>CM068745.1:81744074-82226218 GCA_035084275.1 Hydrolagus colliei | reverse complement strand
TCCCCCCCCCACACTACCACACACCCCCCACCCTCCACACGCCCCCACCACACTCTCCCCCCACACCAAAGCCTCTCCCCCACCCCCCCCCACCCAACCACCCGGGGTTGTGGTTTGAATTCAATTTAAAATAAATGATGGAGATGGTGGGGGAGAGGGGGGTGAGGGGGGTGGGGGGGGGTGTGGAGGTGAGGGGGGTGGGGGGTGGTGGGGGTGAGGGGGGTGGGGGGTGGGGGGGGTGAGGGGGGTGGGGGGTGGGGGGGGGTGAGGGGGGGGTGGGGGGGGTGAGGGGGGTGGGGGGGGGGTGGAGGTGAGGGGGGTGGGGGGTGGGGGTGAGGGGGGTGAGGGGGGTGAGGGTGGGGGTGGGGGTGAGGGGGGTGGGGGGTGAGGGGGGTGGGGTGGGGGTGAGGGGGGGGGTGGGGGTGAGGGGGGTGAGGGGGGTGGGGGGGTGGGTGGGGGTGAGGGGGGTGGGGGGGGTGAGGGGGGTGGGTGTGAGGGGGGTGGGGGGAAGGGAATGGATTGGCAAACATGTACATATAATAACCCTTAGCGTGAGAGAGACACACAGGGAGGCAGTGAGCCGTCTTGCGCCACGTTATGAAAAAAAACTCATTCAAGATGTGAATGACTTTGCGTGCGTGTGAGTGTCTCTGAGTGTGGGTGTGAGTGTCTGTATGTGTGTGTCTGTGTGTGATGTATGTGTACGTGTGTGTGTGTCTCTGTGTGAGTGTGCTGTCTGTGTGAGTGTCTTTGTGTGTGTGTGTCTGTGTGAGTGTTTGTGTGTGTCTGTTGAGTGTTTGTGTGTGTGTCTCTGTGTGAGTGTGTGAATGTCTATGTGTGTGTACGTCTAGGTGTGTGCGTGTGTGAGTATGTGCCTGAGTGTGTATCTGTTTGTGTGAGTGTCTGTGTGAGTAAGTGTGTGTCTGTGTTCGTATGTGTGTGTCGGTATGTGTGTGTATGTAAGTGTGTGTGTGTGTCTGTATGTGTGTGTGAGAGTGAGTGTCTGTATGTGTATGTGTGAGTGTCTGTATGTGTGTGTGAGAGTGAGTGTCTGTATGTGTGTGAGTGTCTATGTATGTGTGTGTGTGTATGAGTGAGTATGTGTGTGAGTGTCTGTGTATGTGTGTGTGTGTATGAGTGAGTATGTGTGTGAGTGTCTGTCTGTATGTGTGTGAGTGTCTCTGTGTATGTGTGTGAGTGAGTATGTGTATGTGTGTGAGTGTATATGTGTGTGAGTGTCTGTTTGTGTGTGAGTGTCTGTTTGTGTGTGTGTGAGTGAGTGTCTGTATGTGAGTGTCTATATGTGTGTGTGAGTGTCTCTATGTATGTGTGTATGAGTGAGTATGTGTATGAGTGTCTGTGAGTGTGTGAGTGAGTGTCTGTATGTGTGTGAGTGTCTGTATGTGTGTGAGGGTCTCTACGTATGTGTGTGTGAGCGCGAGTTTGTGTGTGAGTGTCTCTATGTATGTGTGTGTGAGCGCGAGTTTGTGTGTGAGTGTCTCTATGTATGTGTGTGTGAGCGCGAGTTTGTGTGTGAGTGTCTCTATGTATGTGTGTGTGAGAGCGAGTATGTGTGTGAGTGTCTCTATGTATGTGTGTGTGAATGCGAGTATGTGTGTGAGTGTCTCTACGTATGTGTGTGTGAGAGCGAGTACGTGTGTGAGTGTCTCTATGTGTGTGTGTGAGTGAGTGTCTGTACATGTGTGTGTGAGAGTGAGTGTCGGTATGTGTGTGAGTGTCTGTATGTGTGTGAGTGTCTATGTATGTGTGTGTGAGTGAATGTCTCTATGTATGTATGTGTGTGTGTGTGTGTGCGCATGTGTTTGTGTGTGAGTGAGTTTCTGTAAGTTTGTGTGTCGGTGTGTATCTGTGTGTGTGAGTGTCTATGTATATGTGAGTGAGTGAGTGTGTGCGTGTGTTCACAGTTGCATTTTACCAACTCGTGGGAAAGCATTAAAACGGGCTGAGGTTAAAGGGAGGGAGGGAGGGAGAAAGAGAGAGGAGGGAGAGAGAGGAGTAGAGGGAGAGGGAGGAAGGGAGGGAGAGAGAGGAGGGAGGGAGGGAGGGAGAGAGAGGAGGGAGGGAGGGAGAAAGAGAAGGAGGGAGGGAGAGAGAGGAGGATGGAGGGAGAGAGAGGAGGGAGAAGGAGGGAGGGAGAGAGAGTAGGGAGAGGGAGGAAGGGAGAGAGAGAGAGAGAAGGAGGGAGAGAGGGGGAGAGAGGGGAGGGAGGGAGAGGGAGGGAGAGAGAGAGGGGGAGGAAGGGAGAGAGAGAGGAGGGAGGGAGAGAAAGAGAGGGGGAGGGAGAGAGGGAGAGGTTGGGAGAGAGATGATATTCCAGCAATGTTAACCAACTAAACCAGAAAATTCTTGAGCGCCCAGAAATGACAATTAAAGGAGCCACAGAGACTGTTTTGTGTTAGGCTTATAAAGTGTGTGTGTGTGTGAGAGAGTGTGTGTGTGTGAAATCCCAACAAACACTCACACGCAACTCTGGGGTTTAAAGCATATCTTAACAGCCTCGTATGCAATGCTCTCTCATAGCTGTCAAGGCTGATAATATACCGTACAGTATATTTTATGTTGAAGAGTCTCAGTTGTATGCCTACATACACACACATACATACACGCACCTATATACTCTACTTTCCATCATACACATTTAATTTAAAGTGGATTCTGGATTTCTCTCTCTCTCACACACATAGACACTCTCACACACATACATACACACACACACATTCAGACACGCACACATTCAGAGACTCACACAAATAGATACACACACAGACACACATATACACACACAGACATAAATACACACATACAGACACTCACTCACACACACATATTCAGACACTCACACACATAGATACACATACAGACACACATATACATACATAGACACTCTCTCACACACACACATTCAGTCACTCACACACGTAGATACAAACACAGACACAAATACACACATACACTCACTCACACACACCCAGAACCTTTGTGTGTGTGTGTGTGTGTATGTTATATATATATATGTTTATACAGTATATATATATATATGTATACATATATAAAGCTTTGCTTCCCCCTCTAACAAAATTGTAACGGGGTATTAACTATTGAAATGCAAGAGTTTACAATTGGCAACACATTGGCATCGAATCCGTTTACGAAACGTCGCAATATATATAGATATATGTATGTATATATACATTTTTTTAAAATTTAATATCATAAAATCAAATATTGACTATAATAACCCAGCCCCACCCCATAGATAAAGTAAAACAGATCAGGGGCATGGGGAATAATCCACTCACTTTAAATGAAATACTGATAGAAAATGTACATTATGGCAATGGGGCGGGAATGTTTCCTGATGTACAGTACTTAAAAGTTCTCTCTCTCTCTCTCTCTCTACATATATACTCTCTCTATGTATATTTTTTGTGCACACAGTCTAAGGATAGGATCGAGCAAGGGAGGGTGTGGTGAAATGGGGGAGAGGGGGGGGGGGGGAGGCTGACCCTGTGTAACTGGTGTGTTTAAACGCCCGCATGTTGCTTTGGTTGAAGAGGAGAGTTTGGTGATTATATATATATGTATATATACATATATATATAATCTGTGTCTGTGTGAATATCGGTGTGTGTATATACATTCTGTGTGTGTGTGTCTCTGTGTGTGTGTATGTGTTTATGTGTGGATGTCTGTCTGTCTCTATGTATGTATGTATGCATGTGTGTGTGAGCACATGTCTCTGTGTGTGTGTATGTCTGTGTTTGTCTGTGTGTGTGAGTGCATTTCTGTCTGTGTGTGTATGTCTCTGTGTGTGTGTGAGTGCATGTCTGTGTGTGTGTATGTCTCTGTGTGTGTGTGAGTGCATTTGTGTCTGTGTGTGTGTGTATGGCTGAGTGCATGTGTGTGAGTGCATATATATATATGTGTGTGTGTATGTCTGTGTGCGAGTGCATATATATATGTGTGTGTGTATGTCTGTGTGTGAGTGCATATATATATATGTGTGTGTGTATGTCTGTGTGTGAGTGCATATATATATATGTGTGTGTATGTCTGTGTGTGAGTGCATATTTATGTGAGTGCATATTTGTGTGTGTGTGAGTGCATGTGTGTGTGTGTGTGAGTGCATGTGTGTGTGTGAGTGCATACATATATGTGCGAGTGCATGTGAGCGCATATATGTATATGTATGTGAGTGCATATATGTGTGTATATATATATATATATGTGAGTGTGTGTGTGAGAGAGACTGCCTCCCTCAGCATGCCCTCCTCTCTCTCTCTCTCTCTCTGCTGTCCCCCCGTAAAGAAGTTAGTCCTCTACAGCAAGATGCAGGAATGGGTGGAGAGCAGCCCAGAGACTACTAAAGAAGAGAGCGACAAGGAGCGGGCTCCCGAGGCTGAGTACATCAGCTCTCGCTGTGTGCTGCTCACCTATTTCCAGGGTGACATTGGCTCAGTGGTGGATGAACATTTCAGTCGAGCTCTCAGTCAGAGCAGCTTCAGCCCCAAACCCCTCAACTCTACTAGCAACCCGTGGAGAGGTAGGAAACTCTCTCCAGCACTCTCTCTCTCACACACACACACACACACACATACATACGCATCCATACACACACACACATTCACTCACGTACATACCCACAAACATACACGTCCATACGCACGAACGCACACACTCACTCACATACATGTCCATACACACACACTCACTCACTCACATACATACCCACAAACACACACTCACAACACACTCACAACACACTCACTCACTTACATACCCACACACTCACATCCATACACACAAACACACTCACTCACTCACATACATGGCCATACACACAAACACACACACACACTCACTCACATACACATCCATACACACATACACTCTCACACTTACATCTATACCCACACACACTCACACTCACATCCATAGCCACAAACATACACACTCACTCACATACATAGCCACACACAGTCACACTTACATCCATACCCCCACACACACACACACACACTCACATCCATACCCACAAACACACACACTCACATACATGCACACAGTTACATCCATAATAATAATAATCATAATCCTTGCATTTGATACAGCGCTTTCCACATCTTATCGATATCCCAAAGCGCTTCACAGAATATACTGTAAAGTGAATTGACTGTATATATTTGTGGGTGAAACGTGGCAGACAATTGCGCACAGCAGCGTCCCCCACAAACAGTCGAGGATTGAATGACCAATTTTATTATTGTGATTTTTTTGGAGGGATTATTACCCACACCCACATACACTCACATACATACACACACTTACATCCATACACACACTCACATACATACACATGCATACAACACTCACATACATACACATGCATACATACATACACACATGCATACATACACACACACACATACACGTGTATACATACATAAGCACACATACACACACATACATACACCCATACACACGCATATACATCCACACACACATACATCCATACACACACTCACATACACATGTATACATCCATACACACACACATACACATACGTACATACATACAGAAGCATACATATATACACATGCACACATCCACCCCCACACACACATACACACATACACCCCCATACACACATATCCACACGCACACATACATAAATAAACATACATACCCCCACACATACATATACATACATACCTCCACACATACATATACATACATATACACACACATCCACACACACATATATACCCACACACATACATATGCACACACACATTCATGCACACATATATCCACACACAAATATCCACATAGATATATATATATATCATCCATGCACACACACACACATATATAATATCCATACACCTCCACACACATATAAATCATCCACGCATATACACCCACACACATGAACAGATATAATCCATGCATATGTACACTCACACATTTCCTTGTCTGCATCCCCCAAAAAGTCACTGGTACCAACAACACTCACTATAAAATCACATTTGCCAGGAAAAGTTTCACTAAAAAGTACAATCGTTACAAACGCCATCTATTAAGCGAACTTTGCAATCAAAGCTAGAGAGAGAGAGAGAGAGAGAGGGCAATTTGGGCACATTTGGGCCCAAACAATTTGAATCTTATTTAAATGCTGTTTTGTGAGATCCTGTTGGTGGCTTTGAGCGAGTCTACACACCTTGTCCATTTTGTGGATGATTCTGAGTTGAACTGTATATGTGTACAACGATAACCCTTTTCCCTAGTCGCTGGGAGGTTGTCCATTGCAATATACTTCTAATATAAATTTTTAAAACTTTCAATCTTTCTTATTACTTTTCAATGTTGAGCCAATGATAACATTTGCAAACAGCGTTAAAAAAACAAGCAAACGCGGCTATCCATCCCAACTGCTATCAAATGAGTGGCCATTTCCGAACAAGGGCATCTGTTCACATTACTTTCGGGCGTGTGGATACAGTGTGTGTGGTTTTGAGATTGCTGTGTGTATGTGTGGACGATATATGTGTGTTGCTATGTACGTTTTCGAGATCAATGTGTGTGTGGTTGTGTATGTTTTCAAGATTGCTGTGTGTACGTTTATGTGTGTGTGTGTGTGTGTGGTTGTGTGTCTCCGCAAACCATTGGTTTTAAAGCAGGTGTTTAATAACAATAATAATTATTATTTAATAATAATAATAATAATCCTTGCATTTGGTATTAGCACTTTTCATGTCTTCTAGACGTCTCTCAAAGCGCTTGACAATAAATGCTGTAAAGTGAATTCACTGTACTACATGTTTATATGAATTGCACAAATTAGTGTACAGATTTTCTTTTGCTCCTTTAACGCCATGAATTGGCTATTCTCTGATTGTTCTCCAAGCTAAAATATGATTGAAAGGGTTGGGGTGGGCGGGCGGGAGGGGGTGGAGGGGTTGGAATAAAAGAATGATCGCTGGCTGGATTTATATGTCACTTTCCCGCAAGTGTAATTTCTTGATCGCCGAGTCGTTCAATCAAAACAGATGCGGTTATGCATAATAATAATAATCCTTGCATTTGATATAGTGCTTTTCATGCCTTCCAGACGTCTCAAAGCGCTTCACAGACAATACTGCAAAATGAATGGATTGTGAATGTTATGGGTGAAAGGCGGCAGCCAATTGCGCACAGCAGCGTCCACACAAAAACAGTCGTGGATTGAAACGACCAATTTATGACTTCTGTTGGAGCGATTATTATTAGGCGCGTGGTGTGGGGAAGCTTGCCCAAGGTTACAACCCTGCCTGGAATCGAACCCGGGTTTCTCACTTGTAAGGCGAGTGCTCTAACCACTGAGCTACAGGACTCCACGGGCCTCGTGAAATTTTCAGCAATTAACAGGTTGCCATCCTTTCAAACCGTTGAAACCTCGCCTTTTCCACCTCCAAAATTGGCAAATATACACGTTAAATATTTTGCCGTAAATTCCACTGAATCGATAATGGGGCTAGATCATGCACAAAGTAGAAATTCCATGTTTCAAAGTGTAGCAGGAGAATTGAATGAAATCCAGACAAAAGTCAGTATGGATTACAATGAACAAACAACAAGCATCCGTAAACTGTTGTTCCAACCTTGACACGAGGTTTGCAATTTGAAAGAGAAGTCAAATAATGTATTGCGGGACTCCCTGCCAGTCCCCGTCTATACCGGAGCTCAGTGGTTAGAGCCCCTCACCTCACAAGCGAGAGGACCCGTTGTGCGTAAACTGGCTGCTGCATTTCGCCCACAAAATATACAGTCAATTCAATTTACACACGGTGTATTCTGCAAAGTGCTCTGAGACGTCTCAAAAATGTGCTCAGGCACTACATCAAATGCAAAGATGATTATATAATTAAACAGGAACAAGATATGGACATTGACTCAAGTCAAAAATGTGTTTCCTCCACAAAATATACAGTCATAGAATCATAGAATTATACGGCACAAAAGGAGGCCATTCGGCCCATCTGGTCTGTGCCAGCTCTTTGAACTCAATCCCACCGCCCCGCTCTCTCCCCATAACCTAACAGACCTGATCTTCCTAAATAGAGATCCAGTTCCCTTTTAAAAGCTGTTATGGAATCTGCCTCCGCCACCTTTTCAGGCAAGGCATTCCAGATTCGAACAACTCGCTGAGTGAAAACATTTCTCCTCAGCTCCCCTCTGCTTCGTTTTGAAACTATTTTAAATCTGTGACCACGAGTCACTGATTCGCCCACCAGTGGAAACAGTTTTTCCCTATTCACCCTGTCGAAACCTCTCATAATCTTATAAACCTCAATTCACTTTCCAGTATATTCTGGGTGCGCTTTGAGATGTCTCAATGGCACGATAAGGTGCTATTTCAAATGCAAGGATTATTATTATTATTGTTGCTACTACATGTTACTGGTCGGCCGGGGACCCATCCCTCCGTCTCCACCAATTGTGACTCGGCCAATGCAAGGATTGCGGTTTTCAGAATCTTTTTATTCTCTCCCACTTTGTTTGGCTTCTACCACGAATGTTCATGCAACTAATTAAGTCGGTGTCTGTTTATTTATAGGGCTGTGGTGACATGCTTCTCCAACTATTTGCAGAAATTTGGACTGCATTTTATTCTGCCCGGAATAGTGTTATTCAGGGCATTTATGATTAAGCACATATTACCAGAATTCGAACATTTCTGAAATTGTGTTGTTGCCTGTGACTATGATTCATTGTACTGTAATCCAATTTACAATACTTTTAGACTTGCATAGTCCCTGTCACGCCGGGAGGATTCCTGTTGAATACGCAATTTTTATTGTGCATATCTCAATCTCACTCCCAGATTTGTTTGTGGGGACGCTGCTGTGCGCGATTGGCTGCCGCGTTTCGCCCACAAATATATACAGTCAATTCACTTTACAGTGTATTCTGTGAAGCGTTTTGAGACGTCGATAAAATGTGAAAAGTGCAATATCAAATGCAAGGATTATTATTATTATGCTGTAAAACTCTTTGAGACGTCTGAACGAAGTGATCAGACGACATATCAGATGCAAGGATTATTAACATCATCTCCGCTTCAGTAAATTATCTTGTTTAAAGTTAATCTTCTTGGCTACAGTTTTCATTAGAGGGCAAAACGCAGCTTCCCTCCTGCCTCTCCCAGCTTCTGTGCCCCTTGTAGCTGTGTGGAGCACTGGGAGAGATAGCCTCCCGATATGAGAGCTATTAACATCGATGTAAAATACGCAACTTAACGCTGAATTGTTTTTGCATGATAATAATAAAAATAATCCTAGCATTTGAGGTCGCACTTCTCACGTCTCCTAGATTCATAGATTCATAGATTCATAGAATTTTACGGCACAAAAGGAGGCCATTCGGCCCATCTAGTCTGTGCCGGCTCTTTGAAAAGAGCGATTCAATCCCACTGCCCTGCCCGCTCCCCATAGCCTAATAGACCTGTTCTCCCTAAATAAAGATCTAATTCCCTTTTAAAAGTTGTTATCGAATCAGCCTCCACCACCTTTTCAGGCAATGCATTCCAGATTCGAACAACTCGCTGAGTGAAAAAATTTCTCCTCAGCTCCCCTCTACTTCGCCTTGAAACTATTTTAAATCTGTGACCACGATGCCTCAAAGCGCTTCGCAGAATACACTGTAAAGCGAATTGACTGTATATTGGTGGGCGAAACACGGCAGCCAATTGAGCACACGACACGATAACTTCTACAGTAATGATGTTTGATACGCGGCTTTATCACCTCTTCAAAGCGCTCCACGTGATTTTACTGTGGCGCGCAGCGAACGTGCCTTTTTGTGGGGCGGACGTGGGGGCCGAGTTCCACCCGGCCGCGCAACTAAACACCCCCCCCCTTCCCGTCTCGATTTCGCTTTTTACTGTCTCTCACTCAGAAGGAGCAACGTTTTCAACCAACCAGAAGAGCAGCTTCCCCGCGTCTTTCTGGAGCGGGTCGTACGAGCCGCCGGCGGTCCCCTGCGTGACGGGCGGCCACCCCGACTTCTCGACCGCCTCGCCCGGCGCCGTGTTTCACCGCCCGGACGCCTCGGGCTGGCCGGGGCACGGACCCCGCCAGCCGCCCGCACTGCCGCCGAGCGCCGAGGCCTGGCCCTACACGCTGACGTCGCAGGCGGGCTCCGGCTACCCGATCCTGCACGAAGTCTACCACCCGCACGCCCACGCCCACCACCACCACCACCACCACCACGCCTCGCACCTGGACCCCCGCTACGGGTCTCTGCTGGCGGCGGCCAGAGCCAGCTCGTCGCCGAGCGAGATCGCCAAGGCCGAGGCCACCGCGGCCGCTTCCTCGTGGACCGGCGCTTTCCACGGAACTTTAGAGGTGGCACAAGGGGTTAACCTCGACCCGGGTAAGGAAGGCAGAACATCGATTGGTTAAAATTCCGGGGGGGGGAGCAATTTTTGTGTTCAACGCGTGTTCCGACGATTATTGCAAGGAGTATTCTTACTATTCTCACGTAGAGTCCGGTGTAGCTCGGTGGTGAGAGCACTCGCTTGGCCAAGCGAGTGACCTGGGTTCGATTCCAGGCCGGGGGGGCGAAACCTTGGGCGAGTTTCCCTACTTCACACGCCTGATAATAATCCCTCCAAAAACAACAATCGTCATTTGGTCATTTCAATCTACGACTGTTTGTGGGGGACGCCGCTGTGCGCAATTGGCTGCCGCGTTTCACCCACAAATATACTGTACAGTCAATTCACTTTACTGTATATTCCGTGAAGCCCTTTGAGACGTCTACGAGATGTGAAAAGCCCTATATCAAATGTAAGGATTATTATTATTATTAGCCTAATTGTTCACAGGCTGTTTGCAGGACATTGCAAACGGCCTGCTGTCTTCACGTACAGAATACACTTTATAGTGGAACCTGTGAAAAAAACATGTTGAGACAACTTCCTGACATGAAAAGCGCTGTGTCAAACGTACGCACTAGTATCAGTTGTATTATTATGATACTAAATTATTTCAACAGGAAAAAAATATGAGACTTATAAAAGTCCCTGTGGTCAGACGTAGAGTAATAAGAATACGGATGCCCTGAAGTCAGTCGAAAAAAAATCGGAATATTCTCAGTTTATAGTAAAATGAAACAAAGATTTATAGTGCCAACAAATAATCAAAAAGTTGACATTCATCACTCCGGACCTTGACTTTATGAATTAAAATAAATAATTAATTTTTTTTAATGTATGCTGTGTCAATGCCTCTATTCTAAGGGATACTTAAAAGAGGAAATTCGCAGTTTCCGTGATGGATTTTGTATGTTGGGGGGGGGGGGGGGGGGGGGGGGGTCGGTGGGGGTTGGTGTGTAGATAGAGGAAGGATCTCTTGTGTATTTTAGCTGGAAAAACATAAAGTCCATTCAAGTAAAATGAGTGAATTGTGGTAAAGTGTGTCAAAACAGATGATTCTGTTACAGCAAATGTAGATACAATATGAAATCCCATTGCAGGCACGTTTTGCAGGAATGCAATTCACTTAGTGAACATAGCAGAAAGGCCTTTTAGCAGAGATCCCGTAAAGCAATAAACTGAGAGGAGGCTGTTTCTCATTATTTTAAGCCAGACAGATATTTCGCTCTGTACTGTATGAGGCTGGTGAGGTCATAGCACAGAATGAAGCGTTTTGTGTTACTCACTGGCCATAAAAAATACACATGAAAGGAGGAAAGAGAAATATTAAAAAATGTTCTCTACGTCTTTTGTATGCAATCTGTATAATTTGCCAACCATTTTGGCAAAATATTGACTTAGAACCATTTCATAATTATGTCATTATCCTACAACCGTAAATTTGGTATCAGCACAAAAAAAAGGTTCGAATGTATTCCATATTAACTAATAGTTAACATGTATTAATTAGGAGTCACTCTGTGATACTATTCAGTGTGAAGAGCGCCATTTAAATGCAAGTTGCAGTTGGTGGTTCTTGTATATACAATGTGGTGTTTAAAAAATGGCATCATTTTGGAGCTCACAGTCTAGCCTGGCACTCCACTGCACCCCTGGGGGATTTATTGCATTGTCGGAGATGCCGTCTTTTTAAAAACTGTGTTAACTGAGGCCCTTCCTAGCTGTTTGTTCAAGTTTCTCCTGATGCCCTAGTCAAGGGTCTGTCCAAATAAATTGGACAATCTTGGTTGGTCTGGGGGACGTGACTGTGTGCAAATTGCCTTCTGTGTTTCCATATAAATATACCAATGACTGCACGTGACTGCATTTAAGTGTGAAGTACTTTGCGATCTCCCAACTTTATAGGCATAGCGTAAAATAGAAGCGTATTACCAACCTGCCCATTTCCCCCCTCCGCTCAGCGGGCTCTGGCCTGCTCCATGTCCCCCCGACCCACCTGCCCCACCATTGGCGAGCGAGCCTTCAGCCACTCTGCCCCCAACCTCTGGAACTCCATCCCTCAGTCCCTCCGCCTCGCCTTATTCCCTGGCCTCCTTCAAGTCTCGCCTCAAGACTCCCCTCTTAGATGGTCCCATCGGCAACTCCCAATCCCACTCTTCGCTCCCCATCCCCGTCCCCGGCTCGGGTCTGACACAGTGACTGTCCAGCCGCTTGGGACGTCCTCCGGACAAGAAAGGCACAATACAAGTGTAATATTGTTACTGTTGTTTTGATTAATGTCTCTCTCTTACTTTTCTCAAAACATGAGAGTCTGGCTTCCACACGGTGTCTCACCTGATGGCATTTGACCAAAACAGGAGTCCCACGTAGGGATCATTTATGGCAATCCACAACTTGCGAGATTCACAAGATCAGTCCGATAAGTAACGCCCTTTGGCCCATCTCATCAGCCCAGGACACGCCACCCTACCTTCCCCTATTACAATCATATAAATGGTGCACTGTGAAACACAATACTGTACTTTTACGTAGTAGCTTTTGCCCTGGTAGGAAGTCTCGAAGGGCTTCACACAGCTGACTGGGAACCCGCGGTGAAGGAGTTGGGGGGGTGAGCGGAGGTGGGTGGGAGGGAAAGCTGAGGGTGGGGGCAAAATGCCAAACACCATATAACATGATATCAGAATATCAACTAATTTCAATAGTTTGAATGACCGCGCTTGACGGCATTTAAGAGGCATCAGAAGTCGTAACACTGCTGTGCGCAATTGGCTGCCGCGTTTCGCCCACAAAATATACGGTCGATTCACTTTACAGTGTACTCTGTGAAGCGCTTTGAGACGTCTAGAAGACGTGAAAAGCGTGACATCAAATGCAAGGATTATTATTATTCAACAACAACAGATTAGATTTATATAGCGCCTTTCACGTCAGCAGGACGCCTCAAGGCGCTGGACAGTCAGGGATCCGCACCCGAGGTGGCGGTTCAGATCACCTAGTTTACTAATAACCGCTTGCCTGCAACCTTTTCACTATTCCCGCTTTGCTTTGATAGCGCCAGAAATGCCGTAAGGGAACAAAACAACAAGATGACCCCTTAAGCCTGCATTTCATCAAACGCCTGAGAATAAGAATAGTTCATGTTCCTCAGCCTTCGGATTAAGACTATTTCATGGTCTCTTCAGACCTAAAAATTAAGCTGTGGAGAAGTTTGGACAGTGGCTCAATTAAAGTCTGAATTTTTGGAATCCAATTTTCTCCAGTGCCTAAAACTTGTTATAGATTAGCAACTTCCAAAATGAAGAAATTTCCGAAAATCAAATGGATCTTAAACCTTAACACGATGAGCTTTTGAACAGTTCTGCCTCTATGTGCTGATTTTAAGTGTGGTTGCCCCCCCCCCTTTTTTTTGCCTCAAAACGTTAATAAAAGGCCCCTAAAAAAACAAGGTTAAATTTATCGAGAAAATGTGGTAAATGTCGCCTCTCGTTTGTTCAGAGCAGAGAATATTTCTCGTTAACTCTTTCCCGCTCAATTCAGATTTCCAGGTCGTTTAGGATCATTGTCGACGGTACCCAAAAGTGTTTCCCCGCCCATTTTCATCCCTCCCACCGCCCCACTTTTAAAACTCTATTTGTTTGATGTTTAAAGAAATGTATTTTGAAACTCATTTTAAGAACCTTTTCAAAGTGTTGTTTCTGATCTTTTTTTCTTAGGACTTCTACATCAGGAGAAAAACAAAGAGCCTACTTGGTTTTGAGGGGACTTGGGGTTTCTTCAAAGGCTCTTCGGTCTTCTGCGTTGGCAGATCTCTCACAGGCTGAAAAGAACAACAACAACAACAACAACAACACTACCACCACCGACAACAACAATGATGATGGAACCTAAATAAATCTCTGGTGGGACTCTGATGGAATAACACTGGGTGTTGCGGAGTCTACGCTCCCGCAGCGCACTCTCAGAAGAATTATTCTTGTGGAAAGGAAAGATGATCCTACAAAAAAGTCTGTTCTTAATAAACAAAACTAGAAAATCCGTGACTGGGTCCAACACAAGATGGTGTGTGTGCGTCACCCCTTTCTATTGCATCAGGATAGCAAGCCGACAGCATAAGTGTAGAGTGTCCAGCGATGGATTGAATAACCTGGCTTGCACAGAAGCGAAATGAATTCAGAGGATAATGGACAAACGTTTGCCGAATGAATATCTGCTTCGAATAGATGTTCTGAGGAAGAAACAGGACTAAGTATTAGGTACAACAGAAAAATATGTTTTATTTTTGTGGTAAAGAATATGTGAAGTATTTGAGGGTTTTTAAAAAAAAATCTAAATGTCTATTACTGTGATTTTGTTTTGGAAGAAAATGTAATGTGACTCCACCAGGGATTTCTGCTTTTTTTTTTCTTGATTTTTTTTTTTACTTATTTAATTACAGTAAACTATTTGAGGACTGCAGTAGCACTTTTACCGTGTCCTGAAATAGTGCAGGTTTTTCAAATCCCTCCATGTATTTCAGGGCCTGCAAATCGAAAGGTGCCTGTCTGTGTGTGTATGTGTGTGTGTGGGTGTGTGTGGGTGGTGGGGGTAAGAGATTTACTCTTATGTAGCATTTTATAGCATCCAGAATTTGGCAATTTGTTGAATTCGGTTTTAATTTTAATTACGTGAATGAATCCATATTTTAATTGTTTGCATGCTGTTTCCCTAATAGCCTTTAATGTGGAGTCCTGTAGGGTATTGGGTAGAACACTCGCCTCGCTATCGAGAGGACCTGGGGTCGATTTCCAGACCAAGTGAAACCTTAGGCAAGTTTGCTTATTCCACATGTCTTATGGTTTACGAAGCAGTAGCTAGGAACACAGTTGTTAGTCGATTGGCAGATCCCTTTCCGAGGGTAATAATTTATCCCCCCCACCCCCACCCCAACAAAATTTGGTCATTTAATCCATGATTGTTTATGAGTTCACTGTCGTGTACAATTGGCTGCTGCGTTTGGCCCACTGAACACACAGTCAATTCACTTTACAGTATATTCTGTGAAGTTGCTTTAAGATGTCTCAACACGATAAGGCGCTATATCAAATGAAAGGAATAGTATTATTCATTTGGAACTTGTTTTCTAAAGGATCTTACAGAAAAATAATCTAAATTGAGGCTGTGTACAAGGAATTCTTAATTTCTGGACAGTCGAATGCTATCTGGAGTAAATCTAGACCCAGGAGATGTTTCATTCACCCCTTTGGTTTCAGTTGTTTAATGTTCTTGGATTTGTCATCACATCATTGCAAAGTTGTGATCGGTAAAAAAAAAGCTTCTCTGAAAATGAAATATTGTAGGTCCTCATAAAAAAAACACGAGAAAACTAGAGTAGTGGTTTCTTAAAATATATTTTTTCAATGAATGTGTTGTTATGTTGCAGACGGTAGAGAGGTGAATGTATTTCTCGGACTTCGAGACACAAAGATCTTTTTCATCTACTCAAGTCCAGAAAGGACTATTTTGGTGAAATTAAATGACTGACAATTGCAAAAGGGAAGGATAATCATTTAGTTTAATCTTAGGACACGTTTACAGTGGCCACTCAGAAAGGAAAATAGTTTCGCTATAGTTTTTAGCATCCAGCCTCAGTGAATATTTTTTTACACACTATTTTAAGTTTTTTTTCCCCCAAAAGTAAATATCTTTAATTATTGGGTTGTGGCGGCTTTTTACTCGATTTTTACCTTTTTCCCATTCAAAATAAAATGAATCTTCCTATTTCCCATCATTGCTTACGGCTAACAACAACCTCTGGTAGTATTATTCGGATGAGAGTTGCAGAGAAGATATTGAGTGGAGAAAGTTTCCTAAAACTTTTTCAAGTTTCCTGAAACATTCTCAAGTAGTGAAAGGACTCCTAAAAAAAAAGCCACAAAACCTCTGCCCATTATAGACACATCAACACTTAACATTTGGGTTTCAAAAAAATCTAATCGCACACTTCACAACCGCTCGCTCGACTGCCTTAACAATGTAGACTGTGAAAAGATCTGCAAAACAGACTTAATTGATGACTTTAAAGCACAACACATCCCCCGCTGATAAACAGCTCGACAACACAGGCATGAAACACAACACAGTTCGGATTCCGCGGAGTTCGCCAAAGGGAACAAAAACTTAAATGGAAATAAATGAATGGGAGTCGAGATTTTTTTTCTGTGATATGTTGAATATATTCTTTCTAAGATGTTACATATATTGTTCGGAAATGGGAGATGGGTATTCACGTTGAGGGTGATGCCAAAGCCATGTGTGTGTGGGTGCGTGAAAACACAACAACTGTGTGGCAGATTGCTCTCAAACACATTGTGGTGGTGTATTATTTATCAGCTGTGAAGTTTTACCTGTCTGTGTTTTTTTTCTAAAACAAAAGAATACCATAGCGAAGTGCAAGAAAGCAAAACTCGTGGTTGATATCAATAAAAAGAAAAGGGATTAACTGCTGAAAATAACTGCTTTGGTTACACTTCACTGCGCTCTGTCGGTTGCAGATTTTACCGAGAAAATACAATTAACAGTCTGAACAATATTTTGCTGATGGATACATCACATTACTCGTCCTCGTGTCAGATCTCAAGTGTGCGCAGTACACAATATATATCCTGTATATATAGTCTTTTTTTTTCTTCCTTTACGCCAAAAAAAATTAGCAACTGATGTAATTGCACACACACACATACACCCACACACACACACACACTCCTCAGTACAGCGGAAACTGTTGACGATCAAATTTATACCATCTGTGGGGAGAATTGAAAGCTCGTTATGAATTTGTTCTCTGTTTGTTCAAAATCTCCGCAGCTGTCAATAGTCTGTCTGGCGTGTTCCACATTAGAGGGGTGCAGGAGAGAATCAGAGTGGATACTCTGTGTGTGTGCGTGTGTGCACATGTATAACAGTAATAATAATGCTTGCATTTGAGATAGCGCTTTCCACGTCTTCTAGACGTCTCAAAGCGATTTGCAGGATATGCTGCAAAGTGAATTGACTGTATATTTGTGGGCAAAACGCGGCAGCCAATTGCGCACAGCAGCGTCCCCCACAAACAGTGTGTGGATTGAAATGATCAATGCATTATTTTTTGGGGGAGGGATTATTATCATGCTTGTGGAGAAAGGAAACTTGCCCGAGATTTCTCGCTGCCTAGAAACAAACCCAGGTCTCTCGCTTGCAAGGCGAGTGTTCTAACCACTGAGCTACAGGACTCCACAATGTATGTATCTGTGTGTGTGAGTGTGTGCGTGTGTTGTGTGTGCGTGTGTTGTGTGTGTGTGTGTGGAGGGGGAGAGGAGAGGAGTGCATTGAAGTCTTAAGAAGTGTTAAAATACATCAAGCAAAATGTGATCCGACAATGACAACAATAAAAGCAATATATTCTGTTCGCCATGGATGTTAAAACGATTCATCGACAACAACACAACATACGAAAAAGCAGTATATTCTATTCACCAGAGATTTTCACCTGACAAGCGTGTGATCTGTGTTCGAATCAAGGCAGATCAAGGCGAACCATTGGGCAAGTTTCCCTCCTCCACACACCTAATAATAATCCCTCAAAAAAACCTCAATAATAAAGAAAAATTGGTCATTTTCAATCCACGACTGTTTGTGGGGGACGCCGCTGTGCGCAATTGGCTGCCGCGTTTCGCCCACATCTATACAGTCAAATTCACTCTACAGTATATTCTGTGAAGCGCTTTGAGACGTCGATAGGATGTGAAAAGCGCTATATCAAATGCAAGGATTATTGTTATTACCATATTTTAAAAGAAATCTCCATGTTTCTAAAATTTAACATCTAACCCTAAAAACACAGCAGTTAAAACAATTCAGGAATTTGAAACCAGCAAATTGTGTGTGTGTGTGTTTTTGGGGGAAGGGAAAAAGGTAAAGACTTTAAACCCAAATTCTATGAACACCACCCCTAACCAACAACCGATAATCCCACAAGACAAATACTGTATATGAAAACAGCGCAGTGTTTATTGCGATTCTCTGTCTTTCGAGTGATATGGGATATGGTAAAGGCTCCACTCTTCCAAGTTATGAGGAGTTTGTAATGGACACACAGTTCTGAGAGGCAGATCAACGAAGCTCACGCATGCCGAGATTTACTGTGTCCAACTGTAAAATACCAAACATCTGCAGCCCAGGAACACAGCTGTTAACTCATGGTGGTGTCCCACGCGAAAAAACAAACGTAACACATTTTGCTTTGTAGTGACTTTGTCACACGATCTGTCTTCTCCGATTGTATAAATGTGTGCGTGTATGTGTGTGCGTAACGGCATCAATTGAGAGTCATGCCTGCTCTGCCACTTGATATCTCGAGGCTCCAAATTGTGCACGTGGCGGGGGCTGGGTGAAGCGCACATGCCTTCGACGTATTTTAGCCGTTCCCAACACTGGTCCATCACCCTCGGCCCTTGAATTCCGCGTACTGGCGGGCGCATTAAACCCGCCTGCACCCGGCCACGTTGGGACTTTAAACGCGACGTTAATAAACGCAGTGAGGGAATTATCCCTGGGATTACGGCCTGGATTTGAGACCTCGCTGGTCACCAGTAACACAGTCAAAAGCAATGCATAACAACATCTTGCCCTTACAGAGCGCTTTTCATTCCTGGGGCAGCGCGTCTCGAAGCGCTTGACAGTCGCGGAGGCTGACGATGAGCTGCGGGGAGGGAGGGAGGGGAAGGGAGGGAGGGAGGGAGGGAGGGAGGGAGGGGAAGGGAGGGAGGGAGGGAGGGAGGGAGGGAGGGAGGGAGGGAGGGAGGGAGGGAGGGAGGGAGGGAGGGAGGGAGGGAGGGAGGGAGGGAGGGAGGGAGGGAGGGAGGGAGGGAGGGAGGGAGGGAGGGAGGGAGGGAGGGAGGGAGGGAGGGAGGGAGGGAGGAGTTGAGCATAATCTAAAAGAGGGGAAGGTGGGAGCAAGGCGGAGGGATTGAAGGAGTGCGTTCGAACATTTTGGGGGCCATAGTGGCTGAAAGTGTAGCTGCTGATGGTGGAGTGGAGGGGACGGGGGAAAAGCAGGAGGCCGGAGCCAGCCGAGCGAAGGCAACAGGTTGTGGACAACAACAACAACATGCATTTAGATAGCGCCCTTCATGCAAGAGAATGTTTCTGAGTGGAGACCAGGTTAGAACAGACCAGAAACCCCTTCTATTTGCACACATCGCAGCCAGGCACACATATCTCCCGCCTGCAACTGGCTTTCCCACTAATTTATTGCAATCAAGAGTAAAACGCCATTCAAACATTTTCAGGTCTGCGATCACCCAAATCATAACCAAAGGGCGAAATATAGACAAGTACATAACTTTTGGGCGTTGGAAGAGATATTGATACTAATTAAATAAAGCCAATGATCGACGCAGTGGTTGAAGGGGAGAATGAAGCATTCAGTAACACTGTACAGTATGTCTATCTGGGTACCTTGGATGTGACATTTGTTATACAGTAGTGCTTTTCACGTCTTCAAGACGTCTCAAAGCGCTTCACGGAATATACTGTAAAAGTGAATTGACTGCTTGATTTGCCGCAATAATGTCCCACAAAACGTCCACTGGCGTCGTTAAGCTTCAGTACTGCAGTTCAGTGGTTAGAGCGCTCGCCTCGCAAGCGAGAGATTCAACTCCTGGCTGGGCGAAATGTTGGGCAAGTTTCCTTAATCCACACGCCTGTGTTTATCTAGCAGTAAGTAGTAGGAACCCGGTTGTCAGTCGATTGGCGGATTGCTTTTCCAGGAGTAATAATTCCTTTTTTTGACAAAAATCTGCACAGCAAACACAGCAGTTCGTTATGCACCCTTTCAACCTTTTTGGACTAACCTCAAAAACCGATACGATTCATCACTCCTGTTTATCATTCACATCCATTTCCAATCGTACTTGATGGCCTGTGGATAACACAGGGACCAATAGATGATACATCAGACTGCAGGCAGTCACTGTACAGCGCCTAGGCTTGAGGCACCAAATGTCAAGTTTCTCAATCACGCTTACCAAGAACATCCTTCAAGACAGCAGATGGGAGTAGTCAATCAGGAAGCTCCCGCCGACTAGAGGCACAGGATACCATTGCTTTATATAGAGTTTGCTTTTCAAATCGTTTGTTTACTTTTCGCGTTTGGTGCAGTTTTCGGCAGCTCTTTTGTCCATTTTAACAGTTGGCATTCGGCACCGGGCAGGTCCCTTGATACACCCGGGCCACAAGTGATGCAAAAACAGCAACACTAGCCATGCCAAAACACATTCTTACACTTCAGGGCACAGTTCATGTGTCCCCGTATTCCACTCAAGAGTCTCAGATCTTTAGTGTGTGTAATGTTAACGCAGTGAAAAATACATACCAAATGATTTTACGACGTTAAAAATTAGGCCAACTGAAAGTTTAATACGTTTTCCCCCATCTCCAACCAAGTGAATGTTGGAATACAAATTGTGCAAGGATATGAGCAAGGGTCATTGACAGATTGAATTGTTGCCGAGGTTTAAGTTGATGGCTATTTGTGGGACACTGCCACAAACAGTGGGCTGTAGTAGTACTTAGGTAGTTTGGGAAGGGAAGGCGAACTTGGTGAACCTTGATCTTCTTTTCGTCTAGCGTTTCATATGTTCTTACGTTACTGCTGTGTGCATTGTAGCTGTTGGGTTCGCCTACAATATACGCAGTCACAACACTTCACAGCAAATCCTGTCGACATCCTTTCGACGAGAACCTTTTTTCCTAAGCACAATGTAAAATACTGCCATCTTTTTAAAAAAATAATTCAGTGTCAGCAAAGGGGCAGCACAGCGCACACATGGAAGGATAAACATTTTCAAGCCATCCCATTAGCGTATGGTTTATTTTTCAAACCTGCAAGTGACTATGTGTAGCACGTTAACTGCAAAGCGGCAAATTCCATTAATGAATCTTCCAGATGTATTACTGAACAGCTGTCCCGATGAACTCCACTTTAATTTAGTGAATCGTTTGCTCAGAAAAGGTGCGAAACCAACCTCCAACCTTTGGAACACCACCTCCCTCCACCACTCGGTCTCACCCACCTATTTTTCTGCCTTGCAGTTTCCCCTCTCAAGTCCTACTTTTGTCCACAAAGAGACTTCTGAAAGCACGTCACCAGATTTCCTGTAAAGTGTAGTGGCTGTATATTTGGTGAACGTGACGCCGCTGCAGACTACAAGTAGTTAGTAGTTCGGAATAAAGCAAATCTTATTTCACAAAAATGACAAACGTTGATTATTCGTTCAATCATTCACATTGCAACAATTATTCTATGAACTTCCAGAAACATATTGTCTGCATTGCCTGCACATCAATTGCGTATAGTAGTTTCTGCGAACGTCTCAAAAGACGTGATAAGGCGCTATACCAAACGCAAGGATTAGTGTTGTTAGTATTGTTAAGGGAAGAGACCACCGCAGTTTTCAAGTGACCCAATTGAAAGTCGATCTTTAAAGTTTGTGAAATCGGTAGGAAATCAGCATTTCGAACGAGTTTTGTTGTGTGTACAGGTGTCATTTTGTGGAGCTTCCGTAGTTCAGTGGTCAGAGCACTCGCCTTACAAGCGTGAGACCTGTGTTCGAATCCAGGCAGGTCAGGGCGAAACCTTGGGCAAGTTTCCTTACTCCACACACACGCCTAACAATAATAATAATAATCCCTCCAAAAAAACACACAATAGTAAAATTGGTTTCAATCCACGACTGTTTGCGGGGGACGCTGCTGTGCGCAATTGGCTGCCGCGTTTTCACCCACAAATACACAGTCAATTCACTTTACAGTATATTCTGTGAAGCGCTTTTAGACGTCTAGAAGACGTGAAGAGCGCTGTATCAAATGCAAGGATTATTATTATTATAACTAAGATTTTGTTTATTCCCAAACCCACAAAACTAAGTCGAAAATGAAAGTTCTGTGGCGCACCATGCTCAAATCTCCTTGGTTTAATCTGTGAAGACGATTGTGAACTCTAGACTGTAATCTTTTAAAAAGCACACAGCGAGTATTTCCAAACAGTTTTGGGTTGGACGGGTTAATGATGATTGTTCAATCGGATTTTCTTAACCAATGATGTTTTAATCTTCATTAAAATAATATCAGCCTAGTAATACATCATGTTTCCTTTAGCTCAGGTTATTTTTTTGTTCCACAATCATACACATATGAAGAAAAATAAATAACTGCGTAAGCTTTCCAGAATGCAGCATTTAATTTCACAGAAGCTGGCCAGCTGGAGTCACCTTACTACATAGAATTACATTGGCTGTTACATCATGGAAACAGGTCATTCGGCCTAACAAGCCCACGCCGGTGTTTACATTCCACACGAGCCTCTCGCCCCCTCTTAATGTGCTCTCCCAAACCTCTCTATTCTATTCTCCTTCGTGTACATGCGAGGGAAATTTATTGAATAGGACACTGGCCTACAGATTAAGACTATCGAAATTCCTACATCTTACTGAGAATTCACACTTCCTGATGAACAACAGCAACAACTTGCAATTATAAAGTATACTACATGTATGATAGTGTTGCATTATGCTGGAATTGGATGTGGGGCTTTGGGAGGGAGAGAAATGACCATGAACGATCTTTAGGCTTACTGCATACTTTAGCCAGACATGGAGACCTGTAGCTCAGTGGTTAGAGCACTCGCCTTACAAGCGTGAGACCTGTGTTCGAATCCAGACACGTCGGGGTGAAATCTGGGGCAAGTTTCCTTACTCCACACGCCTAATAATAATAATAATCCCTCAAAAAAATTATAAAATTGGTCATTTCAATCCACAGCTGTTTGCGGGACACTGCTGTGTGCAATTGACAATTTACAGTTTATTCTGCGAAGCGCTTTGAGAGATGTTAAAGATGTGAAAAGTCCTATATCAAATGCAAGGATTCTTCTTCTTCACAAACCGGATGAACTCCACTCATCTTCACTCCGCTGGGTTTAAAACTACACTACAAATTGGGCTTCTATTCTGAAGGTTGGGAATGTAATAGTTCAAATTTTTCTATCGCTTGAAATAGCTCGGTTGGTGAGGTATTTTGACCCGCAAGCCAGGAAATCACTATAATAACTGCGCCGCCAATGCAAGCACTAGGATAAAAGATACATCTGTCTTTGCTGAAACCTTGACAAATACAAAGTTTCCGAGGAGTTTCTGAGGCTAGACAGTCACTCGGGTCTTTCGTGAAGATTACAACAACAACCTGCACTCATATTGGGCCCTGGGAGGGGTTGGGGGGGGGGGGTGTAGGGAGAAGGGTCTCGGGAGCGATTAATCCATTCAAAACGCTTCAGGAACGTCGGGCTTCAGTCACCACCCTTGTGGAAAAATCCTGACCTTGTAAAGCCTCACAGCGATAACAGTTTAGTCTGCAGAAAAACCTTTGACATAACAGTGTTGTCTCTCCGCTTTACCCTCACCTGCAGGACAGCGCAAGAACTTTGCTGTCTTGTAATCCATAGCCAGAACTTGGGTTTCATAACAAGCGATGGCGGTTTACGAGACGCAGAATGAAAACATTTGTGACCCTCACCTCCCTTGTAACTCATGTGTGCCTCACGAAAAATAAAGACACCCGCAAATCCACCCTCGCACTTTTCACATCAGCGTATCCCAGAGCAGCCAGTGAGAAAAACATTGAAGTGTTTAAACCAAGTCACCTATTGGAAATCAGTGTGTGGAAATTAGTCACACGCACACGCACGCACACACACACACACACACACACACACACACACAAACACACACAATGTCTTTGATGCAAATGCATTGCTACATTTAATGCTTTGTTGAAATCATTTCACAGAGGTACATTCGAATACACCGAAAGCAGCTGGTTTGATATTTCATTTTCTCAAATTATATCTTTCCCAAATAATATATTCTACCACAAATGTGCCGCTATTAAATTCTCATTGCATTATGTAGCATATACATTTGATGTTATATATTACGTATAATGTATAGATATACACTATATATATTACATACAAAACCAGTGTCCCTAAGTCACGTCGGAAGAATTGTTAAAAAAAAACACATTTAAAATCCAAAGCGTGCCAGTGTGAGGAAGCCAGCATTTAAAGTGTCCATTTCTTAACTGTAGTTAGCAAAAAAAAAGTGCAGTAATGACTCAAAAATGTATTTGTTTGACACAAAATCATTTCTACAAGTGTTTCCTCTAGCCCGGGTCTAATTGGCAGCCTAAAGGGAACTCCTTAAGGGGACGAGAGCTGTCAAAACATAACACGGATTTTGCGGCATTCCTGTATAATTAGACAGATGACTTTGCTAACAATCACAAACACAATGCCAGCTGTTTGAAGCTCGATCCTTCATAAACATTACAATCCTTGTAAGGTACCAGGCCATATGGAAGCTGTAGAAGGGTTTTCATTTTCCTGTTGTTCGAGTTAAGCTTCACACACATGCGCGTGCTAAAACATGGTTAATTCTCAGTGATCGTTCTGGGCTAATTCGTTTCCTCCCCGCCGTCCCCCTTCTGTGCAACGTGTGCCAGCGAATCCTACCCCTTTTGTCTACCCCCAAAACGAAACAGCTCTTTGATGGTCAGTATGGAGACTAAACCATTCGGAGTTGAGCAACGGGACCTGGATTAGTGAGATCAACAGATTCCTCCAGTGTACAAATCACACGTTGTGTTTCACAGTGCTGTCACAAAGTCTGCAAAACGCTCTCTGTTTAGTAAGAATAATAGCAATCTTTACATTTGCTATTAGCGCCATTAGTGTCCGGGAGACATCTCAAAGCACTTCACAGGGTATACAGTAAAGGGGCAGTGATTATTTTTTTGGTGAAAGAGACAAGTCAATTTGCACACGACAACGTCCCACAAACAGGCACGGAGTGAATGACTTTGGGGTGGGGGGTGGGGGTAGGGGGGGTGCGCGGGATTGTTGATCAGTTGAAGACAGAAAACAAAAATGCTAGCTGCCGTCCACTCACTGCAACGGACTGAGTTACAGTCTGCAGGTGAAGTCAATTTCTAGTTGTCTCGAATTAAAGAAATAAATTCACATCATTCAATTTCAAGCCCCCAAATGACTGGACTCTGCAACCTAGATTTTCACAGCGAAAGCCACGGCGCTGATGTTTTCCCAATGGGATCAGGCGGATTTCTGTCGTCGATGCCGTGTTCATAGAGAGGACAGGCGCACTCGCAACGTCGGCACTCGATTAGCCTTTAAAACGCCATGCACCCACGATTGATGTGGGCACACTGACAACTGGCATCTTAATTGCTCTTATCAAACTCAGATCAAGCCATTGTGTGTGTGTGTGTGTGTGTGCGTGTGCGTGTGTGGCCGGAGTGGGAGTGGCCATAGTTGTTTACTGTGTCCAATAATACAACTACCACTGATTGCATTTTCATTTTGATGTAATAATGATATAATAATAATCCTTGCGGTTGATATAGCGCTTGTCACATCTTACCGACGTCTCAAAGCGCTTCGCGGAATACACTGTGAAGTGAATTGGCTACATATTGGTTACGTGAAGTTTATCACGTCAAAATGTCTCATCAAAACGCCTGAGACGTCGCTGTACAGTCCAGGTTGACATTCCAATGTAGTCCTCGGGAGTACCCCGGATTATCGGAAGTGCTGTCCTTCAGATGAGGCATTAAACTCCGATCTTCTCTGCCTGTTCAAGTGCACATAAGTGCTTCAAGTCACTACCCGTGTGAAGGGAGCTTTTTAAACGCAAGTTATTATTATTGAAGTGAGGTATCCCATGGCACTCTTCTAAAACGAGAAGGAAATTTCTCCTGCTGTCCTGGCCAATTTTCCCGGAGATGAAATTGGCCATTCGCTTCACTGCTGCTTTTGGGGCGGGGGACATTTGTGTGCGTCAATTGGGCGCCGTGTTTCCCTACAAATACACAGCCACTCACTCCGCTTCAAAATAAATCCCGCAAAATACTCGTGAGACGTCCTCCCAATGTAAAGCACATACAGTCAATTCACTTTACAATATATTCTGAGAAGTGCTTTGCGACATCTCGAAGAGGTGTTAAGAGTGCTGTATCAAATGCGCGGATTATTATATCAATCTATTGTTTTTATTATGTACGTAACTCCATTGCCCTTTCAAGCCTCCACCGATGACATGCATTGTACAAAAGTCATTAAAAAAAGTTACGTGTTTTCTCAAAATCATGTGTAAAAGAAAGTAAAGAACCAACGAGGTTGATTTGTGAACTTAGGTGACTGGTATGTACAAAACGCTCACATTGTCCACGTATGTCAAACGTTTATCTGCAGTGTGGGGGCAGCTCAGTGTCGGGACTGAGGCAAAATAAAATCCAATGGGTTTTAGACAGAGACAGAGTCTCCGAAATCAGCAGCGGCTTCCGAGGGATTACGTTGGTGAACGGGTCTCTCGACAGCTTCACTGGTGATCAAGTCATCGTTCCCGCCCGGTGCCTTTGACTCCAGCCCTCCGTCTGGTGTTACCGCGTGTCTCGGGTCGTCGCCGATTTCAGGTGCGCAGACGCTCTCCGAGGCCGTCTCCCGCCCACGCTCTGCTCGTTCCTCCCCGCCACGCCCTGGCTCCAGTCTCGCTGCGCTCCCCCACTCCACCGTGGCGTAGAAGAGGAACGGAGAGGCCACGGCCGCCTCTGGACCGGACATGACGCCGCCGTTGCCAAATTTCGACGCCGCGGGTGGTGCGGAAATGGAGTGATTTTCCACTCGTTGCAACTTGGCGACCGGGCGCTTCGCGGCACGGTGAACGCTGTAGCGTCTGGTGTCTCTAGGCACTGATTCCGGCCCGGCGCAGGCTGCCAGGCCCTGCCCGGAGCCGATCCCATCGCATCCCCCGAGCGAGTGCGCGTTCTCCTCGCTCGACCCGGGCTCTCTGTCTTCCTCGCTCGTAACATAGGCGTAGTTGACGGTTCCCTCCTGCCGCACGTTGGGTTCGCTTCTCCGTTCGGGCGGCTCCGCCATCGAGCCGGGACAAGAGGAGCGACGGTAGGAGACGTAATGTAGGCCCCGGCCTTCCTCGCCGGCCACCGACGTCAGCATTACCCCAGAGGAGCGTTGATCACTGTGTCTCTGCCCCTGACCCTCCTCCCCTGAAACACACAGAGGGTGAAAAGGACGTCACATTTGATTCTGCAGCTTGCCGTGCCCTCGAAAACCTTCTTGAAGACAGAAAAGCAGGTATCACTTCTCCACGTTTCCAAAGAAACCATACAATAATATATATTTGCTTTTAAGGTCACATTTTATCACGTTGTCGGAAGCGTTTCGCAAAATATCTTGGGAAGGTAGTAAAGTGGATTGACTGTGTATTTTGTGGGTGAAACGCAGCAGCCAATTGCACACAGCCGTGTCCAACAAACAGTCCCAAAAATTGTTTCCTGGGGGTGGACAATTTATAAACAATTCTTTAAAATCCCAAGTCAACATCTCCCCCCAACCGCCCCCACCTCCCACCCCACACCCACTTTGACTTTCTGCCATCTACTTTTTCTTTTGAATACAAGACAGTTGATATCAATATGGCATCTTTCACTTCAAGAGAAGGGTGGGGGGGTGGGGGGGCGGGGGTGGTGGAGAAAGCGCAGTCAAAAAGTAGCTACAGATGGAAATTTTTATTTTAAAATTTGATCATTAATCAATAAGTCAAACCCTTTAACCGATTGAAGCAGGAAAGACAAATATTTTGACAAACACAGCAAGGGTTCTTACGCCTGTCATACAGTCTTTCCTTGTCACTTGTCAGTTCATGTATGCGTTGGACAAGATGCCATTATTTCTCCCCGTGGATATGGACAGTATGTTCGCAGGAAGCGAGACACAACTTTAAGGAAACTGCTCAACTTTTGACATTAAAAAAAAACGCACAGAAGAAATGAGCACATTCACACATAAAACTCAGAGGCTATGTTTTATCTGAGGTTGAAACGATTTACTCTGTTAAGAAACTAGCAGAAAATGCTGCCAAATCTAATGTCCTTACATTTGACCCACGAAATATACAGTCAATTCACTTTGCAGTTTGAAGCGCTTTGAGACGTCGATAAGATGTGAAAAGCGCTATATCAAATGCAAGGATTGTTACTATTATTATTATTATTCTGACTCAGCAATGAGATGAGTACTGACTGAGCGAGGTTGACATCTGATCGGCTTGATATAAAGACAAAGTTGAAACACTTGCAGGATTGTAAAGTATTCTCACTGTGGCATCACGCCTATATTTAGAACTGGTGGCATAAGTCAAAAACGTTGGCTGGTGCGGCCAGCTCAGTCACACAGTCAGTAGTGATTCTGGTATATGAATCTGCTTCGACCACTGGGTGACATTGATGAAAACCTCGCTCAGGCTTCCACTGCAGTGGTTGAAACAATTCAAGCTGTGCTATAAAATAGGCTAAGTTTAAACCTATCCTCCATTTACACTGGCCGCTTGGTATCAATTCAATGAATTTTCCAAGTCACACCAAAGCTAAAAACGGGAATATGATAATAATCCTTCAATTTGGTATAAAGAACAATTATCCAGCAACGTGGGATGTCTTCATGACGTGAAAGGCGTTGTACAAATGTAATGTTGTTGTTGTTGTTGTTGTTGTATACAGCCTTTCACATCAGGAGGACATTCCAAAGCACTTCACGGTATGTACTATGAAAAGTCATATGCTTTAGCATATTGCTGGAGTTTAATTCAGGTAAAAGTTATTCAAATTTATTTGGATGAAGATCAAATGGTCCATTCGACCATTTGATCTCATTTAGCAAACAATCTCTTCCCTCCTTTCCTCAGCATCAAGCTGTTTTTCAAGGGAATCTAGGAGCTCAATCATGCTTCCTGGCATCTGGTAAAGATGAGATCTACCTCAAGGCAACACCAACCTGAAGCTTCTTTCAATACAACACTTTCCTGCCAGATGACATGAAGATACAGGCAGAATGAAAGCAGGAGTAGAATGTAGACTACGTGGATGAAAGGGCAAAGGATCGTGGAGGCACAGAATGAGTGAAGGAAGTTGTTAAGGATGAGAATAGTGAAGTGGGGGATCTCAAAGGCAAAGAGAGAAGAGAGATCTTAAGTTATCTTAGATCTCAGGATGGTGAATGGTAATTTGGGAGATAGACAAACAATGTATCTCAGGGTATTTGAAGATCATAACCAAGTGGACCTTAGAGAAACACTGGCAGATTGATTAGGTGAATTAAAGGTGTGCGTGTGTATGTGTGTGGGGGGGGGGGGGGGGCATGGGAGTGGGGGTGGGGGGGAGGGTGCTCATGTATACAAGGTGGGAGAAGAGGAAAATCTCTGCCAAAAGTGCAGGATTGAGAAGAGGAACGAGCACAGCCCTGGAGAGGGCAGCAGATCCCAGTGATGTGCAGCAGGTAACAGGGATATCAGGGATGCAGAGCTTGTGGGGGGAGATGAGAGACACACAGCGAGTGGCACAGGGCGACTTTAGAATAAATGGGGTGGGAGACATTTCGAAAAGTACTGAGAGCGACATATTTTCACCTCTGACCTGGATCAAAATCCCACGGCACTATTCACAAAGAGAAGGTGGTTTCTCTCTCCCAGTGTCCTGGCCAACAATCCCCCAAATACAAGGTCACTCACTCGCTCACTCACTCCCTAGCAGTTTGTGGGGATTTGCTGTGTGGAAACTGGCTGCCGTGTTTCACCCGCAAAATACATGGACACTGCACCTTGACAGAGGATCCCGCGAAGCGCTTTGAGACATCGTGACGACATGATCGAGCACTGGATCAAATGCAAGCATTACAATTATTATCATTTTGAAATAGCGCACGGAACTTTTGTGCTCCGATACACAAGCAAACTCGTCAACATGTTTAGGAGTATCCGAACAACATCCAACGATATCCTCTCTGCTATCCAAACCGATAGCGTAATGCGAGCATATCAGGTGTACTTGGGCACCCTACACTTATACTTGAGAGGTGGCTGTGAAGGAGATCTTGATTCGAGCTTTCACTTTCACCCATCTACCCTTCTCTCCGCCCAACTTCCCAGCGATCAAGTGTCCTTACATCCAACTCAGGTCGCATCCTGTAAAGACCTGATTTTGCCTCCGGCACGAAGGTCACACAGAATTATGGCTAATTCTTACCTGAATGCTGTTTTTCCAGACGTCATAAAAAGGATCGGCTTTCAAATTAAGAGCGAATTTACGAATTTTCCACGGTTCCGCAGAAGTTTACATTTTAAGACAAAGTAGCGCAACGGGGTAAGACGAGGTGGAATTTGGGGCTGCCACAATCTGCAGGAACCTGCCTGGGACCGTAGGTAGTCGAGGCAAACTTTACTCGAGACTCCACCTCGGGCCCGCCATTCACAAACTACTGACTGGAGGCTGTACCCTTCAACTTCAGGAGAAAAAAACACACGAGCAGCAAAGTGCCACAGAAATGCATGTCTTATTCAGCGCTCTATTCTGCATGAAGGGCGCCAGTTATTGTTGCCGCTCCCCGTACTAAACAAAGTCAAAAGATGACAGGAATTTGAAATCAAGAGATTCTGGGCTGTCTCACACAAAACCACACAGCTTGACTTGACAGGTTTGACACACTGCAAAGACGTCTTAAAACTGTTTTGCACATGCAACAAAAAAAAGGGGGCCGTTCGGTACAATTTGGTCCAAAATTGGTCCAAAGAAATTGAGTGTACAATCTTGCGAATAATTAAATTGAATCACAGAGTTTGATTCGCGGTATTTTGAATGGTGGAGCTCTTTTCTTCATTCGGTGTTTTTCGAAACCCAATTGGTTTTTTTTTTTTGGGGGGGGGGGATACGAAGCTTTTAAACTGGGCTGCGTAAATGCTGAGAATCCACCCCGTGGTCGGCTCTGAGGAGTAACAGCAACACATCGCTCGGCCAAAGCATTAAAAATGGAAACACTTTCTGCATTTTTGAAATAGTTGCCCCCGGCTCAATAAGAAAATATCGGGCAATCGGGCATCTCTTCTCGCAAGAGATCACATGCAAAAATGTAACTTTACTTCTGAAACTCATGAATCACGCAGATTTTACATCTGTTCGGCATGTCGTGTCCCTCAATCATTTTTGAGTGTAGTTACTTGTGCTTTCAGAGTTCACAATGAGATCACTGTCTTTTGCTGTGCACTGGTGGCAGTCGCTCAAAGCTGCGCGTTTATTTTCAGGAGTGGGGTGGGGTGAGGGGGGGGGGTGGTGGGGGGGGGGGTTTGATCAGGAGGAGGAAGTTATATGAGGCCAAAACCTGCAGCATCTTTGCCTCCTCGTCACTGTTCACATTGTAACGGGCCCTCGCGCAGGCCCGGGGTGTGGTGGGGTACAGTGGGAAGCAAAGGTGGAATGGGCCGAGATCTTAGGCTGCATTACGTGGATTCCACTTCCTCCAATGGTAACCAAAAAGAGCTTTTCTCTCCCTGTGTGATCGACCCAACGATCCCCCAAATCCCGCCCTCCCCCCAAAAAATATATATTGGGTCACTCACTCCACGGCTGTTTGTGGGATATTGCTGCGCACTTCCTGGCTGCCACGTTCGCCTACAAAAACACCCACGGCAACGTAATCATAATAATAATCCTTGCATTTGATGAAGCACTTTTCAAGCCTTCTGGACGCCTCAAAGCGCTTCACAGAATATGCTGCAAACTGAATTGACTGTACATTTGTTGGCGAAACGCGGCAGCCAATTGCGCACAGCAGCGACCCCCACAAACAGGAGTGGATTGAAGCGACTAGTTTTTTTATCGTTTTTCTCGAGGGATTATTATCAGGCGCGTGAAGTAAGGAAACTGGCCCACGGTTTCGCCCCCTGCCTGGAATCGAACCCAGGTCACTGTTAAGTCACTTGAGACACTGCCCTGCATGAAGGGTGCTGTATAAATGCAAGTTTGATATGGTTGTTAAATACTGGAGCCAAGTAGAGAGGGGCAGTGCGATAGCACAAGAACAGTAGAGAACTTAGGGTGCGGGGAAGAAAGTGTGGGGGGGGGGGGGGTCGGGGGGATGGTGGTTGGGGGAGCCAAGCAGGAGAGGGGTTACTAGATAGCGTAGGATATCTAGCTTCACACTGCACTGCCCTTCACGGCACTGGGAAGCAACCCTCCTCCCATTAGTGGTGTGACGTGTGTACAACAACAACAACAAACAACAACAACAAAATTACACTTGTAAAGCGGCTTTCACATCACATAAGAAGACCACTCAGAGTTTAAGGTTTTCTTTTGTATTGAGAAACCAATCTATCCATACATGTCGCCGGGAGTGACAACAATAAGAGGAAAACTGGTTCACGAAAAACACTACACCCATGTAGTAATATGCAAACAATCCCGAGAAGAGGCTTCAAATCTTTTCAAATCAGTTGAAGCGTAACTTAGAAGAGTGTAGCTGTTGCACAATAGGATGAAATTAACTCTGTTTCACAAAGCGTTCGATGAGATGCATCAAACGTGTTATGAAATGCCATTAAGCGACAAGGAATGCTACAGGGGGGAAAGTAACAACAACAGCAACTTGCATTTATACAGAACCAGGCGGCATTTCGGAGTGGAGGGGGTGGGGGGGAGGGGTGGGGGGGGAGGGGGGGGGGGGGAGGGGGGGGGGGGTTGGTCAACCAACGAGAAGGGATTGAGGGAGAGATAGGAGTTGCCAATGGGACCATCGAAGAGGAAGGTCTTGAGGCAGGACTTGAAGGAGGCCAGGGAGGGGGCAAGGCGGAGGGAGTTCCAGTCCACATATGATATTACAACTACCCTCTCAACCCCCCACCCCCTTGTTCCCTTCTCCCTCATGTACACAAGTGCCTCGAGATGTTTCGACGTGCGAAAGACAAGCGGTACATTAATACCCCGCCAAAGTAAACAACACCATAGAAATATAAATCGTACCGTATTCGCACGCCACTACAATATCACTCGAAACAAAACGCGATGCCAAAGTTTACCACGTGTATTTTCACGAGGAAACGGTTCGCCCACAATCCAAAACACCATCAATTCACTTTACGGTATATTCCCTGAAGCGCTTTGGGACGTCTCGAGGGCGTGAAAAGACTTTGCGTCACAGGCAAGGAATATTAGTGTTGTTCTGACGCAAGCAGTTCGAACTTCCAACCAATAATCAGCAAATCCCACACACGCAGCTTCAAAACAAAACTTGGGCTCAAGCGTTTTGGGAGTGTGTATTCGTTTAACAGAGTGGTCGGAATTTCAACCCCCTCGCTCCGAAGGAAAGGTCCACATGTACAGCTGCATAAACCTTCATCGTCAAAGACGACCACATAGCATCTATTGTGCAGCAATCTGAATTGGACAGCGGCACCCAGTTGCGCTAAACATTGGTCGCTTTGTGCTGTGAACTGTTTTCAAACTTTTGCCGAATGCGTTGATTCGTGGCAGAATATACTCGGATCCCACCGAGGCACTCGTTTCCTCTGGCGCCAAACTATCGGTGGTGTGAAACCGAAGGCGGTAACTGTTGTATTCCGCGAAGCGCTTTGAGACGTCGATAAGACGTGGAAAGCGTCTGTATAATTGTAAGGATTATCATTATTATTGCTATTAATTACGACTGTTTTTGTCCACCACGGTGAAAGAGAGCGAACCACTTGCGACCGTTGGGAATCGATAAGGAAGGGAACGAGAGCCTCACACAGGAATTCAAAGTATCTTGCTTAACGGCAGCTAAGTGCTGTCAGATTCTGGACGATAATTTATCACAGCACAAAACTAAACATTAGCATTCCAGGCTTTGTGAATCCATCGCTCTTCCTCCTGGCTCGTTGTCAGACTCCAGCTATGTGGAGCGCTCCCGGTTTCAATACAAATGCAAGTTGTTGGTGTTGTCATTGTGTTCGTTCAAGGGGCCATGCGAAAGATGGGGTTTCGCACCCAGTTGTATGGCATTGGAGCCACTCACTCGATTTGCTTTCTTTAGAAAAAAGGGAAAAGGTTGAAGGTGAACAACTGCGTTCAAAACATTCTCGTGGCTGCACGCCGCCATGGATTAATCTGCCAACAATTCATTTGCAAGATGAGGGCTTGTGTGTGTGTGTGGTGGGAGGGTGAGGACGGAGGGAGGGGGGGGGGGGGGCGGGGGTTGCTGGGCAGAGGGAAAAATACTGAGTAAAATTTTAAAGAAAATGCCACGTAAATTAAACTTAATTCCGCGCAGAAAGTGGGGATTGATCCCCTTGGAAAAGAACGGCACGTTTTTTCTGGGCTGGTAACTTGCTGATCTTGGCTGAATTGACAGGTGGGGGCGAGATGCAACGAGAGAGAGAGAGAGAGAGAGAGAGAGAACGACAAAAACAAACAACAAAAAAAAAGTCCATCAGAAAAAAAACCCAGTAGGGATTCTGGCTTCAGCCGAGCTTTCGATCGGCCACCTACCACCCACTGGCTGTGGAGCAGAGGAGCCTCTGGCGCAATCGACAGTGAGGCAAGTTGTCAAGACATTCCTTCGGTCAGATTCTAATGTAGGGAAAGTCCCAAAGGGGAAGGAGGAGTGGGAGGAGGGGGTAATTAACCCAAAGAAAATAGGAAAGATGATTTTCATTAACTCTGGTACCAGATTAAATTGGTCGGAAAATAGCACGAGGGCCAAATCTCGTACGATAATTGATCCACAACATTCATGTGCACACCGCCTTCCACAACGGTGTCTTTTAATGTGGAGTCTTGTAGTGTAGTAGCTAGAGCGCTCGCCTCGCAAATGAGAGGACCCGGGTTTGATTCCCGGGTGGGGGCGAAACCGTTAGGCAAGTTTCCTTATGCCGCATGCCTCTGTTTACCAAGCGGTAAGTTGGACATAGTTGTTAGTCGATTGGCAGATCGTTTCTGCGGGAATAAACCCTAAAAACAAATTGGTCGCTCGATGGTTTATGGAGCACTAGTGTGCGCAAATGGCCGCCACATTTCACCCATGAAAATATACAGTCAATCCTTAAAAAAATTATATTAATAGTTTGGTAACTCAATCCACGACTGTTCTGTTTGGGGGAATAGTACTGTGCGCAACTGGCCACCCACAATATATACAGTCACTTTACAGAAGCGCTTTGAGACACAATCAACAACATAAGGCGCTGCTTCAAATACAAAGATTCATATTACTGTACTCATATTGGGGGATACAATATTCCTGGCTTCATACATGGAAGAAAATCATATTTAAGAAATTAATTTAGTCACAGAACGCTGGTTAAAATCATCTGACATTTTCCTAATGCTGTGTATTCCTTCGCAGACATTGTCCAGTTCAGGACCCGGGTAATAATTACAATTTCATTTACCTCACAATAGTTTTAGAGCAGTGTTGACACTTTGATTGTCCGAATACGCCAACACATGATATCCTACAAATGAAAGTGACATTGAAACTAGGTTGTGATGCCCCAAACCTTTTGCAATCGCTCTACATTGTGAGCGCAATTAAGTTTCAGCTGCACATCAGTCGTCAGGTTTTATATTACTGATAGACGGACGTTATATTAGATAAGGCACTTACGTGATATATTAGACTGCTGATGGACAAGGCTTCGCAAGTCAATTGGCTTTCCACTGAAACACGGTCAGATTTATTCTCGGTTACTGTAACAACCGCTGAGTTTGTAACTCAAAACTACAAAACGTTGCGAGCTATCATCTTCTCCTGTTCCGATCCTTATTGAAACAAACATACGTGCTCAGTAACGAGCTTCACTAAACCTACAAAACATGCAATGAGACGTATGGATCGACCGTGTCCCATTCAGATACAATGAAAGCCCGTTTCTCGTGTCGTGTCCTGTGAATTCCCATTGCAGGAAGTCTCAGGGGTTTATTACATGAAGCCAAATGTGTTCTTTGACTCGTGTCACATTACGAGGGGGAGACCCGAGTTCGATTCCAGGCACAGGGCGAAAGCTTGGACAAGTTTCCTTACTCCACGCTCATGATGAATGATCCCTCCAAAAAAAATTGCTAATTTCAATCCACAACTGTTTGTGGGACATTGCTATGTGCAATTGGCTGCCCCGTTTCCCCCACATATATATCCAGAGTCAACTCATTATTTTGTTCTTGTCATTCACTTCACAGTATAATTCTGTGGGACGTCCTCCTGATGTGAAAGGTGCTGTACAAGTGTAATTTAGTTGTTGTTGTGAGCACTTTGAGATGGCTAGAAGACGTGAAAGGTGCCATATCAAATGCAAGGATTATTATTATCATCACCAATATGTTACGTTAACCATAACGGTCGTACGTTTCCAACTTGAATTACACATTTAAGAACATAAGAACATAAGAATTAGGAGCAGGAGTAGGCCATTCGGCCCTTCGAGCCTGCTCCGCCATTCAATAAGATCATGGCTGATCTTCTCACCTAACTCTGATTACCTGCCCTATCCCCATATCCCCTAATCCCTCTATTTTTCAAAAATCTATCAGTCTCAGCCTTGAAAATGTTCAAGGACTGAGCATCTACAGCCTTCTGGGGGAGTGAATTCCATAAATTCACTACCCTCTGAGTGAAGAAATGTTTCCTCAACTCTGTTCTAAAAGGCTGATCCTTAATTTTAAGACTGTGACCCCTGGTTATAGATTCTCCTACCAGGGGAAACAGTCCCTCAGTGCCTACTTTATCTAGCCCTTTAAGAATCTTATATGTTTCAATAAGATCCCCCCTAATTCTTCTGTACTCTAGAGAATACAGCCCTAGTTTATTCAACCTATCCTCATAGGTCAGTCCCCTCATCCCAGGAACTAACCTACGCTGCCCCCCCTCTAAGGCAAGTATGTCCTTTATTAAATAAGGAGACCAAAACTGCACACAATACTCTAGGTGCGGTCTCACCAGAGCCCTATACCATTGCAGCAAGACTTCCCTACTCTTGTACTCTATACTGTACTTTTATTGAGAGACAACAACAACAACTTGCACTTCGCATCACATAATTCAACGATGGCATGGTTTAAAGTTGAGGCATAGTGAAAGGGGGAGGGATGATCTCCTCTGACAACAATTTGAGCCATGTCAAAGCAAAATAGACCTCGTGATGTCAGGGTGTTTATTGCACACGGCACTGGAAGAAATGTTTGATAGGCCACGACATTGCCATTAAACTGCAGGTGAATCGATTGGAGAGACTGCCTCTCAACCCCAGTATTGGCTCCTATACTCTCGACCGACAAAGAGCAAATCCAGTGGATAGCATGAACATACACAAGTTGATACTGAAATATACACCAGTTAAACAATAGCAGATTCAGTGGTTACGGATTCACCAAATGACTGCAATTTGCCCAATATGCCCTGCCACGAGAAGCTGGCAAGAACTGGGACAGCACATTTATTTGAACGCAGTCCATTCAAAGCATTTTGTAATAAATAATAATCCTTGCATTTGTTCTAGGGCTTTTCAAGTCTTCTTCAAGACGTCTCAAAGCACTGCACATACTGTACTGTAAAGTGAATTTGACTGTATATTTGAGGGCAAAACGCAGCAGCCAAATGCGCACAGCGGTGTCCCACAAGCAGTTGTGGATTGAAATGACCAATTTATTATTGTTTCTATTTGCAAGGAATTATTGTCAGGGGTGTGGAGTAAGGAAACTTGCCTAATATTACGCCCTGCCTGGAATCGAACCCTGGTCTCTTGCTTGCAAGATGAGTGCTCTAACCAGTTGTAGGCATTTGGCTACAAATTACCCAGTGGTAGTGTATCCTGTGAAGGGCTTTGAGATGACCTTCCGACATGAAAGGAGCTGCAATACCAAATGTATTATTCATTGAAGGAATGGAGGAGATACCATTGCATGGTGAGCAAACTGGTTCCAACAGTAAACCACAGCTTCTCGTGGAATGGCATTAGAATGATCCTATCTGAGCCTCTAAATATATTCCCAAAGCACTTTCCAACAACAACAGCAACAAAGTACATGTTAAGTGGACATCCCAAGGTGCCGGACATTCAGGAATCCTCACCTGAGCTGGTGGTTGGGATCAGGAAGAGTGTAGGGTGAGGGTAGGAGGGTGACCGAAGGCATGGTCGAAGAAGAGGAAGATTTTGAGACAGATTTTGTTGGAGGCAAGGGAAGAGGTGAGTGTGCCTTGGCCTTTGGATGTCCTGGATTTCCATATCTGTTTGTATATTGCTCTCAACTATATCCACCCTCTTCATTGCACAGTTTCTCGAGATTGGTTTAGATGATAAAGGCTCTTCAGCTCATCCAATTTCGTCCCTCAAGAAAATCCTTCTGTCATCCTCGCCCCCTCCCCACCCAACCCCCCACCAATTACACATAAATCGGCCTCTACCAGCTTTCCTAGCAATCTGTACCAGTTATTACTCTCAGTTGATTTCTCTCAGAGTATCGAAAAAACTTCCTGCCATCTGTCCTGAAATTGCCCTTTACAACTCTAAACCTGTGTCCTTGTGTTGTCTTGTTGTATCCTAAAGTATTGATCTGGGTTTTTTTAAAAATCGATCCTATTTAAAGTTTTATACATCTCTATGATTTTATGTATAAATCATAGCTTGTAGCTTGTCTACTTGGTTGCTCAAAACTCATTCCTTAACTACTGGGGTTCATAAAACGCCACTGATGTTAGTTAAGAGATTTTGCCACTAATTTCCATGTAATTCAATCATCTATCCAACCACGTAATAATAATTATAATATTAATTATTACAGTATTGCGTTAGTCCTTAAAAGCCTCTCCCTCCCAACATGGCCCAGTTCTGATGAAGGGTCGTGGACCCGAAACATTGACTCGCTTTCCTTTCTTCATGGATGCTGCCTGAGCTGCTGCGTGTTCCCAGCTACTTCTGTTTGTGTTTCACTTTACAGTATATTCTGTGAAATATGGTTTGAGACGTCTGGAAGACCCGAAAAGCTCTATATTAAACGGAAGGATGATTGTTGTTATTATTATTCTTTCCAACAGTGTACTAATGTAGGAATAAGAATAGTCCTTACGCTTCACCATAGCGCCTTTCATGTCAAGAGAACGTCTCAAAGTGCTTCACGGGATTGTACAGTAATATGTGTGGTGACCGCGTACTTTGTGGACGAACACTGGAGCCGATCTGCGCACGGAAACGATCCGCAAAACTGCCGGGAGGCGAACGACCGATTTTATCCATTTTATTTATATCCATTCACCAATCCATTTACGTTCTTTTGTAATGAAACACTGTTTAAAGCACAAGAGTCAATATTTTCTTTTTTAAAAAAAAAACTGGTAGGACTTCAGCTGTCAATGAACCTTAACATCATTACACATTCCTCTAAGCAATGACCCTAAACCACTATTATTTCTCATAAAGTGTATCTATACTATAGCTCCACAGTGGTCCGGCATCTGCATTTGGGTCCGTGGGACAGCCAGCGTACCAGGCATCACAAAGGGTAGTGTGGGAATAAAATAGTTGACAGTAGCCACTACACAGATGTAAAAATCACCCTGTCACTCTCCTAAACGCCTGTCAATCACTGAAACACAGTAACCAGGACACCCTGCAGCCAAAAGCCAACCACTCTGCTGGCTGCCCCTCTTCTCATAAAAACCTCACTGCAGGAAGTAGGGTGGACGAGCTACCTGGGAATGCGAGTGCCATGAGAAGCTCTACACGACCCTTAAACAAACAACTGGGGAATGCTCCTTTAAAGAGTCGCACTGTGGACTCGCAACTCAATCGGATGGCGGAACAATGCAATCGACAATGGAATTAACATCCAATTTGTATCAATTCCCATCAGGCCAAGGACAGCCGTGTTATCCGTACTGTTGAGGGACAAAGGGCTGTCATTTCCAACCACTGAAGAAACACCCGGGTACCTTGCGCCTGTTTCTTCTATGTGAGGATATACAATGCTGTCGGTTGTTCAGTCGATAATAGGGGGCACATTTTTACCTTCGAATGCTTGATTGACAATACCCTGGGAGATGTCACCGTTGCTGTAGCTGTCATTGTAGTACACAAGGGCATTCAGGCTGCCTCGGGGGCTGCTTTTCAGGTGTTCCAGGCGGCTTTGAATGTATCGGAAGGATGGCCTTTTGTGGGGTTCACGCGCCCAACACTTTAGCATCAGCTGGTGGCTGTTTGGGGAAAAGGAAAGATGAAACTGTGGATGAGGTGGTGGGGGTGGTGGGTGGGGGTTGGGGGTTGGGGGGGTGGGGGGGGAGAAAAAACAGGGCTAACTTCATTACTCAAAAGGACCATGTGTGGAATGTCAAACTTCATAATAGAATTGACAGCTTTTCACTGTGTTTTTTTCCCCCCCGTCCGATAATCACAAAAGGTTCTTTGACATGTTATAAAATGGACCTTTGTTTATTTCATTTAGCAGCAGCGCATACATTTGGAAATGCTCTACATTAGTCACATTCCAGTGACCGCCACACTCGGAGACCCCAGCCAAAGAATTTCACTGGAAGCGAGCAGCATGTTGAGAGGAGACTTTGCAAACTTAATCAGCGCGAATTAAGAACCCTCTGAGCGTTAGAAAGTGCTCGGTGATCGGTATGCAAGCAACACACAACAAAACGCGAGATCAAAAAGAATACAGAGAGTTTCACAATACCACAACAACCTGACATTTTAACCCCTCCCCCTCCCCCCCCCCGCCCCCCCCCCCCTCCCCCTCCCCCCCCCCCCCCACCCCCTACCCTCCCAACTCCCATTAAAAACTCACTGTGTTGTGGTTAGCATGTTCTGAAATCTAACTGTTTAAGTATAATTATGCCAGGGGTTAGGCTCGAAACGTCAGGGCAAAGCAAAATAATTATTTGTGCAAAATTATACTTTCCGGAGAAATTAAGGGATAACTAATAAGCAAAGATACTCACTCCCCTTGCATTTGAATCGCATGGTTGAAATGTCCCAAAGTGCTTCAGGATTTTTTATTGTTGTAAAATGCAGTATTTGGGAAGATGACAAACTTATTAAGATGCTTATTGAGAAATCATATCTTTACATTTCCTCCCTGAAATGCATAAATACTATACATATATCTGTATATATATCTGTATATAATCATACAATTTTACAGCACAAAAGGAGGCCATTCGGCCAATTGGGTCTGCGCTGGCTTCTTGAAAAGAGCCATTCAAAGTCAATCCCACTCCCTGGCTCTCTCCCCATAACCCCGCAAACTTATCCTCCCCTAAATAACCATCCACTTCTCTTTTAAAAGTTGTTATATATATTTTAAATATATATAACTATATACATATATATATACACAATATATATGAAAATGTTAAGTATTATTGCTATCAACCACTCAGGCCCTGTGATTTTACACAGACATGTCAGGTTGGTTGAGGGAGTAGCAGTATCACTTCCGAGTCATGAAGAGTGTGGGTGCAAGCCCCACTATCTGTGAACTCAGATAGTCTATGCTGACTCCCGTGAAGTGTATGGGGGGGCGTGCTGCATTGTCGGAGGTGCCATCCTTAGAATGAGCCATTGCATCGACCTCCCACCTGTCTGTCCAGGCGGACGTTAAAGGCTCCTATAGCACGAACTGAAAAGCGAGCGGAGTTCCTCCCGCCGTTCATGTCTCGTGTGTGAAGCTAGGCCATTTGCCAGGGTTGCAGGAAATGCCTGTGGGACTGACTTTCCTCCCCGCTGCGGGAGGAAGAAAACCAAAACTACAGAGCGCAGTCAACTTTCATCAAAGCAGCACAGTATTCCAGCAGGTACAAGGTACACAGGGAGCTGTTAGGATGTGAAATGCCATCCCGTGTAAGCTGGTAGAAGCAGAGCCCACTGTGATAATAATAATCCTTGCATTTGATACACACGAGCACCGTTCACGTGATCGAGACGTCTCAAGGCACTTCACTGAATTTCGTGTGAAATTAAATATTTTTTCTTGCTTGTATTCCGTGAGAAACACGAAGTAGCCAGTTGGCGTGCCTAGCAATGTCCCACAAACAGCCACGGAGCGGGTGCCCCATTTTATTTGGGAGATTATTGGCCAGGACACCAGGAGAGAGAAGCGTCCCTCTCTTTTTGCAGAGTTCTACGGGAACATCAGGGGTAATTGCCGATCACAAAGTGAGGTGGAGAAATAGGGTCGGGTGTCATCCGCGTACATGTGAAAGTGTGTGCCGTGTCTGTGGATGACATCACCAAGAGGGAGCATGTAGCTGAGGAACAGAAGGGGGCCAAGGATCTATCCTTGCGGTACCCCACAGGTAACCGGGTGAGAGCAGGAGGAAAAGCCGTTTTACAGCGATGAACTGTTGGCGGTTTGTGAGGTAAAACTCGAACCAGGCGAGTGCGGTCCCACTGAGGTGGATGATGGAGGACAGGCAGTGGAGGAGGATGGCGCGGTCAGGTCCAGGAGGACAAAGGAGCCAGAGGGAGCCCTGGTCACAGACAGAGAGAGGACATCGTTTGTGACTTTCACAAGCGCAGTCTTTGTAATGTGGGCTTGAGGGAATCTAGGGTAAGTTTTTTTGAGGAGTGGGGTGATGACAGCGGATTTGAGGTGGGACTCGGTTTAACAACACATCCGAAGGACAGCAGCTCCGACAATGCAACACAACCCCAGCATCAGAGGATATAGACAAAATGATAAAGTGGGCAGACACATGGCAGATGAAGTTTAATGCGGAGAAGTGTGAGGTGATGCATTTTGGGAGAAGAAATAAAGGGAGGCAATATAGGCTAGATAGTACAATTTTAAATGGTGTGAAGGAACAGAGAGACCTGGGGATTTGTGTTAGTGACTCGTTGAAGGTGGCAGGACAGGTAGACAAGGCTGTTAAGAAGGCATATGGGATACTAGGCTTTATAAATAAGGGTATAGAGTACAAAAGTCAGGAAGTGCTGACTAACCTCTATAAGACTTTGGTGAGGCCTCAGCTGGAATACTGTGTTCAATTCTTGTCACCACACTACAGAAAGGATGTGAAGGCATTGGAAAGGGTGCAGCGAAGATTTACTAGGATGGTGCCAGGATTGAGGGACTTCAGCTATGAGGAGAGGCTAGATAGGCTAGGGTTATTCTCTCTGGAGCAGAGAAGATTGACGGGAGACCTGATAGAGGTTTATAAGATCATGAGGGGTTTCGACAGGGCAAATAGAGAAAAACTATTTCCACTCGTGGGCGAATCTGTGACTCGTGGTCACAGATTTAAAATAGTTTCAAGGCGAAGTAGAGGGGAGCTGAGGAGAATTTTTTTCACTCAGCGAGTTGTTCGAATCTGGAATGCATTGCCTGAAAAGGTGGTGGAGGCTGATTCGATAACAACTTTTAAAAGGGAATTAGATCTTTATTTAGGGAGAACAGGTCTATTAGGCTATGGGGAGCGGGCAGGGCAGTGGGATTGAATCGCTCTTTTCAAAGAGCCGGCACAGACTAGATGGGCCGAATGGCCTCCTTTTGTGCCGTAAAATTCTATGAATCTATGAATCTATTCTATGAATCTATCACATTGGAATGTCAGCTTAGACTCTGTGATCCCAAGTCCCATCGTGGGGGTTGAACCCACAACCTTCTGACTCAGAGGTGAGAGCGCTACCACTACAACAGGCTGACGCAGTACCCAACTACGGGAAGGATAGTGGCTTGAATGGAGTATGAAGATAGGGTGGGCAAATGGGATTGAATGTGCATCTTGCTCTGAGAGGCAGTGCCGATTGGATGGGCCAAAAGGCCTCCTGAAATTTCTACAACATTACGAATACCCTTCATAGATAAGAGCATCAGCTCATAAAATTCAGCCGAGAGCACGGCAGGAGGAGGGGGGGATAAAGTGATTGTTGCTCTGTCCAGTGCAACCCAGATCTAAAACAGTACAACACATGCCTCAAAACAAAATAATTTCTGCTGGAATCAATTTCTCACATATACCATACATAGTACATATATATATATATATTATATATATATATAAATACAATTTTAGTAGCCAAGTAAAACAAAATGGGTTCCAAGCCATGTGGAGTGTCAGAGATACCGAATGCCAAGAATCCAAGGGTGACTAAACTAATATTTTTGCTGCTTTATCTCATAAGTAGAGGTTAAGTGACCCTGTGGTACGGGTAGAATGTGGCCAACAAATGTGTCGGCAGTTTGGACGTTTTGTGGAGCAGTTCACAGAGTTGGTTGACGTGCGGAGTTGAATTGTAGCCGGGCTGGGATATATTCTGACAAATTCATAGAGCAGTTAAACTCGTCTTCAAATATTTGCAAACACAACATGGCAGCTCAAGTTTCCATGATTTCAGTTGAGCCTGGAAGTGCACCAACACATTTTGTTCGTGAGCTTTTCTAAGATATCAGACACAGTGAGAGAGAGAGAGAGAAACACACACACACACACACATACACCCCAACACACAATCAGACTCACACACACACAGAACACAGAGACAGACACACACAGACAGAGAGAGAGAGAGACAGACACACACATAGACCAACACACACTGGAACACAGACATGGACACACACAGAGAGGGAGACAAAGTCACACAAAAACACACAATCCAAGCAAGTGTCAACAAGCATGATCATATAAAATCATAGAATGTTACGGCACAAAAGGAGGCCATTCGGCCCATCAAGTCTCTGCTGGATCTTTGGAAAAAGCAATTCAATCCCACTCCCCAGCTCTCTCCCCATAACCGCGCAAACCCGTCCTCCCCAAATAAATGTCTACCTCTCTTTAAAAAGTTGTTATCGAATCGGCCTCCACCACCTTTTTGGGCAATGCATTCCAGATTCGAACAACTCGCTGAGTGAAAACATTTCTCCTCAACTCTCCTCTGCTTCTTTTAGAAACTATTTTAAATCTGTGACCTTGGGTCACTGAAACACCCACCAGTGGAAACAGTTTTTCCTTGTTTACTCTGTCAAATCCCCTCATGATCTTGAAAACCTACATTAGGTCTCCTCGTAACCTTCTCTACTCCAATGAGAATAAACCTTGCCTCTCTAGCCTTTCCTCATAACTGAAGTCCCTCATTCTTGGTACCCTCCCGGTCAATCTCCTCTGCACCTTTTCCAATGCCTTAATATCCTTCCTAAAGTGTGGGGACCAGAATTGAACACAGTACTCTAGCTGAGGCTTAACCAAAGTTTTATAGAGATTAGTCAGAACTTCCTGACTTTTGTACTCTATGCCCCTATTTAATAAAGCCTAGTATCCCGAATGCTTTTTTAACAACCTTATCTACCTGTCCTGCCATCTTAAAAGATTCACTTAAACAACCACCCTAGGTCTCTCTGTTCCTTCATACCCCTTAAAATTGTACTATCTAGTCTATATTGCCTCCCTCCCAGCACTCCTCCCAAAATGCATCACCTCACATTTCTCTACATTAAACTACATCTGCCATGTGTCTGTCCATTTTACCATTCTGTCTGTATCTTCTTGCAGATGGCTACATCACTATTTACTATTTTTCCTAACTTCGTGTCATCTCCAAACTTGGAAATGGTACTCCCTATACCCAAGTCCAGATCATTAATATAAATGAAAAAGAGCAATACAGATCCCGAGGGGACACCACTGTACACTTCCCTCCGGTCAGAAAAATGGCCGTTCACCACAATTCTCTGCTTTCTGTCTCCCAGCCAGTTCCGGATCCATGTTGCCACTGTCCTTATAAGCCTTTTATGTGGCACTTTGTTAAATGCCTTTTGAAAGTCCATATAAACTACATCAACTGCACTACCCTCATCCACCCTTTCCGTTACCTCATCAAAAAATTCTATCAGATTTGTCAGACAAGATTTGCCTTTAACAAATCCGTGCTGGCTGTCCTTTATTAATCGATATCTTTCCAAGGGAAGATCTATCTTGTCCTGATCATAGTCTCTAGAAGTCGCTCCACTAGCCTATAGTTCCCAGATTTGTCCTTCTGCCCATTTTCGTACAGTGGAGTAACATTAGCCTCCAGTCCTCTGTGTCCAAGGAAGATTGTGGCCAGAACCTCCGCTATTTGCACCCGTAATTCCCTAACTAACCTAGAATGCATCCCATCCGGACCGGGTGACTTATCTGCCTTGAGCACCGTCAATCTTTTTAGTACTTCCTCTCTGTTGATACTTATCCTATCCATTTCCTCTACCCTCTCCCCAGCACCCTCATTCCACCATCCTGGCTGAGCCTTAAATCACTGTGCCCTTAAACTCTGGGACCACCTCCATCCATCTGACTTTAAATCCTACCCTAAAACATATTTTCTCTGGACTGCATCTATGATTACCTCCCAGCCTCCCTCCCTCCCCTTTCTCACATGCTCACTACACCACCATCAAGCGTATCCAAAATATGTTGTTGACTTGTCAGATTACTCTTAATAGAACTAATCTGCTCGGCAAAGAAATAACATCATCAACGTGATGTGAATGTGGTGACTCGAGTCTATAAATACCAGCAAGGTTCAGGTCAGCAGGTGATCTTTCAGTGGGTTATTAGTTACCAGTTACAAATTGGTCGAACAGAAACATGGAAAAGACTTGTTCATTTCTCTCCCCCCACCACCGCATACACACACCCACCCCAACCCCCCGACACGAACAGCTCAGAAGAGAAATGGCAGGTCGAAGGCATTTCGGAATACGAAGATCTTGGGAACCTGAGGCAGGCAAATCTATGTATAATGAGCACATAAAACCGACCGAACCACAAGTTTGGGTTTGTTCGTTTATGGTAAATCAATTTATGCAAGTATATTGAAAGATTGACCATCTGTATGCATTTAGATTGTTGAAGTTTTCAAAGCGTGGCCAACATAAATACACAGCTGCAATGAATTTGTGCAAGGAAACCTTCTCTATTAACGTGTATATATATATATATATATATTTTAAATCCATGCAACACACAATTGGTTCTGCACCTACCCCCATTTCAAGGTTAATTAGCCATCAATCTAACGTAGCTGTTTGGAGATGCAGCATTTAGTTTGAGCTGCGTTTAGCTCATCCGACATGAACTGTGTACCAAGCCCGACACAACCAGAGAAGTGCTGGGGGGAGCGACGCATTGACGGAAGTGCCGTACTTAGGATGAGACGTCAAAACTGAGGACTGTTCAGGCGGATGATGCTCATGATGTTATTTGAAAACTATTTATCCGGGTGTCCTGGCCAACAATCCTCCGCATAAAATTAATCAACTGTTGTGGGGCGTTGCAGTGCGTAATTTGGCCAGAGTATTTGCCTGCAGAATACACAGGCACTACACTTCGCCGTACATTTTGTGAAACGCTTTGAGATTTCCCTCAGGACAGGAAAGGCATCATCGAGTGCAGGGATTCTAATTCTAATTGCGTTCTCGTTTCTCTCCGTTTGAACAGGAATGATACATTTCAACACATTGTAACATACGTCCGTGCATCTTCTCACTGAGGCAGTTAAGTTGCTTCCCTGTGCTTTTCTGCTATAAAAAGCCCACACCAGTTCATTATTCAATTCATTTCCAGTGCACGAGCTTCTTGTAAGAGCAGACCAACATATCCAACCTGTGGAGTCCTGCAGCTCAGTGGTTAGAGCACTCGCCTTACAAGCGTGAGACCAGTGTTCGATTCCAGGCAGGTCAGGGCGAAACCTTGGGCGAGTTTCCTTACTCCACACGTCTGATAATAATCATCAAACAAAAAGCAATGATAAATTGGTCATTTCAATCCACGACTGTTTGTGGGTCACTCCTGTGTGCAATTGGCGTTTTGCCCACATATACAGTCAATTCATTCCAGCACCTTGCAACATGCTCCTGACGTGAAAGGTGCAATACAAATGTAATTTTGTTGTTGTTGAGATGTACAAGCTATCTATTCCTCACTGACACAGGAGATGCATGAAATCCAAGGCATGATATGCAGGAGAATATTCAGACTTCAGGGATTTATGAATCTGAGGGTGCAATCCCAAATCCAATTGACTATTAAGAAACCCAGGTCGCAAGGCAACAAAACCTGGACACGTACAGTTATCCGTAATTCTCGCAGCAAAGAAATGTAGCTTCTCTCTCCCTCACCTGCACCTAACTTTTACTGCACCAAAGAATCAACGATAATTTGCATTTATATCGTGCCTTTCATTCCAAATGATGGCTCGGAGCATTTCATCAATACCAATACAAGTCAAAATCTGCTTTAATTTGTACTGGTAATAATTTTACAATCCGTGCATTCAATATAACCTCTTTCAATCCACAACAACGTCTCAAAGAGCTTCACAGAATTCACCGTAAAGTGGAGTGACTGGGTATTTTGGTGGGAAAACTTGGCAGTTAATTCACACACAGCGAGTCCCACAAACAGCCACGAATGATCAATTTTACGTGGGGGACTGTTGGCCAAGACGCCAGGGTAAACATCCACTTGTTCAGCCACACAGAACCTCTGTTGAATAGACTTCAAATGCAAAGATTATTATCGTCCACATCTCCTAACAAAGCAGCACACCCCCAGCACTCTACTGGAGTGACAACTTAAGAGTGTACGAGTCCCAAATGTGCAAACGTTTCGACGTGGGACTTGAACCGTAACACCCTCAGAAGCGAGAGGGCTACCAACTGAGCCAGGCTGATACAGCGCCACCTAATTAGTGCTAATGGTTATTTCACTCTTTCCTTATCCCGTAGCTTTATAATGGTTTGTTTGACAGGTTAAAATATCAGTGCGCACAACTGAAAATCAGAAATCATAATTAAGAATGTTTAAATTCTTACCAGCCATGTCCAACTTTCTCTTCAAAAGTCGTTTGCAGCACGAAACATTTTACAAGGTCTCCTATGCGCACAGAGACCTAACCACCCATTCAAGTTCAAGGTATTCTCTCCATTGTGTGAACGACAATGCGTTAACTCTGCCATAAAGTAAACTCACTGACTAAATGTAGCTGCTATTTCAATTCATTGTGGAGTTCTGCAGTAAATCGGTTAGAGCATTTGCCTTGCTCTAAGTGAGGGGAATCGAGTTAGATTCCCGAGCAGGACAAAATTTGGGCATGTTTCCTTACTCCTCCACACTCCTCTGTTTACCCAGCAATGAGTAGGAACCCGGTTATCAGTCGACTGGCAGATGGCTTTCCGGAGTAATAATCCCTAAAAAAAAATTGGTCACTCAACCCATGACTGTTTGTAGGACATTGCTGTGTGCAAAGTTTCGCCCGCAAAATATACAGTCAATCCACTTAACAATATATTCTGTGAAACACTTTTAGTCATTTCAATGATGTGATGAAGCCCTACACATATGGAAGGATTGTTAATTTATTAAATCCTCACCCTCATCCCAACCCTGAGTGTAGGAGCTGGGGGATGGAAGCACCTTACGGACTTTTCAGAGTGGGGAGGGCAGAGACCGAGAATAGAGTTGAAAGGATAGGTCTTATGGCAGGGCTTGAAGGCAAGGGCAGGGATGGGAAAGTTGATGGGAACTCCAAAGAGTCATGGGTGGGATGATCAAAAGATAGCTCCGAGCTCCCCACTCCCATAGTGGATGCAAATAATTAAAAATAAAACAATTCGAGAGTTTTACAAGTCCAGTAAGCGCTTTGCAGGAAAACAAAATGGCAGACTCCTCTCTGCACAATACTTGTTTCCATTTTCAGACTCTTAGATCCAACACATGAGCTAACAGGTGCATTCTTCCCTCTGCTATATTATACTTTGTGCCTAATTGTGTGGCATTTGCTGTAAAGAAATGTATCTTAAACCCTAACTATTTCCCCCCCCACCCACCCCGTCCCCGTTCCCCACCCCCCACACCACCACTCTGCCAAAACCGCCAAAACCAAATCCACGTTTAAAGACATGGAACGGTTAAAAAGCTAACGACTGAGCACCTTCTAAAAGTCACAGAAAAAATGCGCATTTAGTATTTTTAATCTCTTCGCTTTTTGGGAGAACGAATGTGTCGTTTTTCTTTAAAAAGTAAAAATCTTAAGTAGCCCATCTGGATCTGGTGAAACAAAAATGAAATGGAGCGTAATGGTTAAAACAAAGAACAAAGTTAATACAAGCAGTGTCATTACAGAGAGCTGAACCTCAGCCAGTACAGCGATGTAATGAGGCTGGAATTAGACTGGTTTCCTGTCTCCTTCAACGCAGCTAAAAAACAATGGGTTTTATTAACTGAAAACACCATTCCCCCCATGCTCAGCATAGCTCACTCTCTCTCACGCACACTAGATGCAATTCCAAGTGCCTTGGGAAACTGATATCACTTCTACTTGGTTTTCTTGACATCAACATTTTTTTAAAAATAGAAAGAGAGACAGAGACTGGGACAGTTCTCCCTCCAACCCTTAATTGCCTGCAACACTGAGCTCCTGTAAGCTCAGTGGTTAGAGCGCTCGCCTTACAAGCATGAGATTTGTGTTCGAATCCAGGCAAATCAGGGGCGAAACTTGGGCAAGTTTCCTTATTCCACACGCTTAATAATAATCCGTACAAAAAAACCACAGTAATAAAAATCGGTCATTTCAATCCATGGACCGTTTGTGGGGACGCTGCTGTGCGCAATTGGCTGCCGCGTTTCGCCCGCAAAATATACAGTCAGTTCACTTTACGGTATATTCTGCAAAGCGCTTTGAGACGTCGATAAGATGTGAAAAGCGCCATATCAAATGCAAGGATTATTATTATTAACACAAAGTCCCTACACTTTGACGGCGTACATTTTGGTGACGTGTAAGACGCGACATAAAAGGCAAGGGTTGTTGTTGATATACACGGGCTGTGATTCTGCACATGGCAGTGGATGTAACCCCCCCCCCCCCCCCCCCCCCCCCGGAGTAAACAATTCCTTTGCCCATTGCTTCTCAGCTCCACCCCCAGCTCCAGTGACCAGTCAGTAATGTTAAACACTCTGGAATACCGTCCCGATGTGTAAGGCACCGTATCAATGTCAATTTTGTATCTTATCATGGCCCAGCTCTGTGATGTGCGGGCTTTATTCTCCACTTTGTTTGATTATTAAGCCAACAATTCCCCCCAAATAAAATTGTTCGCTCACATCCTTGGCTGTTTGTGGATGCTGTACATTGCTGCGTGAAACGGCTGCCGCGTACAAGAGTAAATAAAGCCAAGGAAAGAATAAGGAACATAGAGAGGAATGGGAGTTAAGATATTCAGCCGATTGAAACTGTAACCCTGTTGATAGATGACAGAGCATCTCCCTGCTTTTTCTCAAGATGCTAAATATTCTTACACCACAAGTTTCTCTTTGCGGATCAGCCTAACTCAGCTCCTCTTGTATCCTTGTCAGTCGGACGGTTTGGGGTTCAAGCCCCAATCGTTGGGACTTTGACGTCACAAGTCTCAGCTCACATCTTAGTGCAGGGCTGGGAGGAAACCCTGCATCGTTGATACCAAGCTAATATACAACAACAACAACAACTTGGATTTATATAGCGCCCTCACTCCACGCTGGGTGGCGTCTCAGAGCGCTTCATAAAAATGGATCCCGGGGGCCGAGCCAGGGGGAGGGTGGGGGGGGGGATAAAGGTGACCGAAAGCCGGTTGAAAAGAAAGGTCTTTAGCCGAGACCTGAAAGTAGGAAGAGCGTTGGGCGAGGCGAAGGGAGTGAGGAAGGGATGTAACTAGATATGACTAGATCTAAATCAAGCATGTGTTAGTAAACTTCTTTACCTGGTCAATCCAAACTCTCCAATACTGCACCACTCTAAACCACACATGCCGAGTGTCCGTTTGTACTTCCCGCCCTGCTTATGATTGGCCCTTTTGCGAATTGCCAATTCACTCTTGAAGGGAGTCTCCAACACCAGGCTCGACCGAGACATCAAACCGAGGGACACTTAAACACAAAATAGCCAGTAGCAAATCCAAAAGGGAGTTGAGAAGGAACTTCTTCCCGCGGCAGGTGGTGAGAACGCAGCAAGCGGCTAATTCAAAAAGCATCAAAGTGTTCAACAAGACTCTTGATGTCTACACGAGGGAGAAAGGTGGAGGCTTGTAAGGAGTAGAGATATCGGCATCGAGCCCATCTCGGGCGCAATACCTAGTTGAAGCGGTTAAATAGAAGGATAGCGAACACAGACTTTTTGTCAATTGAATTGAAAAAAAATAATTTTCCCCCTGACCTAAAATCTTTCCAAGATGTCTTTCCTGTTTCCAGGCTAGACAGTGAGGCAACCCACGTCAACGTGAATAAAAGAAAAACTCCGCTAAAATGTGAATTATCATGTTGATGAGAATAACACGACTGCGTCGCCGAAGCTTCTTCGCTACAAGCAGAGTGCCTCGGAGCAGAGCGCGCAGTGGGCAAGACCGCAGGGCTCTGCTTTTAGCCTTCTAAGTGCACCTGGTAAAACTCTGTTCGGGTCTGCTCATTCCAAAGCCGGTATAACATTTGTATAGTGCTTCTCACACCGAGAGGACATCCCATGGCGCTGGAACGTTGTAGGGATCAGTGAGGATTTTTACTGAAGAGGATGCAACTTCTGAAAAGTCCAACATCCAAAAAAGCCTGCCTTCAGTTGATCCGCAATTATATTCGGAGCCGCGCTGTCACTCAACCACACTCAACCACACCACTGTTCAGCGCTTCGAGGCATTATCTACATAAAGGCATAAAGGGCACTGTATAAATGCAAGTTGTTGTTGCTTTTTAAAACTTTGGCCAATGTCCTGGCCTCAACCACCCATTCCTTGGTCATAACCTGATCCAGTTGTTAATTGCCCTCTTGATAACGGAAAACTTCCTACCCTCTGTTGTGAAATAGCCCTTTGCAACTCCAGACCATTGTTCAATCTGAAAGAATCATTCTGGGTTTACTCCCTCAAACCCATTGAAAACATTGCACAGCTCTACCAAGTCCCCTTTGAGATGCTTTCTTTCAAGACTGAAGAGCCCTTGGTTTATCTCATTGTTGATCCAATTTTGTGTCCATTCAGGTTTTCAATATTTAGGTAGATAAATATTTGTTTGGTCAAGCGATATTAAGCGATATCATAGATTCAGAATTGTACAGCACAGAAGGAGGCCATTCAGCCCATCACGCCTGTCCCGGCTCTTTGAAAAGAGCTTTTCCAAATCAATCCCACTCCCCACTGTCTTTTCAGCTCCTTGAGGATGGGTGGGTGGCTTGGTGGGGAACAGCTCCTTGAAATGTCCTCCCGACCTGAAAGGCGCCTTACCAATGTAATTTTGTATTGTATCTATGGAAACAGGTCGGGCAAATAAACTTTAAGAATATTCAAAGCAGGCAGCTCCCCATCAAAAAACTTACACTTTGTGTTTGTGGGAATGCTTTCCCACCCCCCACCCCGCACCACCTCAGTCCAGTTTCCCGTTCCTCACTAAATTGACATCAACCTTTGCTGACTGCATGTTAAATTGTATTTTTCTCTCTCTCTCGCTCTCTCTCTCTCTCCCTCTGGCCTCTCCATGCTGTTGCTGTACCTCCCCCCCAACTCCACCCTCCTTCCCCCCCACTCCAACCCTCTACCCCCCCTCCATTCCATCCCCCTACTCCCACCCCCGCGCCCCCCCCCATTCCCCCCATTCCCACGTTTTTGATTTACAGTACTATGATCTTCTCCGTTTTGTTCCCCACCAAGCCACCCACCCATCCTCTGGCACACACACACACACTGTACATACAACCCACATCTCCCCCCACCCCCCCCCCCACACATTTATATATATCCACACATGGCCAGTCTCGGGTTGTTCAAATGCAGTATGACAAGAACTTAAATGGATGTCTTTAGTTAAAGGAATGCCAGAGCTCAGAGGCTGATAAGTGTGGCAATTAATTGTGAATAGGCGGGAGTGCAATTGGGGAATTTTTGACAGCAGCAGCTACTGGTAAAAAAAAATCCTGGAGCAAAGGTTTCTGCAGAATTGTGTTGTGACCAAAGATTTCCTTGAATAGAGCTGAGGGAAAACACTGGACTCACCACGTCACAGGTAGGGTAGGTCTGTTCGCTGGCTTCTTTTATCCACAGGGAAAGAATCATTTCAAAAGCAAAAATTTTGGTTGGTAGCTCTTTGAAAGAGCTGTCACAAGCACGGTGGGCCAAATGGCGTTGCTGTAAGATTCTATGAATGGTGTCTCATCATAAAAGCTGAATCTGCTTTTGGATGGTCTGAATGTGACCAGTTTTGGTGATGATCGGCATTCATTCCGAAAGGCAGTCCCAAGATGCAGTCCCAAATGTGGCCACTGGAATTTGGCCAGGGAGAACCACGACATCTTGAGTTGACATTGACTCCCTTGATCTAAGATAACACTTCCGAGTGCTTTACGAGGACTGAGCCAGTTACCGAGCCCAGGAGTGGGTGGGTGGGTGGGTGGCTTGTTGGAGGAGAGGTATGTTGGGACGACAACGATGACATGGAGGCATTTGATATGCGCCTTGTATGCTTGGTGGACATCTCAGGACTACCAACATCCCGCAAACAGCCAATCAATCAATCAATCAATCAATCAATCAAATCAAAACTTACATTTATATAGTGCCTTTCACGTCGAGAGGACGTCCCAAAGCGCTGTACAGTCAGGTAGGGACAAGAGCAGGGAGGGAGAGGTCAGGGTAGGATGAAGGAGAGTAGGAGAATTGACTGTATATTTGTGGGTGAAATGCGGCAGCCAATTGCACACAGCAGTGTCCCACAAACAGTCGTGGATTGAACTGACCAATTTTATTATAGTTTTTTACTGGAGAGATTATTATTAGGCGTGTGCGTGGAGCAAGGAAACTTGCCCAAGGTATGGCTCCGATCTGCCTGGATTCGAACACAGGTCTCACGCTTGTAAAGCGAGTGCTCTAACCACTGAGCTACAGGACTCCTAACTGTGACAGGCTGCCGAGCTTTCTTCAGATCACTTCCGGCTGACAGATGCACCCTCTAAGTATAACCAGGATGAAACAAAAGGTGATCATTGGGGAAGGAATGTCAATTGTTTGCAGATTGAAGCAACTTCCAACCAGCCAACGAGGTTTAAACCATTGGCCCTTCGGAGAAAAATCTGAACAGGCTACGAAGACATTTACATTGGAGGGTGGCGGGGGTTAAAAAAATGACTCTCCATTACAGTAGTATGAACTGGGGGAACGAAGAAAATCATGTCGATGTAACTATGTAGTGGCTATTGTATACTTTTGATCCCTTTCATAGTTTCTCAGATCCCTTTCATACTTTCTCTATGAAGTCATCAGTTGCTCAGCCAGCCAGCATAAAGTCTTTTCGTTCGAGCTGCCAATGTAATTTTTTTTTTACTTTAACTCGATTTTGAAAGCCGAGAAGACATTAGGGGGGGGGGGGGGCAGGGTCTTGGGAGGTAGTGGGGGGTGGGCGGGGGGGGGGTGAGGGAGGGTGGCTGAGGAAACAAAGTGTGTTTAAGGAAAAAGAATGCACCTGCTTGCTATGATTGTTGGAAGCTGCAGGATCGTGTCCTGTGTGTGTGTGTGTGTGTTCCCAACAAGATATTGGCCGCGGGCCCATTATCAAGTCCAACGTGGTGGGGGCCAGACAATTTGGTCTCTATCTTACTTTAATGTGGCATTAGGCATCTCACATGACATTTCCAAATATGGAGTTACAATCTGGGCCGACTCCGATTGCTCGTCGTGACTCAACTGCAATGGAATTACTGAAGAATGAATAATAGCGGCGTGGACCACAAGCATATGAGCCGCTGCGGAGAGTGCAACACAGAGCTGCTCTGAGACGCTCTCATTCATGCTGCAGTGAGGATGGCTGCGGGGGCGAGCAGACTGCTCCTAAGATTCAAACTCTTTCCTCTCTCGCGCGCGCGCTCTCTCTCTCTCTCTCTCTCTCGCCCACCGTGCAGTGGCGCTATTTTGCGAGAGCGGATCGCGCATCTGCCATTCAACTCCCGCATCCTTCCATTACTTCGCCCACAAGATGTACAGTCAGTTCACTTTGCGGCGTACGGTACTCTGTGACGCGCTCTGAGACGTCCTGAAGACGCGACAAGGCGCCACGTCAAACGCAACAATTATTATCATTGGACGTCCTCCCGACGTGAAAGGTGCTGCTGTACAAATGTCCTTTTGTCGTCGTCGTATTTGCAATGCTGTCCGGTGACTGGGTGGGGGTGGGCGGTTGCGGCGGGGGGAGGGGTGGTGGAAGAAAAGGAGGTGATGTGTTAATACCGGCACCACATTACTGTCTCGCTGCGCAGCCCCCTCCACCCGTAATCCCTCTAGAAAAAAAGTAATGAATTGGTCACCTCAATCTACGACTGTTTGTGGGACGCTGCTGTGCGCAACTGAGCTCCCACCGCCAGCTCAGGTGCCAAGCAGAAGTGTCAAATGCTTCGAGTCGTCCTTCCGACGTGAAGAGTACTGTATAAACCTTGTGTAGTACGGTAGGGCGCTCCGAGAAGCCATCCCACGCGAAGGGCACTGAGATTTGGGAGCTTCATCCTATGTCCTGGCCAATAATCCCCTAAATAAGATTTACTTCATGGCTATTGGTGGGACATTCCTGTGAGCATATAGCTCTCTGAGATGTGACCTTGCGTTTAAAGCGTGGTATAAAGATGCCTCTGTTTACCTAGCAGTGAGTAAGTAGAAACTGGTTGTTAGTCAATTGGCGGATTGCTTTACTGGGGGGTAATCATAGAACCATAGAATCTTACGGCACAAAAGGAGGCCATTCAGCGCATCGAGTATGTGCCGGATCTTTGAAAAGAGCAATTCAATCCCACTCCCCGGCTCTCTCCCCATAACCGCGCAAACCCGTCCTCCCCAAATAAATGTCTACCACTCTCTTAAATGTTGTTATCGAATCGGCCTCCACCACCTTTTCAGGCAATCCCTTTTACAAAACAAGTAATTTGGTCACTTCAAACCACGATTGTTTGTGGGACACTGCCATACGCAATTGGATGGAGTTTCACCCACAAGATATATATACAGTCAGTTCACTTTATAGTATTTTGTGAAGGACTTTGAGATGTCTCAAAGACGTTTTAAGGCGCTATATCAAATGCATGGATTATTATTATCACGTGGTCTATCTTATGCCTCACAAACCTGTGTTTCGAAACCCGGTAGGTCAGGGCCAAACCTTGGGCAAGTTTCCTTACTCCACATGCCTAATAATAATCCCTCCAAAACAAAAATCTATAACAACTTGGTCATTTTATTCCACGACTGTTCGTGGGGGACGCTGCCGTGCGCAATTGGCTGCCGCGTTTTGCCCACAAATATACAGTCGATTCACTTTACAGTATATTCTGTGAAGCGCTTTGAGACGTCTAGGAGACATGAAAAGCACCATTATCAAATGCGAGGATTATTATTATTATTATTACTATTTATCTTCATAATCTCCAGACCCTTCCCTCAGCCGCACTGACCAACCACCCCCAACACTGCCTCAGTGCCCCCCCACCACCCCCCCACCCCCCCACCCCCGCCCCGGAACTCTGCCTGCCTCACAGAACGACTCCGGTGTCGGCCAGAGGGTGTGATTTTCACACGAGTGGGGTGCCTGTCAGCTGGCCTTCATGAGTTGCCTCCTGTTAGGGCATCCAAAACAACTAAAGGAAAGACAGCCGCGCTGCTGGTAAAGACCGACCAGGTGGTTCGTCACCAGACTAGCATAACAGCGCGAAGGAAACTGGATACACGCAGCTTCTCTCACAGAGCTTTTTCCCACAATTAGGAAAGTGGGTTAAAAACACCTGCAACTTTCTTGTCTTTCTGGTAAAAGATTCAAATGTGCTGTGTTTGTGTGTGGGTGTGCATGTGTATATGCGTATATACACACACGCACACACATATGCACGCACATACACGCAGATTTGTAAGTTATAATTTACAGCATATTCTTGTGTGTGTGTGTGTGTGTGCGTGCAGATGTGTGTATATGCAATGTACACACTTGGAATTTGTATGATTGAAACCGATAACTCAAACCATTCTCGTGTGTGTATACACACACACACCTATATCTGTGCTGCAACTCACACACTTTGGTCACAGAAAGTCACAGGCAGTAAAAAAAAAGATTAGACTTACATACTGTGGGATAGAAAAACTTTTTGGCCCACAAATACAGTCGATTCACTTTATCGTACATTCAGTGAAGCACTTTGAGACGGTTAGAAGACCTGAAAAGCACTATATCAAATGCAAGGATTTTTTGTTCAATCTCCCAGTCCAGCTCTCTTCCTATTCCATCTCCAGGCTGAGGTAGCACAGACATCAATATTACATTTGTATTGTGTCTTTTATGGCAATGGGAGGGCCAAGGTATTAATTGGGGGCTCTGAGTCCCACCCAAAGCCCAGCAAGGAGGGCATTGGAATACAACAACAACAAAATGACATTCATAGAGTGCCTTTCATGTTGGGAGGATGTCCCAAGGTGCTGCTGGAATAGTCCAGCCGGGAAGTGACAAAGGCACGGACAAGGGTTTCGGCTGCCGAGTGTGTGTGAGCTATGGTCAGAGGCGGACAATGAGATGGAAGGTGGGATGAGAACAAGCCTCGTATGGTAGAAAGGAACAAAAACAGAAGTTGCTGGGGAAAAACAGCAGATCAGGCAGCATCCATGGAGAAAGGAACAGGAGTCAACGTTTCGGGTCTACAACCCTTCGTCAGAACGGGTAGAAAGGAAAGCTGGGGATCGATCCCAAGCGGACAGGTTTGGTGAGTCCGAGGGAGAGGCCGGGGAAGTTGAGCAGTTCAGACCCGCAGGAGAAAAGACGTTGACGGGAGCCAGCAAGTATGGCTTCCACAAACAAAACACAAAATACTTCAGATGCTGGGAACAAGATGGCTTCCATCTTGCCGACATTCAGCTGCAGGAAATCTGCCCTCTATATCCCTTGATCTCCGTCAAGCAAACTGACGGGACATCAGAGGGCTACGAGTTGCAGCTGGAGGGGGAAGAAGTAGACGTGGATGTCATTCACATGCAAGCGGAAGTTGATCCTGTGTGTCTGAGGATGATATCGGCTGAGACGGAGCATGGTGTATGAGGAAAAGCAGGGAGCCAAGGGCCTTCAAAGGCCTGCAAGAGACAGGGTGGGGGGGACGAGAGGTGATAAAAGCATTTGCTGAGATGTATTGTCGGTGGTGTGTTAACCACGTGAGCGCGGTCCCACTAAGGCAGTTGCTCATTAATGTTTATTTTCAGGCTCCTTTGACATCCAGTAGCCTCTCTGTTGGGATTGCTGTTAACGATAGCCAAGATGCGGGTTGTGCTAACCATGTGCAAATGCACACGGAATTACAGGAGCCTTTAGTTATGCGACTAACGAGAAACGGGAGGGAAACGCACCTTTTCCTAGCGTCTTTTTCATCGCTCGTGAGCTATATCATTACACAAAGTCCTGACAAGAGGCTGAATGCAGCAAACTCTGATTTAGAGGCAACTGAGCTACGCTGACACTTGGGTAAATATTACATTTTGTTTTCTCAAGCTTCCGCCTCCCTTTGTTGGACCCGCCCCACAATAAAATGTTGGTTCTCAGGAGAATTGCCAGCTTACAGCTATGCACTAGCACCACGCTCGCATTAAAATTCCAGCAGCTGTTCATTCCAGTAATTCTCACAGTTCTGGGCTTGAAAGGAGGAAAAGCGGGTCAGCCTGGCTCACTTTCCCCAGAACTGTCGCCTCTGAGTCAGAAGATTTAAAACCCACTTTGTGAGTTTTAGCTCTGTCTATATTGATACTCCTGTGCAAAGCTGAAGGGTGTGTGTGTGTGTGTGTGTGAAGGGGTGAGGGTGGGGATAAGTGGGCAACGGCTCAGTGGTTAGAGCACTCGCCTTCCAAGCGTGAGACCTGTGTTCGAATCTTGGCAGGTCAGGGCGAAACCTTGGGCAAGTTTCCTTACTCCACACACACACACCTAATAACAATCCCTCCAAAACAAAAACACACACCCAATAATAAAATTGGTCATTTCAATCCACGACTGTTTGTGGGGGACGCTGCTGTGCGCAATTGGCTGCCATGTTTCGCCCACAAATATACAGTCAATTGACTTTCCAGTATATTCTGTGAAGCGCTTTGAGACGTTGATAAGACGTGAAAAGCGCTATATCAAAATGCAAGGATTATTATTATTATTATCGTCTGCGGTGCTGTCGTTTGGATGAGACTTTGATCTGAGTTCCCACCTGCCTGTTCAGGTGTTTGATAAAGATGCCACGGTAAAGTGAAGGGAATTGCTCCCCGTGTCCTGGCCAACAATCCCCCAACTAAAGACTCGGCTATTTCACTTCATGGCTGTATTTGTCGCATACAGCAACGTGCAAACTGCCGGTTGTACACCCTGTCACAAGACGCACAGTCACTACACCTCACAGTAAAATCCCGTGAAGCTCTATGAGACAATTCTACAATACGATTAGATGCTGGGTCAAACGCTACAATTGTTATGAATGTGATGAACGATACAAGCAATTCTCTGCACAAAGCACAATTATTCACTGCTGTGTGCGATGGACCATTCTCTGGCATAGTCAGTCAGCAAAAAAGAAAGCTGTTCAGTTTTTAATTGTAAATAACAACTCCTATTGTCTCAGAGTTTTATGTGATTGTAAAGTAAACCTAACGGAGAATTTGGTTGACTCTCACCCACTTCACCTAAACACAGTTTGAGTGACCTCCAGTGGCTAACATGTAAAGTGCATTCAAAATCTGGCAGAACTAACACAAACACCTCACGGGCACCCTCTTCAAAGATCACGAGATCGTCATCAACAACAACAAGAAAATCACACTTGTACAGCGCCTTTCACGTCAGGAGGACGTCCCAAGGCGCTGGACAGTTACTGTTTCAGACCCGAGCTGGGGTCGGGGGGAGAGAAGTTGCCAATGGGTCCATTGAAGAGGAGAGTGTTGAGGCGAGACCTCAATGTACCAACATAACAAATGCTAGACAACAAAAAAAAGACAAAGTCTCCATCTAGTTTGCCTTCCACCTTCCTCGAGGTTGTATATATTCCCGAATTATCTATGCACTACATCCTATAATGTTGTTTCCTAAAAGAAAACTATCTTGTGTCAATAGTCAAGAAGGACCTCCAACTCATCTGATCCTATCCTTCCTAAACACCCACCTTACTGCCCTCCCAAAGACGCGTTTTTTAAAAACAAATGAGTCCAGTTTCCTGGCCTCAACAACCTGTCCTGACGTGAAAGGCACTATACAAATGTCCTTTTGTTGTTCTTTCCATTCCAGTGGTTAATGAACTCTCTTGAGTAATGAGATACCTCTAAGTGCCTATCCCCAAATTATCCTCTGCAGCCCATGAGCTTGTGCCATGTTGTTCTGCTGTCTCAGTATATTTCAATTCCATTTAGAATCTCATACAACTGGACAAGGTCTCCTCGAAATCTCTGCATCGCACCATCCAAATATCGTCGTCGCCCTTGAAAGTTGGGTCAGCGGGATTGGAGGCTGGATGGACTCGCGCTGAAGCAAGATAGGCATATTTTGAAATGAGGTGTCCTCCGAAAGAGCAGAGCACAGGCTGGATGTTTAGCTTAATTGTGTCCTGTTATAGTCCATGGCTGGTTGAAATTTTATGGACCCTCTCTCAACCGGTCAACCCCAATTAAACCTGCGTATGTTTCACCTTTGTAAAGTATGTGATACTCGTACATAAACCCGAGTCAGTTCCTGGTTTGCTACCAGAACTACTTAAGATTTCTTTGCATTGGTCGGTCGTATTAATCATCCACTAACTCGCAGTTTTGCTCCTCTCCCCAAACATTACTCCCGCACTTTCTGGCTGCACTGCATTGCATGAAATGACATCCTGACCCTTTGATGCAAGCGTGTATGATGGCCGGCTGCATTGACTGGCGGGAGAGTTATTCCCGCCCATCATCGCATCCCCAGGAGAGATTAATTTGGCGCTATTCAATGCGATTTTGAAGCTTTCTAATGCCTGCTGCGATTGGTCAACACTATTTCCTCATCAGCCAAAACTGTGCAGCTCATGTCCTCTCCCGCAACAGGTTCCGCGACCGACCCCTTCTCTCCCACCCTCGCCCAGCTCCATTGGCTCCCCATCCCCCCCAGAGGATCGAATTCAAAATCCTCATCCTCACTTTCAAGGCCATTCACAGCCGTGCCCCTTCCTATCTCTCTGATCTGCGGACTCCCTACCAACCTGCCCACCCCTCCATTCAGCGGGCTCCGGTCTGCTCTCCGTCTCCCGCCCGACCCGTCCTACCATCGGTGGCCGGGCTTTCGGCCTCTCTGCCCCCAAAGTCTGGAACTCCATCCCTACAGTGTCTTCGCCTCGCTTCCTCCCGTGCCTCCTTCAAGGCCGGTCTCAAAGAACCCTCCTTTTCGATCGCGCTTTCTGCTGCCCGCCCACCTCTCTCCCCGCCCCTCCTGCCTATCCTGCTCCTCTCCCACGCTCAGGTCCCGACCCCTGACCGTTCAGCACCTCGGGACATCCTCCCGAAGTGAAAGACGCTCATTTAAGTGTATCTTTGTTGTGGTTTTGTTGTTATTGTTGTGATTCAATACAGCCGCGCACACACACACACACACCAACTGCATTGAATCATTGATTATCGATTAGGTCGGATGCACGATTCATCAGATATTCGCCTGTCACTCAGATTTTGCGCGAGTCACAACGGGTCAAACTGTCACGGTCCCAACCGACGTGACTTTTGGGGCGTTTTATTTGTGACGCATTGCAAACGGGAGCCAACGCCGGAGCTGCGAGCGACTGTGAGCGAGCCGCGGCCGACTTACACGTCATCAGGGCAACTGCTGGGTCTCTCCAGCCTCCCTCCTGTCCTGACAAAGTGCAGCACCTCGAGGTTGGTGCGGGCGGGGTAGGGCTGTTGACCCAATGTCATCACTTCCCACATCAAAATACCAAAAGACCTGGAAAGAGAAAGAGAGAGCGAAGGAAAAAAAACTAAGGAGAGAAGGAACACAAAGCAGAGCCCTGTGAATCTCAGATGCCAGACACGTTACTATTTATGGGAGTTAACTTTCGCTTTCCCCCCGCTGCAACTGAGTCAATATTTAACCCTGTCAAACCAGAACTTTGGATGAATGAAAATGCTATGCCCGCAACGCTTGATTAATGAGCTGATCCTTCACTGTGAACAGCAGCTATGTGTGCAAATTGTCCAAAAGACTCGCTTCCTTTTCCTTCTATATACCCTATCCCTCCCCCACGCCCCCCCCCCACCCCCACCCCACCTCCCCACGCACCCGCCCCCGTCTGCGCAACTCAAAGATTAGTCTGTGGGTTATTAACCAAACGGAAAAAACATTTTCGAGCTAAGATCCAACGACTGAGACTCTAACCAGTCGACCACTAAGGATTCTCGCTGGTGAAATCCCGCTGCCTGATTGGGAGTCCTATCAACGCTTGCCTCACAAGTGAGGGGACCTGGGTTCGATTCCCGGACAGGGCAAAACAGTGGGCAAGTTTCCTTACTCCACGCGCCTCTGGGTTACCTAGCAGTAAGTAGCAACCCAGTTGTTGGGTCGATTGGCGGATGGCATTTCCAGGTGCAAGAATCCCCTTCAAAAATAAAATACTAATATGGTTCCACTCAATCCACAACTGTGCGCAATCGGCTGCCACGTTTCGCCCACAAAATATGCAGTCAGTTCCCTTAAAAAATTTACTGTGAAGCACTTTGAGGCGATGATACGGCACTATATCAAATGCAAGGATTATTAAGAGTTGTAAACAGGTGAAGCTGAAACCGAAACGCCCCAGTTAGCTTTCGAAATATGGGTGCCTCTCAAAGAATTCATCATTCACTTATACTTTCTTCGTGCGCAAGGGCTCTGCACAGTTCAATCTCAAATCCTGCTGTTATTGTGACTTCTGTTCACTTTGCCCTGTTCGCAAAATGGCTGCTCGGATCCTTCTCCTCGTCATTTTTATATCACAATAGTAACGAATGGGGTCACTTCAGTCCAGGAGTGTTTGTGGGGACGCCGATGTTCGCACTTAGCTGCTAGCCTTTCACCCACAAAGTATTCACTTTACAGTACATCCCGTGAAGCGCTTTGAGACTGTCTCGAAGATGTGATAAGGCGCGATATCAAATGCGAGGATTATTATTATTATCATCATCATCATCGACTTGCATTTTTTTAGCATCCTTTACTCAGGACGGCATCTCGGAGCTTCACAGCATCAAGTTGCTTTTTATTGTTTAATGCGTCCAGCATCCTGGCCTCAAACCACCCAACTCAGTATCCCACCGCAGTCGTTAATTATCCCCTTTGGTAAATAAATACTTCCTGGTGCCTGCCCTAAGATTGCCCTCGCACAACTCTAAACCCGGCCGGTCCTCTTGTTCTTCTGCCTCAGTGCATCGGAGAGTACAGCTCTCGGCTTACATTTCCAAAGCTATATACAGACCACACGATTTCCAATAACCTGACAATTCTCAGGTACATAGTAAGAATTTAGGAAACTGTTAATTGATGCTCACTGTTATGATAGCTCTGCAGCACCACTAGGAGGCACTTAGTGATAGCTGCGGCTTCTGACGCCCGACATTAGAATTAACAGATAAATGGCTGATAATAATAATCATAATGAATCCTTGCATTTGATATAGCACTTTTCACATCTTCTAGAGTCCCAGAGCGCTTCACCAAATAAATTGACTGTATATTTTGGGGGCGAAATGCGACTACCAATTGCGCACAGCAGACAATCTTGGATTGAAATGGACCAATTTACTATTGTTTTTTTTGAGGGATTACCATCGGGCGTGTGGAGTAAGGAAACTTGCCCAAGATTTCACCCTGCCCGGAATCAAACCCAGATCTCTCGCTGGCAAAGGGAGTGCTCTAACCACTGAGCTACAGTGAAATGATATCACCAATATGCGTTTGAAACATGCAGTTGAATAGAACACTTAATAGAACTTTTAAAAAAGTACAGTACATTAAAAGCACATTTTTAAAAAGAAACTTAAATGTATTATAACGTGGGTTATATGGCAGCGTTTAAACGACTGCCAATATCCTCTGTTGAAGTAAAAGATTCTGCATTTACTAGAAAGTTAACTTTCTGTTAAATTGAAGCAAGCAGTCTCTAACGAAATACACCCACTTACCACACATCAGATTGGTTTGTGAACAAGCCATCGATCAAACTCTCGGGTGCCATCCACCGTACAGGGAGTAACCCTTCCCCTTCCTTCCTGTAATAATCATTCTTGTAGATGTCTCTGGCAAGACCAAAGTCCCCTATTTTCACCATACGGTTGGAGTTGTTGTATTCCTTCACAGAGACTAAGCAGTTTCTGGCGGCCAGATCCCTGAAACAAATATTGGCAAATGCTTTCAGCCTCTCTCTCTCTCTGCCCCCACACTCTGGAACTCCATCCTGCAATCCCTCCGCCTCGCTTCCTCCCTTTCCTCCTTCAAGGCTGGTCTCAAGACCTTCCTCTTCGACCGCGCCTTCTGCTTCCCTCCTAACTCTCCCCTAGGGTCCGGCGATATATCGATATATCGGTTATACCCGATATAATTTTCATATCGATACGTCGATATAGACATTTTCGAAATATCGATATACCGGAATGCGCGCGCACTGAACTACAAGACCCAGAATGCTCATCTCTATACACAATGCACAGAGCGAGGTGCAAAGCCGCCATATTGTATTCATAGTCCTCGAATACAATATACAGGTATGCAAGGGGTGGGGGGGGGGGGAGACGGTGGCGGGGGGGAAGGAGAGAGGGACGGCGGCGGGGGGTAGAGAGGGACGGCAGCGGTGGGGTGGGGGAGACGGGGTGGATGTGATGACAGACAGACAGACAGACAGACAGACAGACAGACACAGACAGACAGACAGACAGACAGACAGACAGACAGACAGACAGACAGACAGACAGACAGACAGACAGACAGACAGACAGACAGACAGACAGACAGACAGACAGACAGACAGACAGACAGACAGACAGACAGACAGACAGACAGACAGACAGACAGACAGACAGACAGAGAGAGAGAGAGAAAGAGAGAGATGGGGGGGATGTGAGAGAGGAGAGAGACACAGACAGAAAAACACAGAGATGGAGAGAGTGAGTGTGAGAGATAGAGAGAGAGCGATATTTACCTCCTGAAGCGATAGACCCTGAATGCGCGTGCACCTCCGAATGCGCACGCGCATGCGCAGTACGAAAAACCCGAAAATATCGATATCTCGGTATATCTCGATATGAGCCCATCGATATATCTAAATCGGAAAATTTCCATATCGACGGACACTACTCTCCCCCCTCTCCTACTCTCCTTCCCCCTACCCCGACCACCCCGGCTCTGCCTTCCTCCACCACAATTGAGCACTGCAAGATGCTGCCCTTCATGAAAGGCGCTATAAAAATGCAAGTTTTTCTTCGCTCATTCACAGTTGCCTCCATCCAGCCTATTGTGCTGTGCATTGAGTATTACCTCTCAAGTCTTCTGAGACTGCATTCACAAATCATAATACATAATAGTAACAATTCCGAATTGTAAAACTATATCTTTCCACTTTACCTGTGGACAAAATGCATTTTCTCCAGATAGCTGCAGCCTTTCGCAATGTCCAGACAAACGTCGATCAGGTCGCCTGCACAGAGCAAGGGATGATGCATCTGACGAAGAAAAACAATGGCATTTAATGAGAATAATAATCCTCGCATTTGATATAGTGCCTTATCATGGTGCTTATCATGCATTTTGTGGGTGAATCGCAGCAGCCAATTGCACACAGCAATGTCCCCACAAACAGGCATGGATTTAGAGTCAACCTCGAGGCCTCTGCTTGCCAATGCTTCTAAGAAACTTGGAACGAAAAATAAAAACTACAAGAACATCAGCAACACATGGGGCTAGCAACGTTTGAACAGATACCATATATATACCAATATATAAAAGATATATTTCGGGTCTAGAACCCTATTGTGTTCATAACTGTATCAGAATAATAAATATTACAACAATATATACGCCTTTATCACATCGTTAAGCCATCTCAAAGCATTTCATTGGATGTACTGTAATGTGCTGCAGCTGAAACATATTATGTTAACTGGAGGAAATACAGTAGATATTGCTGATAACATGCCAAGCAATGTACTGAGGATATGGGGAATCTTGCACTCCAATTCCTACTTTAAGTCAATGAGCAAACCATGTTTGGTCCTTCACTTCAAGGCTGATTTGTTGGGACATTGTTGCGGGCAAACTGCCTGCCACGTTTCCTCACAAAACATGCGATCACTGCATTTACAGAAAATCCTGTGAAGCACTTTGGGAGATGCTCTCAGCGTGAATAGGCCCCTGTCAAAATGATTATTATCAATGCACATCTTGGGTCTTTAATATAATACTTCTCATTTCTTTCGACACAGCTGCCACAATGGAGCTAGCCACATACAAGGCAGTATCTGCACTACAATACCCATGTGAAAAGATGGTGGCAGATTTTTCACACCAGGAGGATATATTAGTGGACAATTCTCCTTGTGCCCCAGCCAACCAACCCTCTGATAAATTTGCACATTCACTTCATGCCCTTTCGTGGGACCAACAACAACCAAATTACATTTGTATAGCACCTTTCACGTCACTGGAAAGTCAAGTGTTTCAGACCCGAGCTGGTCGAGGGAAAGGAGGGGATGGGGGAAGCGACTGATGGGACCGTCGAAGAGGAAGGTCTTGAGGCTGGACTTGAAGGAGGGCCAGGGAGGGGGCGAGGAGGAGTGATTGCTGGATGGAATTCCAGAGGTTGAGGGCAGAGTGGCTGAAGGCTCACGGGTCGATGGTGGAACGTTGCTGGGCGCAAACTGATCGTATACTGTTTGCCTATAAAATAAGCAGTCGATCCACTTCACCGTAAATCTTGTGGAGCGCTTTGAGACATCCTCTATCTGTGAAAGGCGCTGTATCAAATGCAAAGATTATTATTATTATTCCTACTACAATTGTAAGATTTTTAAAAAATGGATTCAAAATTTAATTGAAAAGTTTTCTTCGAAATAATATTTTTGCAGAAACCGATTGGATAAGGTGCACACACCATCATTGCAGACTGAGTTTTTAAACATTTTTTTTTTTAACAGAAGACTAAAAAAAAGTCAATGTCATGAAAAAAATATTCAGCGGTGACCAACCGATCAATATTTTCTATCTGACCTACCAGTGACCCTCGAGCTCCTCGCAGGTAACTGAGTAGATCTTTCCCTTCCATGAGTTCCAGCAATAAGAACTGTGGCTCGTTCTGCAGGCACACGCCCAGCAACTTTATAATGTGAGCGTGATCGAAGTGGCTGCGAAGGGAAACGAAACACATCACGTCACATTTCCAAGCATTACACACTTCATTTTAAGTGTGTAATGAACGAAAAGAGCAATTTGAACACAAGTGCGTGAGACGGGGTGTAGGACAAAGTCATAATAATGCTTGAATTTGATATCATGTCTTATCATGTCTTATCTGAGATGGCTCAAAGCGCTTCGCAGAACATACTGTGAAGTGAATGAACTGTATATTTTGTGGCCGAAATCCAGCAGCCAATTGCACACAGTTTGTCCCACAGACAAGGGTGGATTGAGTGGCCAATTTATTACTATATTTTTTAAAAGGGAATATTTAATTACTCCCGGAAAAGCGATCCACCAACTGAGTAACAACCGGATTCTTTGAAGGTGAGGACCCAGGATCTTGAATTGAATCCTCTGTGTGATGAGAAGCCAGTGGAGTCGGGTGAGGATGGGGGCTGATAAATCGTGGATCAAGCCGTTTTTTAAAAAACGTGAGTCCAGTGTCCTGAATAACCACCCATCCTGATAACCCATGTCAATCATTAACTACCCTCTGAGTAAAAAAAAACTTCCTGGTGTCCGTCCAGAAATTTCCCTTTGCAACTCTTGAAATGACCTCCAAAGTGAGAAAAGCACTATCATCTATCATACAACTTAAAGATGGCTTACCTCATTAAGTAGGCTTCCTTGAGGAATTCAGATTTTTCATTATCCGTTGCCCCTTTTCTCAGCGTCTGTTCAGGAGATAGTCAGCAATGGTCGATTATTCCGTTCCACGTCTGACTAATTCTACTTTCGTCACCTAAACCTTAGCCAAGGTTCTAAGTCATAAAGGATGTCGGGATTCGAACCCGCATAACCGTGGTTGACACTCCAACGTAGTACTGCTGGTGTGCTGCAGGGTCAGAGGGGCCGTCCTGCAGGTAAGAGAGACTAAACCGAGGCCCATCCACCTGTTCAGGTGGAGGATACAGATCCCAGGGCACAATTTTGAAAAGTGAAGGGAGTTTCACTCTGTGGTGAAGGCCAACAGCAGCTCCAAATAAAATAAACGTTGGCCATTCACTGAACAGCAACAACAACAATTCTTACATTTGATATAGCGCTTTTCACATCACCTCAACGTCTCAAAGCGCTTCACAGAATATACTGTAAAGTGAACTGACTTTATAGCTGTGGACGAAACACGGCAGCCAATTGCGCACAGCAACGTCCCACAAACAGTCATGGATTGAAATGACTTTTACCTTTTTTTTAGGGATTTCTGGTAGGCGTGTGGAGTAAGGACATTTTCCCAAGCTTTCGGCCTGCCTGGAATTGAACCCAGCTCTCTCGCTCGTAAGGTGAGTGCTCTAACCACTAAGCTACAGGACTCCTGCATGGCTGTTGGTGGGACATTGCTTTGCGCAGAATTGGCCGCCGCATTGGCCTACCAATTAGCCACTAAACCTTACAGTAAATCCTCTGATACCCTTTGGGACATCTTCCCAACATGAAAAGCGCAATATCAAAGGCAAGAATTACCACGAATAAAGATCACAGCTCAAGTACTCACAGATACAGGGATTCCTTGCCAACGCTACAATCACATTTGATTCTTTAACGGAGAAATAAAGTTGGTTTCAACGTACGGTATAATGTCCACGATACGAGAATTGTTAGCTTCTGGATTACAGTACGATCATCCTTTACACGGGATAAAATCTCCGGGAGCTACACTTACTTTTACAGCCACTTTCACATCTCCACTCCCTGTTCCCAGGATCTCTTCGGCTTTTCCTTCAAACACTTCACCAAAGGCCCCACTGCCGAGGAAGTTCAGCAAGGTGAGTTTCTCTCTCGGAAACAGTGGAAGAAACTCGTGCTCCAGCTGTGTGGGCAGGCAACTGGAAAGAATAAAACCAAACTATTTCAATTACACAAGCAAATCTGCAACCCTCACGGGTCACTTTCAAGATGAATTATCGCAGTAAGATGTTTCATGCCCTTTTCGCTTCATCTAAAATAATTCATATGCATTTCTTTTTTACATGTACATTTGTGCGCAATTGGCTGCCACATTTCACCACACATATACAGTCAATTCACTCTCAGTATATTTGCGCTTTGAGACGTCTAGAAGATGTGGAAAACTCCATATCAAATGCAAGGATTATTAATATTATTATTATTATTCTGTGAAGCGCTTTGAGACATCTCAAAGACGTGATCAAGGTGCTATATCAAATACAGTATAAGGGTTATTTTGATAGGTATTATTATAGTAAACAACAACGACGAAATTACACTTGTATAGCGCCTTTCACATCAGGAGGACGTCCCAAGGCCCTGGACAGTATTGTTTCAGAAGGGGCTCTTCTTCCCATCCTGAACTCATCCATCCGGAAAACCAGAAAGATGAGAGAAGGTCAGTCTGGCTCAGTCAGTAGCACGCTCGCCTCTGTCCTCACGTCGGGACTTTGAACTCAGGCTGACACTCCAGTGCAGTGCTGAGGTTGTGTTGGCATTGTCAGTGGTGTCATCGTTCAGATGAGACATTAATAATAAGACTCTTTCCTCAGGTGAATCATCCTCACCTACAGTCCCTTCATTAATTTTGCTTCTCGATAATTAACGGGATGGAGTGGGGGTGTGTTAGAGGAAAGAGAGACCATGATTAAAGGTGCAAAGTTGGCTAAGTCCTGTATGTCCCCTTGGAAGATGGGAATGAGGTGAACATTGATGAGAAGGGGATTGTATTGTACCTTGAGGTGTACCAGATGTTTGTCTGAATCACAGAAGCATTCATATCTCTGATGAGCGCCAATTCCAGATCTGGATTGTAGTTCACCTGAAGAGTGGCTATGTTCCCTTTCTGCTTGGCTCGTTTAGTGTACTGGGCTAGTGGTAGGCGATACAAAAAGGATGGATTACACAACAGCAGATCAAACATTGCAAAGGAGAAATTTTAAGAAGCGCTAATGTTGTCAGCCTGGATCAGACCGTAGCACTCTCGCCTTGGAAGGTTACGCTTTACAGACATAAGGAGGATTATTAACCAAATTCAGTTTATCAGAAATCGTCACCGACATGTCTGGAGTGTGGCAATTTCAGCTCGTAGCATTTTCTTGGGAGGAGAAAGATGATCTTTGTGTTTCTTACCATAAACCGCTGTGGAAACGCAGCAAACGGCCAATATAACCGTGGCACAGATCGGTCCGAGCACCAGCAGGGCTTGGCTTTCACGTGGTTCTGATAAAAAAACATTTGGGGGTTAGTTTCCGTAAAGCCTTTTCAAAACCACATTTTACAGTGTAATCTGTGCTTGAGACATCTCAATCACGTGATATGGCGCTCAATCAAATGCATGATTATTATTATTGTCATTATTATTATTATCTCACGACCCCTTTCCCAGTTTTCACACACGAGCCCTGCACACTGCTCTCAACACGTTCAAGTGCTTTTAAACTGAAAAGTTATCAATGGACCGAAATGGAGATGAAACAAAAACGCCCAACACTGCATTTTTATGAACACTTTTCAGGCAATTTCATTAACTCGTTTGTTTTGTGAATAATGACATTTAACTCATTTTTTAACATTTAAAAATTATCTTTAGCCCCCCCCCCCCCCCACTCGTTCCCATGAACAGCCAAGTTTTTAAGTTGGGAAACATCTTCTAGCACTAAACTGTAATAACTGTCATTTCAATGCACGACTGTTTGTGGGGGACGCTGCTGTGCGCAATTGGCTGCTGCGTTTCGCCCACGAATATACGGTCAATTCACTTTACAGTATATTCTGTGAAGCGCTTTGAGACGTCAGTAAGATGTGAAAAGCGCTGTGTCAAATGCAAGGATTATTATTATTGTTAAAGTGTTGTCGTTCGTTCCTTCCTTACTCCTGCCTGAAACGTTGGCGTTGTTCGTGCAAACAGCAGCAGATAATGTGTCACATAGTGTAAAATCCGTCTCCTTCAAGGAATCCTGTGTTGTGTGACCCGCTGACGTAGGATTCCTCACCATAACGTTTCATGACCATCTCCCCACTGACGTCGCTGAACTGCCCAGCGCCAATGCCATTGACTGCCATCACCCTCATGTGGTAATATCCACTGAAATGCTGGTTACGCCAGGTGCAGACAGCGTTGTCGCACGGGCCCCGATAGACAGTGATCCATTCATCTGAACTGTTCACCCTCACAAGCTCGGAGTCGTTCTGCGAATTTCTGTAGAAACAGAGCATTTTTAAGACTTTACTGAACACAACAAAATCCTTTTCTGCAAATCTTAATAATAATAATCGCAGCAAATCGATAATAATAATTGCCTTATCACATCTTCAATACATCTCAAAGCACTTCACAAAATATACTGTATTATTATATTCATTACATTATTATTATAAAACAAATTGACTGTATAATTGTGGGTGAGACACAGCAATCAATTGCACACACAGCCAATTGCACAACACTCACTGTCAATTGAGTGTTGAATTAAATAATATTATTATTTAAAAATAAATTGAGAGGGATTATTACTCCCTGAAAAGCCATCCGCCAATTGAGTTACACTGGGAATGTATGAAGGAGGAAACTGAACACAGATTGATCGATTTTATCCCTCGTTCCGTTTTCTCTCCTCCCTCCCTTTCTATCTTGAAGATTTTCAGCTAATTTCCCCTTCCTGTGGGTTGGCAGAAATTGAACACTTCCACAGGCGGTAAACGGTCAAGAGTCAATACAGTACAATATGATTCACGTTTCTACCGGATCTCTCATGTTTGGAGGATGTTAATTCAAAAAAGAATAAGAATAATCTTGCATTCGATATAGCGCCTCATCACGGCATTGGGATGTCTCAAAGCGCTTCACAGAATATACTGTAAAGTAGGTTAACTCTATATTGTAATCAAGAAATCAGCTTCATTTGTATCTGTAAGTCTTGTTATTATTAAACATTTAAGAACATAAGAACATAAGAATTAGGAGCAGGAGGAGGCCATTCGGCCCTTCGAGCCTGCTCCGCCATTCAATAAGATCATGGCTGATCTTCTCACCTAACTCTGATTACCTGCCCTATCCCCATATCCCCTAATCCCTCTATTTTTCAAAAGTCTACCAGTCTCAGCCTTGAAAATGTTCAATGACTGAGCATCTACAGCCTTCTGGGGGAGTGAATTCCATACATTCACTACCCTCTGAGTGAAGAAATGTTTCCTCAACTCTGTTCTAAAGGCTGACCCTTAATTTTAAGACTGTGACCCCTGGTTATAGATTCTCCTACCAGGGGAAATAGTCACTCAGTATCTACTTTATCTAGCCCTTTAAGAATCTTATATGTTTCAATAAGATCCCCCCTAATTCTTCTGTACTCTAGAGAATACAGCCCTAGTTTATTCAACCTATCCTCATAGGTCAGTCCCCTCATCCCAGGAACTAACCTAGTGAATCTACGCTGCACCCCCTCTAAGGCAAGTATGTCCTTTTTTAAATAAGGAGACCAAAACTGCACACAATACTCGAGGTGCGGTCTCACCAGAGCCCTATACAGCTGCAGCAAGACTTCCCTACTCTTATACTCTAAACCTTTTGAAATGAACGCTAGCATGCCGTTCGCCTTCTTAGTTGCTTGCTGCACCTGCAAACTAACTTTTTGGGACTGGTATACAAGGACACCCAAATCCCTTTGAATACTAACACTATCTAACTTCTCCCCCTCTGGAAAATAATCTATTCTTTTATTCTTGCTACCTAGGTGAATAATTTCACACTTGCTAACATTGAATTCCAGTGCGGTCATTGAATTTCTCCAGTGCGGTCAATTTATTAACGCTGGAAAATGCACCTGGCCTGCAGAATGTAATGCGTAATATTGCTCCCGTTGTCCTCGGCTTTGGCCCAGCTGATGACGTCCTGAAAGCCGTTGGGTATCCCTGGTCTCCCTGGTTTTCCGGCTGCAAAGGAAGGAAATTGATATCAGATACCACAACAGCAACAACAACTAATCACGTTTCAACACCGTACAATAAAACCTCCATACTGCAGCACGGGGGATAGGTCCGCTCACCTGAGTTCTGTTCAATATTTGTTTTTTTAGAAAGCCAGACGTGAGAGAAGAAAAATGCTGATTGAGATGTTAGGTGCAATGCTCAACAAAGACGTTACAAAGCTGCTTTTCAGGACAGCCGTCGTTAAGGTCCCAACAAGCGGGGCTTTAATCCCTCACTAGGTTGACGGTAGATACAAGGAACTCCCTGCCAGCTTCCCGGCGGGTAAATGTCTCTCAGCATTGCCACTGTCTTCATGTCCTCACGCAAGCGGCCTGGACAAATCGACGTACCCGCTGTGAAGCCACCTATGCCTTCAGGGTGCTTAGTGTAGGTCGGAGCCTTTCCTCCCTGTAACTGCTTCCCATGTTTGCCACATACACTTCTCCTTATGGTATCAGTCAGTAATGGTATTTCCTCTGGCCTAGTTTATTTGCTTTGCTCATTGATAATTATCCTCTGTTTATTTTTTTTCGGAAAAAAGTACAGTAGAACTCGCATAGGTCTGATCCGTATAAATCATGCAAACACCTAAATTGTACATCTGCCCGAGTCCCGTTCAAGAGTTTATAACCCATGCAGGTTTGACATAATTCATACTTCGCAAAAGTCACGTTAAATAAATAGCAAACGTTGAATTTGATAATAAGGCCATATCTTCGTGACGTCTCAAAGCCCTTCACAGAATATCGTGTAAAGTGAATTGCCTGTGTATTTTTGTGGGTGAAATGCAGGAGCCAATTTCACACAGCAGCGTACCACAAATAGCCATGGATTGAGTGACCAATAAAAAATGTTTTTTTGAAAGGGTGATTACTCCTGGGAAAGAGATCTGCCAATCGAACAACAATCAGGTTGCTGCTTAGTACAAAATGTATGGTCCCAACTGATACGACTTATTTCACGCAAACTTTGCTGCAAGTGAAAAACACAGCAAGTAAACTGGTGTATAGGCTTTCAAAACAAAAAGGGGCCACATGCGCGCACGCACGCACACACACACACACACGCACACACACGCACCTCAATCTCAGACAAGGACAACACCAAACTCAAAATTGGAATTGAAAGGATTAGTAGATATTAGGGAAGGGCGATATGGGAATTTCCCGATATATCCATATCGGTTGGCTCATATCGAGATATACCGAAATATCGACATTTTCCGTTTTTTTGTACTGCGCATGCGCACGCATCGGAGTGCGCGCGCATTTCGGATGCGCGCGCGTTCCGGGTGCACGCGCATTCGGGGCCTATCTTCTCAGGAGGTAAATATCTTTCTCTCTCTGTGTCTCTCACTCTCTCCATCTCTGTGTTTTTCTGTCTGTGTCTCTCTATGTCTCTCTCCCTCTCTCCTCTCTCACATCCCCCCCCATCTCTATCTATCTGTATATTATCACCCCGTCTCTCCACCCCCCCACCCCGCCGTCCCTCTCTCGCACCCCCCACCCCCGTCGTCTCTCTCCCCCACCACCCCCCCAGCCGTCTCTTTCTCCCTCCCCCCCCCACCCGCCGTCTCTCTCCCTCCCCCCGCAGCCATCTCTCTCCCCCTCTCCCCAGCCGTCTCTCTCCCCCTCTCCTCCCCCCCCAGCCGTCTCTCTCGCCCTCTCCCCCCCCCAGCTGTCTCTCTCCCCCTCTCCCCCCCAGCCATCTCTCTCCCCCTCTCCCCCCCAGCCATCTCTCTCCCCCTCTCCCCTCCAGCCATCTCTCCCCCTCTCCCCCCCCAGCCATCTCTCCCCCTCTCCCCCCCCAGCCGTCTCTCTCCCCCTCTCCCCCCCCAGCCGTCTCTCCCCCTCTCCTCCCCCCCCCCAGCCGTCTCTCTCCCCCTCTCCCCCCCAGCCATCTCTCTCCCCCTCTCCCCCCCCAGCCATCTCTCTCCCCCTCTCCCCCCCAGCCATCTCTCTCCCCCTCTCCCCCCCAGCCATCTCTCCCCCTCTCCCGCCCCCCCCAGCCGTCTCTCTCCCCCTCTCCCGCCCCCCCCAGCCGTCTCTCTCCCCCTCTCCCCCCCCCCAGCCGTCTATCTCCCCCTCCCCCCAGCCGTCTCTCTCCCCCTCTCCTCCTCCCCCCAGCCGTCTCTCTCCCCCTCTCCTCCCCCCCCAGCCGTCTCTCCCCCTCTCCTCCCCCCCCCAGCCGTCTCTCTCCCCCTCTCCCCCCCTCAGCCGTCTCTCTCCCCCTCTCCCCCCCAGCCGTTATCTCCCCCTCCCCCCAGCCGTCTCTCTCCCCCTCCCCCACCCACAGCCGTCTCTTTCCCCCCCCCCACCCCTTGCATACCTGTATATTGTATTCGAGGACTATGAATACAAGATGGCGGCTTTGAACCTCGGTCTGTGCATTGTGTATAGAGATGAGCATTCTGGGTCTTGTAGTTGATTGTGCTCGCATCCCGATTTTTTACCTCGATATACCGTTTTTCGATATATCGATATTTTTAAAATGTCTATATCGGCATATCGATATGAAAATCATATCGGGTTTTAGCGATATACCGATATATCGCCGTTCCCTAGTAGATATAGATCAACCATGATCCATCTAAATGGCAGAACAGGCTCAAAAGGCTAAATGGCCTACTCCTGTTCCTCTGTAGCACAATAACAACAACAAAACCACCATTTGTATCTCGCCTTTCACGTCGGGCGGACGTCCCAAGGCACAGCCCTTACCTTGGGTTACAAGCACCAGGGCAGAGGATACAGTCGACATGTTTGTTACGTAAGTGACCGCTGCTCTGAGGAAGTAAGTCCTGGATGGATGAAGGCCCGGGATAAGGCAACTGGCATTCCCGTGATTCCCGGAGCAATTCACCCACACCTCCGTCCACGTTTCCCTGCTCATGTCCTGGGTAAAGAGAAGCGAGTTGTTTAGTTACATCACTGGTGTCTAGGCTTTCAAAACAAAACCAAAAGATGCCCACAAATACTCAGTCAATTCACGTTAACAGAGTATTCTGTGAAGCGCTTTGAGACGTTGATAAAGATGTAAAAAAGCGCTATATTAAAATATTATTTTTGATAGGATTATTATTATTATTATCACTGGGCACAAACCGGGCGCCTCATTCGCCTACACACAAAACACGAGTCACTTCACGTTACAGTATGTGAGGCATATTGACATGTGAAAGTACGCTTCAAAACATACGTTATTATTATTGGTATTATTATTATTTAACATCCTCACTGTTGTTTTGACCAGGATCATGAAAGCCAAGAGAGAATAGGGATCAAACTTGGGACCTTCTGACCTCCACAGTTTCAGACTGCATCATTCGCGGCCGATGGAAGTAGTCCTCAATATATACGGCAACAGTAACAAAATTACATTTGTATGGCGCCTTTCACGTCGGGAGGGCGTCCCAAGGCGCTGTACTTCTAACAACTTCCAAGTCCCTGGCACCTATCATGAGGGGGGTCTTACAGGGTTTTCACAGAGAAATAGGAAACACCAAGCCAGAAGGCGAGCCCAAAGTTGTTGCCCTCAGAGAGGTTTTCAAAGAGGGTTTTGAAGATGCAGCGAGAGTGAGAAAGGCAGAGGGATATCTAGAGAGCTGGTGGGACGGCGAGAGTCATCAGTTAGGAGCAGTCAGATTTAATCAGAGATGAATACAGATATCCCCTGATTTACGACAGGGTTGCGTTCCTGAAAAATGTCACGTAAATCGAAACGTCGTAAATCGAAATGTGATTTCCCATGCGGTCCCATTATATAACCCGTATATACACTATACTGCGCATGCGCAAAAAAGATGCACCATAGTTTTTTTGTTGCTACAATGAAACCAGATGTTGTATATCGATAAAAAGGTGTTAAAAAATTATGTTTGTTAAATCGAAACAGCGTAAATAGAAACACCATAAATCGGGAGATACCTGTACACTGTTAACTGTATACAAGCCAATTAATTTGATCGGTGCACATCTGGATATTACCTGCGAAATCTCAAACCACTGCCTTCTCGGGCTGCCATCGGTTAAGGATTGCCAGAGGATGGTCGCTGTGGCGTGCCCCACTGATTGAAGAGATGGCGTTTCCGGAGCCTGAAATGTTGTTCGCCAAACAGCTTCACTCCGACTAAAGCTCCCGCCAGCCGGCGGAAAGCAGAGCACCTGGGAAAGGGAAACGGAAAGGGAACACAAAACAACTTACAGACTTTCCTGAACAAAACTACTGTGCTCAATTGAGCTGCCTGCTGTGTTCATCTATAAAATGCAGTCACTCCACCTCACAGTCAATTCCGTGCAGCACTTTGGGACTTCCTCCCGATGTGACAGGCACTGTACTAAATACAAGGATTATTATTATTAATACGTCCAGGAAAAGAAGTCCAACTTAATGAATTAATAAAGATTTTAAAGTAAATGCATATGTACAGTTTTCAAGGGATCACTTCTACTTTCAAATATCATTGAAGAGCTTACATTCCGATCCTAAGCTTTTCTCTGTTAAGAGAAGGGAGTTTCTCTCTCACGTTGTCCAGGCCAACAATCCCTTGTATAAAATTGGTCATTCACTTCATGACTGGCTGTTGGACATTGCTGGATGGTAGCGGAGGGGAGACCGGCGAGGAGGGCATTGGAATAGTGGTGACAAAGGCATGGACTAGTGTTTCGGCAGCTTTTGGGGTGAGATATTGGCGTAGTCGGTCGATGCGTCGGAGACGGAAAAGAGCTGTGCTGGTGAGGGACCGGAGGAAGGACAATTGGGGGTCGAACCTGACGCCTAAATTGCTTAAGGGTTCGGAGAGTTTTAGGGGCAGGCTGGGTAGGTGGAGGAGGCGAGATCAATGGGATTGAAGACTTCAACGAGTGCCAAAGAGTATGGCTTACGTCTTATCAACATTGAGCTCAAGGAAATTCGCACGCATCCAGCTCATGATGTCTGACAGGCAGGCTGACAGAACATCAGGGATCTTGGGGGTTGCAAATTGAGGTGGAAAAGTAGAGTTGGGTGTCATCCACAAACATGTGGAAGTTTACCCCATGTCTGCGGATGACATCACCAAGAGTGAGCATATAGATAAAGAAGAGGGCCAAGGATGGATGCTTGGGATACCCTGAAGGGTAACCGGGCGACCCTTCGTCTGATGCGAAATGTTGTCTCACTTTTCCTTTCTCCATAGATGCTGCCTGACCGGCTGAGTGTTCCCAGCTATATCTGTTTTTCTTACAGATTTCCAGCATCTGCAGACTTTTGTGTTTTTGTCTTATGAATATAGTGTCTGTTTCTTACCTGGAACCAGTACTCCATCCCACTGTGAAGATTTGCTAGTTGGATCTTTCTTCGCCCTCCTGCCAGCCTGGGTGAGGACACGGGCAGGGAGGGCCAGTAGTTATCTCCCTGATACTGAACCTGGTATCGGAGCTCTTCCTCAGGGCCATTGGGTTCACTCGGTGTAGACCACGACAGCCCAACCCTGGTGTCTGACAGAACCAATGCTTCAACCAGTCGAGGGGCTGATGGCACTGGAATAGCAAACCCAAATCATTGCTGTTGCGCCGATCAGCTGCCTCAAGTGCCTACAAACCACCCACAGACACGTCGCTTTATAGTAAATCCTGTGAAGAGCTTCAAGATATTTCGGCAATGTGAGGCGCTGTGTCGAATGCAAGGATTATTAATCAAATTTGCTGCAGAGTGTTCAGTGAATACAGTACTCCAATGGAAACAATATGAGATGAACAGGTCCAATTTGTTTCACTGATATTTTGCTTCACGGGTGTGTTGAAATTGACACTTATAAAGGTTTAACAGAATATCAAGCCCAATTATCACTGGGCTCTACTGCAGTAGCCAATTGATCCGTAATTTTATTGTACAACACAGAGAAGATTACACCTGTATATCCGTCATGTTTTCGATCACAATCCACGTACAATACCCATCTCTCCTCCTTTCCCCCTCTTTGCCTGTCTTCAGATGACACCTGAATGCTCTTTTGTTCAACTGATAGATCTCCGAAACACTATCACCTGTGAGGTACGGTATATAAGTGCGAGTTGTTGACGTAATTGGTTACCTCCAAACCATGTCCAGTTTACTGCAGGTGGACCTAGATTCCTTGACGCGTCGTCATAGTGAGTCTTCACTGACACCTGAATGAGGTACCTGGTGTATGGCTTCAGCTCTTTCAGGCAAACTGTGTTTGTCTGAGCTTCCTGTTCGGGGAAATAGCAAAATGGGGTGGGGGGGGGGGGGAAGGAGGAAACAATACAAAAACATCTGCGTTAAAAACCGTCATTCTCAGATCCAGATCTCAAATCTCGATGTCCTTTTCGTGACCAATTATATTTCATTCCATGTTTTTCCAAGTCGGACAATAAGGTATGGCTGAGGTAATCATTTGAGTTTACCCCTGAATAGATTGATGCTTTCTGCCTCAACCATAACCTCTGGTTCCCACCTTCATACCCACCCTCTGCTGAAAGAAGTTCCCCATCAACTCCCTTTTAGATCCATGACCTCCAACACTCCTAAATCAACTCTTTCACTCCCCGAAAATCTAGCCATATCCCTCCTGAAATTGGACCTACAGATGTCTCTTGTTTAACCAACGCTCATCAAAAGGTACAGAGCAAAACAACAAGCTTCACAATCACTCTGATCCCTTCACTCCTCCTCAATGGACTGGAATTTGATCCCTAACAGGGATTTGCTCCGATTTATTTGTTTCCATGCCGTTGTCCAGGAAGAGAGTGTCCAGCCATAACATAATAATAATAAATAATAATTCCTGCATTTGTAACGGCGCCTTATCTGGTCTTCGAAATGTTTCAACGTGCTTCGCAGAACATACTGTTAAATTGAATCGACTGGATCTTTTGTGGGCTAAATAATATAACCACCATAACTATTCCAGCCCACCTACCTGTCTATAACATTTCATTCCCTGGGTACAGCTGGCATCGGATTCACTGTCCTGGAGCTCAGCGAAGTGTAACGTGTATGTGGGAGTGGGCTTGCTAATGTCGGAGCACATTGGGGAGTACTGTACAGGTGGAATGTGAAGAAGCAGACTGTTGTCCGATCTATTTAAAACCTGCGGTGCGCTCGTGTAGACCATCGGCATTAAACACTGAAGATCTAAATTGAGAAAAAGACATCAAACGCATAGTTGGATTATAATGAGAAGAAGAATCCTTGCACTTGATATAGCCTATCAAGCCATTGAGATGTCTCAAAGTGGCTTCACTGTATCCAACATGATTACTCTGCTTTGCAGTCTATCATGTGAAGCTTTTTAAATCGTTCTTCTGACATAAAATGTGAGGGCTAATCATATGTTATTATTCTACACAGTTCCAAATGTGTGATCAGATGTGGTTCCAGGACCAATTATAAATCCCTGGACTTGGACCACGACTTACCGGAGTATGGCTGTGATTGTTCATCGTAAGACACCACCTTAGTCAGCAAAGAACTGTGATACACAGACAGAATATCCCCAGAGGATTTGTCAGCCGTGTAGACTTTTGAATGGTCTGCATCTTGAGTTATCCAATAAATTGCTCTGGAACCCACGGCTAGTGACGTTATAGCTAGATCTGTGAGAAAGTGAAGTGGGGGGGAGTTAGAACAAGAACAACAACAAACAAAAGTACATTTGTATCGCGCCTTTCAACGTCGGGAGGACGTCCCAAGGAGCTGGACAGTCAATGTTTCAGACCCGAGATGAGGTCAGGATCAGGGAGGGTGGAGGGAAAGAATATTTGGGGTGATCAATGGTACCGTCGAAGAGGAGGGTCTTGAGGCGGGACTTAAAGGAGGATAGTGAGGGGGCCAAGCGGAGGAATTCCAGAGGTTGGGGGCAGAGTGACTATAGGCCTGTCGATAGTTCGGGGAACATGAAGCAGACCAGAGCCCACTGAGCAGAGGAAGCGCACAGTTTGATAGAGGGTTAGGAGGTTGCAAAGGTACAGTTGGGTGAGGCCATAGAGGGTTTTGAAGGCATGGCCCAGGATCTTGAATTGAATCCTTTGGATGATGGGGAACCAATGGAGTCGGGTGAGAATGGGGGAGATGGGGTCATGCAGCTTAGAGAACACCGGTCGCAGAGTGCAGGATGATCTGCAGCTGATGGAGGGAGGAATTGGGAAGTCTGACAAGCAGGGCATTGGCATAGTCGAGCCTAGATGTGATGAAGGCATGAATGAAAGTTTCAGCGGCGTGGTGGTGGGGTGGGGGGTGAGATAGTGGCAGAGTCGGGCAATGTTGCGGAGGTGAGCGAAGGTGAGGGAAAACACACAGTTTCTGTGAATACTTAATATACAAGTGAGAAAAAAACCTCAAGAAACATTTTCTCTCTTAACTTAGAATATACTTGGTCTTGGGGTAGCATCAGAAATTCAGGTAAAATGTATTTTTGGAGCTCAGTGCAGGTTCCAGTCTGGCACCATCACTTGCAACACAAAATTTCCCATGTTCTTAGGCTTAACAACCATCATCTTAAAATTTTAAGACTTGAATTTTGGAACGTTTGGATTTTTTCTCTTGTTCGTTGGCCGTTGAAAGTATCCCTTAGTACATGTGTGCAGTGGCCTCAAATCTAACTCATGGCCATAGCCACAGCTGTAATTTGAACCAAGGGAATTTTGAAAAAAAAACGAAATTAAGTTTTATTTTCATTCAGATTTCCACTCACCATCTCAATCAATCATCATTTCCTATAACAAAACTCTCTTCGTTTATTCCCAATTTTACTCGTGGGCGCAAGAAATAAATAAAGGAAAGCAGGTCTAGATTCTTGTAAGACTTCTTGTTTTTGAAGAGAGCGAGTGTCAAAAAGATAGAGTGTGTGTATGTGTGTGTGCGGTTCCATTAATTTGTGTGCAAGTGAGAGAAAGAGTGCATGTGTGTATATGTGAGAGAGAGTGTGTGTGTGTGTGTATATGTGAGAGAGAATGAGGATGTGTGTGTGTGAGAGAGAGAGTGTATTCAAGCATAAAACAATAATTACTAGCAAACGTATACCTGTCGGTCCTGGGAAACTAATTTTCTTCCAACATCTGCAGCCATTTAAGTCAGACACCCAGACATCACGACGCTGAGTCGTAAAAAAAACTCTCTCAGGATCCTCGTCCGTGGTATCCACAGCGAAGTTTCCATCCAGCTGAAGCCGGGAGGCCGAGCAGTTACACTCAGCCACCGGAAACACAGAGGTGCTGACTTTCACGTAGGAGGTGAGAAGGGTTCGGGACAACCTGTCAATCAGACTGTAGGAGACCAGAGCGATATTCCCAGAGAGTGACTGAGTCCAGAACAGCAGGCTGAGGGGGTGGGAAGCAAATGTATTTATTTATCTATCTATTTATTTATCTCTTAATTAATTAATTTGGTCCGCTGAATCTAGGATACGTTCCTGGAGTCGTTTAAGTAGATATACATTGTAATGCATCAACTATTAGAAATACAATGACAATATGTGTGGGGTGCTGCAGCTCAGCTAAGGTTAGAGCTCTCGTCTCGCAAGTGAGATTTTTCACTAAATTTTCACTCATCACTAAATCCGTGGCTGTTTGCGGGACAATGCTGTGTGCGTTTGGCTGCCGCATATCGCCCACAAAATGTACAATCGCTTCACTTTACAGTATATCCTGTGAAGCGCTTTGAGATGCCTCAAAGACACGATAAGTCTCCATATTAAGTACAAGGATTCCTGATTCTTAATGAAAGTTTGCATGCCACCTCTCACATTGCGAGGATGTTTCAAAGCGTGCTTTACCCGGCTGGCTGGGGAGTCAGAGAGACTGTGGGATGGAGTTCCAGAGAGAAATTCAGAATGGCTGAAAGATTGCTCATTGATGGTGGAGCTGACAGGGTGAGGGACACAAAGCAGGCCTGGGTTCACTGAAGTAAATACAGTAATAGTAATAATAATCCTTGTGTTTGATATAGCGCTTTTCATGTCTTATCGACGTCTCAAAGCGCTTCACAGAATACACTGTAAAGTGAATTGACTGTATATTTTGTGGGCGAAACGCGGCAGCCAATTGCGCACAGCAGCGTCCCCCACAAACAGCCGTGAATTGAAAATGACCAAGTTTAAAAAGGAAAGGGAGCAGCGCGGACGGTAGAGCAGCAGGGAAATACCTTTTCTGTGGATATACTCCTATGGAGTGAATGCGTTCGTCACTGGACACGAGACGCTGTAGCTTCGCTCCGCGGACTTCGAGATCAAGGGCACGCACCGAACTGCCGACACCTTCCCGCGAATCCAAAACCACATACAGCTTTCGCCCGATCCAGTCCACGGTTAACCCTCTGGGAGCACTGCTCAGTACACTCTCAACAAGCTGGTCAGGGGGATTCAAGGCAATAAAAACAAAAAAAACAACAAAGTTTAGCTTTACGAGTTAGAAAATGCTTTCTTTAAGCCGGCGATGAGTTGCTGTGAAAAATACCTGAGTCTTATGTTCACGGTCCACACTCGTGCTCATTATCAGGTTTTCGGTCAAATAATATAGGCTCTGTGTCCGCTTGATGTAGCCCACGTCCTTTACAGCAGAAACAGGCATCTTCTGCACCACTGTACGCGTGTCCATATCCAGCAGAACGACCCCCTTGTCCTTAATGGCCAGCAGATACGGCACAGAGTCTGTAACTGTGCGCATGGAAGGTCGTTGGTGACGGTTGGCCTGGAATGCGTTCAGGCGCTCGGCTAACAGCGCGACTTGACTTTAATTCATTCATTTCCGTTCATTTTCCTCAATCAACTTTACAACATATTCCTTGAAGCGCTTCAAGAGGCATCTCAACAACGCGATAAGGCTCCGTATCGGACGCCAGGTTGATTGTGTTGAACACAACAGCTCCAGAAACGTACGGTCTCAAAAAAACAAAAAAGAATCCTTGCATTTGATGCGGTACCGCAAAGCCAAAACACCCCAAAGCAATTGCTTGTCAAGTGTATCGTCTGATATTTGGTAGGTGAGTGTTTGCACACAGCGAACGTTCCACAAGCAGCTAGGACACCGTTGGCCACCGTCGGTCCACCGGAGGCCCGTCCTCCTGATGTGAAAGACGCGATACAAATGCAATTTTGTTTGTTGGCTTTCCAACTATTTTGTTTCGATCGTTAACAACAACAAAACGTCTACCTGGACTAGCAGGCGGGAGCTCGGTTTAACATTTCAAGCGTCCTTGGGACGTCCTCCCGATGTGAAATGCGCTCTATACATATAATTTTGTGGTTGTTGTTCAAATGCTAGGATTATTATTATTATTATTGGGGTCAGTATTATTATTTTCATTATTTATTATTATTTATTATTACGTTACCCAAGCTAATTAGAATTGAATTGACATTATTGGCCTGATTTACATGTCAGCAAGAAATTGAAAACACTCAATGATGTGCCTGCGATTTGAATGTTCCCGGGTGTACACTGACCTGTTGCATTTCCCATTAAAACAGGTGTTCTGATGCCTGATCCTGCATTGGTGAACCCTTCCACCTAGAAAAGGCACAAGCGTGCGTTACACCATTAGTTTTTACTTATAAAGCAATTCACATCACATCCACAGAGAGAGATGCCTTACGCCCCAAAGCCCTGGAACTCCCTTCCTCACTCCCTTCGCCTCACACCCTCTCTTCCTAGTTTCAGGTCTCAGCTAAAGACCTTTCTCCTCGACCGCCCTTTCGGTCACCTTCCCCACCTCCCCACTGGCTCGGCTCCGGGATCCGTTGTTGTGAAGCGCTCTGAGACGTGGGGTGAAGCCTTAGGCAGGTTTCCTTACTCCACACGCCTCTGATACCCAACACTAAGTAGGAACAAGGTTGTCAGTCGATTGTCGAATCACTTTCCAGAAGTTAGAAACGCTCCAAAAATTTTATTTAGAATAAAATAAAATAGAAAAATAGAATATTCAATCCATAACTATTTGTGGATCAATGTTGTGCGCAATTACCTATATTTATTTTTATATTTATCCTTGCATTTGATATAGCGCTTTCCACATCTTATCAACATCCCAAAGCGCTTCACAGAATATACTGTAAAGTGAATTGACTGTATATATTTGTGGGCGAATCGCGGCAGCCAATTGCGTACAGCAGCGTCCCACAAACAGTCGATTGAAATGACCAATTTTATTATTGTTTTTTTTTTGGAGGGATTATTATTAGGCGTGTGGAGTAAGGAAACTTGCCCAAGGTTTGGCCCTGACCTGCCTGGATTCGAACACAAGTCTCCCCAGCTTGGTCTCCCCAGCCTGCAAGACAAGCGCTCTAACCACTGAGCCACAGGAGCTCAATGGTGTTTCATAGAGACTATGTGGAGACGGCAGTATTACCTGAATGCAATAGTTTTTCTCCGGGTCAGCTCCACAAATCTTGAAGGTGGTGGTGTTGGCGCTCACATTGGCCGCGGCCCCCTGCTGTACAGTGGCTGAGCAGTTCTCTGTCGAGTAGAAGACTGTGTAGCCCCTCAGAACACCGTTGGGGTGGGCTGGCTCATTCCATCGAAGTTCCACTTCGACGTCCACAATGTCACCCTGGACATTTCGCCGCACATTCACATAAGTCCTTGGATTTTCAGGAACAGATGGTGCTGAGAAGATAATATGCCGTATATTTGATATAGCACCTTATCACGTCTTCGAGATGTCTAGAAGTAGTTCGCAGGTTACACTGTGAAGTGGTGGGACTGCACGTTTTGTGTGCGAAAGCAGCAGCTAATTTGCACGCAGAAGTGTCCCACAAATAGCCACAAAGTGAGTGACCAAGTCTCTATGGGGTTATCGTGAGTCAGGACACCAGGAGAAATTCTCTTCTCTTTTTGAATTGTGCACTGGATTCTTTAACAACCAGTTGGACTGGCAGGTGGGACCTCAGTTTATCGTTTCATCTAAAGGACAATATAGACCATCCCACCGCTACTCCCCACCTTCCCTCTCCCCCCACCGCCCCCCATTAGCCCAGCCCCCTCCTGGCCCCGCCCCCACGGCAAATTCCACCAAATGGAGACTCTCTTTCTCCATTTGAAGGCAAACAAGAGTTGCACTTCAACTTCAAATGGTATCAGCCATAGTACCATTTATATGGGGAAGTGGGGTTGACTTTGAATAGCTCTTTACAAAGAGCCAGCACAGACACAATGGGCCAAATGGCCTCCTTTTGTACTGTAAAATTCTACGATATAACAACAACAACAACAAATTACACTTATAAAGCGCCTTTCACGTCGGGAGAATGTCCCAAGGCGCTGCACAGGAGGCGTGTGACCCGAGCTGAGAGGGGAGCGTACGGGAAGGGGTGAAACACGAAGGGGAGGTCGAAGAATTCGGGGTGGAACAAAAGGCACAGTCGAAGAGGAAAGTCTTCAAACCGGCCTTGAAAGAGGAAAGGAAAGAAACGAGACGGAGGGATTGGGGGATGGAATTCCATAGGGTCGGAGCAGAAAAACTGAAAGCCCGGCCTCCGATGGTGGGGCGGTTCGGGCGGGGGGCTTGAAGCAGGCCAAGTCCTGCTGAACGGAGGGTCCGGGTGGATATATAGTGTCTTTCACATTGGGAGGACCTTCCAAAGCGCTGAACAGTACTTGAATGTTGACCCTAGCCAGGGGATGGATAAGGGAAGGGGAAAGAAAACTGAAAGCACAGTCAAAGTGGTACAGCTTGGCAGACTATCAATTGTCGGGAAACATGCTTCTGCTGTTTTCAATCGTAAGTTAATTAAAATGGTTTATTAGCGTGTGTTTAGGTCAATATACCAGCCTCTGGAGAACGAAGGCTGGCTCGTGTCTGCTCCGCAGATCCCCAGTACGTGTACGGTTTCACTACAACATCAAACTCTGTGAAGGGCTCCAGCCCACGTACGCAATAATACGGAGAACTGAGATCCTGAAAGAGAAGCAGGTGGAAACGTTTGAACATCAAGTGTTTGTTTTCCTTTTAAATTGGAAAGCAGGTAAACAAGATGGAGTAACTGCTTAAGGTGTATTGCATTGGCACAGGTGTTGTCGCTTCAGATGAGATAATAATAATAAAAACAAAATCCTTGCATTTGATATAGGGCTTTTCACATCTTCTAGACGTCTCAAAGAGTTTCACAGAATGTGCTGTAAAGTGAATTGACTGTATATTTGTGGGCAAAACGCAGCAGCCAATTGCGCACAGCAACGTCCCCACAAACAGTTGTGGATTGAAATGATCAATTTTATTATTGTTTTTTTTGGGAGGGATTATTATTAGGCGTGTGGAGTAAGAAAACTTGCCCAAGGTTCGGCCCTGACCTACCTTGATTTGAACACAGGTCTCATGTTTGTAAGGCAAGTGCTCTAACCACTGAGCTGCAGGTCTTCGAGATGTCTCAAAGCACCTCACAGAGTACACTCTAAAGTGTAATGACTGTGTGTTTTGTGGGTGAAAGGGTAATTTCAGGACAGACGCCAGAGGGTAATTAACTCTCTGTTACTTAAAACGGTGGTTGAGGCCAGGACACTGGATTGATTTGAAACACAACGTGATGAAGTGACGGGCAGATGGGAGGGTAGATATTCTGGAAGGATGAGATCAAGTAGCTCGGACCAGTACCTTCACAGTAATTAATCTTAGAATTAAGGCCAAAAAGGCAGGACATTTTAGAATCATAGACACACATAGCACACAATTTGGTTCAACAACAACAACTTGCACTTATATGGTGGGTGGCATCTCAGAGCGCTTAACAATTGCTGAGCCCGACTCCGATCCGAGGGGGTGGGGGGTGGGAGGGGATTACTCGGAGGTGGCTGTAAGGACTGTCGAAAAGGAAGGATTTCAGGCGGGACTTGAAAAGGGGAAGGAGGGAGCAAGGCAGAGGGATTGAGGGACAGGGTGCTCCAGAGATAGGGAGCATAGTGGCTGAAAACACGACCTCTGATGATGGGATGGAGGAACACGAGTGGGAGGATCCTGAATTTCAGTTCAGCAGTTAATTGTACTCCAATATTTCCAGTCAACATTTCACATTCAATACGACAAAGGGGCCTTCGTATCTGAATAAGCAAAAGACGCTTGGATCATGCAGGGCAGTGTTCAATCTGCCACCCACCTCAACTTTCAAGAGAGTTTGAGATTCAAACCAATAAAACAGCAAACCGAAGTTCACGTTTCTCGTCTCTCCCCACGATATACAGAACTCCGAAGAATTTCCTTGTACGTCAAACGAAGCTGCCGGTATTGGCTTGGGAATCACAAGTGGAAGATCAGAGAAACCATCTAGAAGGAAGGCGAGACATGATTACGTGAGTTTTGTCTCCCTGCCTTCGCATGGCGGGTATTGTGCTTGCCACGGGTGAAACTGAAATCTCTAGAGGTGTTAACTGACTCAAGTGACACTCATGATGTCAAAACAGTGCAAAGCAGCAATAAAGAAAGAGAAACAGGATGCTGGGCATTATAGAATAATTATAATAATCCTTGTATTTGATATAGCGCTTTTCTCGTCTTCTAGACATCTCAAAACACTTCACAGAATATACTGTAAAGTGAATTGACTGTATATTTTGTGAGCGAAACGCAGCCGCCAATCACACACAGCAGCGTCCCCACAAACAGTCGTGGATTCAAGTGACCAATTTACTATTGTATTGTTTTAAGGGATTATTATCAGCCATGTGGAGTAAGGAAACTTGCCCAAGGTTTTGCCTTGTCGGGAATCAAACCCAGGTCATCCATTTGCGAGGCGAGCGCTCTAACCACTGAGCCTCAGGACCCATAGGAAAATGCAGCAGCCAATTTACACACAGCAATAATCCAACAATAGCCAAAGGAGTGAATGACCAATTATATTTGGAGTATTGTTGTCTGGTCAGGACACCAGGAGAATTCATTTTGAACTGTGCAATGGGATCTGTAACATTCACCTGAACAGGCAGAAAAGGACCTCAATTTAACATCTTATACAAAGGACGGCAGCCCCTAGAACTGCACTGTCTGCCCGCTTGGACTAAATTAACTCAAAATCTCAACCGAGGCTTGAACCCGTAGCTCTTGCTGACTCTGAGCCAGGAAACAACAGAGCTAGCAGGCTCGCAAGCTTTGCTTTGCAACTCACAACAGTCTAGAAAATACACAAGTCACTACACTTCACACTAAAGCCTGGGAAGCGCTGTGAGATGTCCTCCCTACATGATAGGTGCTGTACCAAATGCGAAGAATATTGGAATATTGTTACAATTTAAACTTTTCTCTTCCCTGCACAGATTCTTGAAGCCAGTGGTAGGGGAGTGGGGGGAGGAAGAGTCCATTTGGATGCCTTCTAGTTGGCACGTCACTATGTTATCTGTTGTTTGTTAGCTCCTCAGAGTTTGTGTAGTTCTGTTTTAAATTCTGTCCCTTTCCACAGTCTACGTGGAGCGTGATCCTATCATTAGCACACCAGGATACTCTAAGGCCAATTCTATTCCAAGCTGAATTACCCTGTAAACTAAGCAAAACATCCAATTGCACAATTGAACCATTGGATTTAAGCAGCGTACTGTGCTTTGAAGGTAATTACTATATATAGAAAATTACTTTCAAAATTGCACCCCACACACACAGACAAACACACGAACATGCATACACATGCACACACACATTTCTAACTGTGCCACAAAATTTGGGGGAGGCCCAATTTACTAATATACTGCTCTCAATCACTCCACAACGTTCAGACTGGATGGAACCAAATGACTGCTAGCAGATGTAGTCAAAGGGGAATTCCTTCCTCGTATCAATTGGATTCTTCTCCTGGGCTTTACACAGCAACCCTTCGGAAACAAATTACTATTGAAAGGCAGAATTTGTAGTGGAATCAAATACATGCGGGTGGGACACATGAGGTGATTGGCACTGAAAATACTTCCAACTACAGCCTTCCTCGTGAAGTGGGAAAGGCATCACGAATGATCCTTGCATTTGTCACAGCGCCTTCACACCTCACATCACTTCACTGAATACACTGTATAGTGCAGTGACCGTGTATTTTGTAGGTGAACGAGGCAGAGAATTTACACACAGCAAATGCCCCACAAGCAGCCATGAATACTTTTATCAGGGGGCCTCGCAGCCAGGACAATCAGGAGGAACTCAACCTCTCTTTTCAACATAATGGGATCTGTAGCGTACGCCTGCGCAGGCACAGATGGTATCTTGGTATTAACGTCTCATCTGAAAGATGGTACCGTTGACAACTGACCATACGTACACCCAGCAATTCATTGGGAGTGTCAGCCCAGACTACAGGTGTTCAGATTCCTGATGTAGGGCTGGGACGTACAACCTTCTGACTCAGAGGTGAGAGTGCTTGTGACTGAGCCAGGCTGACCCTAACAATAATGCAAACAACCCTGATTTAATTCCCCCGCACAGAAGACGTTAGTTTGAGGCGAGCGACACATTGACACACTGTCATCAATTGTATTGATAGGTACTATATTATTTTTTTGAAGAGATAGAGAGAGAGAGAGAGAGAGAGAGAGAGAGAAAGTCAGGAAGTGTTTAGTTACAGAAATGCTATAGATTGTATAACTAAACCTGCAATCTGAAGTTGGTTTTATATCTGCAAATAGTATATCTGCAAGTCCCCATTATGGGCACACGCCATTCTAACTCACTCGCTGCTGGCTGGCTGGCTCTCTCTCTCTCTCTCTCTCTCTCTCGCGCTGCCAGCCTGGCTCACTCCCAGGTCCTAGTGTCATCGTGCCCCCTTTTCACCCGTCGCGACGTTATATGAATATGCGTTCCCAATGTATCAGCAACGAAATAACAAAAAAATGTCATTGCAGTCCAGCAAAAGTGAATAGTGACTCACCCGGCAATGGTTTGGGGCTCACCACAGTAAAAGCTGTCACAGACACTGAGCGAGAGATGTGAACAGCTTGGCTTCCATCCAGTTCTACTATCTGCAAAACCTCTTGTTCGTTGATCCAGATCAGCCGGCCACAGTAGTACTGGAGTGCGTGTTGGGAGGTTTTCAAAGAGTCGGAGGATAAGACCGTTTTAACCGTGCATCCATCACTGTGCCTGGTGGAGTGGGTGAAGGGAGGAGGTGGGGTAATTACACAACAGTAATATTGTGTTAAGGTAATAATCAGAGGATCAGAATACAAGAAAACATAGTTATTATCGCTTGATGCTGCCTGTAGTCAACGCACTGTGATAAGCGCTCTGAGACGCCGGCCGGGGTGGAGGGCGCTACGTAAATCGAAGTTGTTGTTCTAATTTGACTGTCGAAAATAAGCAATAGTGATTGCGTTTGACATGGCGCCTTTTCATGACAAATCTCTCAAAACGCTTCACAGAGCTCTCTGCAAAGTGTAGTGGCTGTGTATTTGCAGGCAGCCTATCTGCGCACAGCGATGTCCCATATCAAGCCCGATCAATTCAGATGAGAATTTAAACCAGCCCTTCCCAACCTTTTCCCCAGCATGACCCCATGTCAACCCTGAAAATATTTAGGACCCCAAATTAACTTTAATTGCTGCTGCTAATACACTAATATACCGGCAGCTAGATAATAATAATAATAATCCTTGCATTTGATATAGCGCTTTTCACATCTTCTGTCTCAAGACATCTGTCTCAAAGCGCTTCACAGAATATACTGTAAAGTGAAGTGACTGTATAGTTGTGGGTGAAACACAGCAGCCAATTACGCACAGCAGCGTCCCCCACAAACAGTCCTGGATTGAGTGATCAAACTTCAAAAACTTCTTCCCTCAGAGGGTAGTGAATTTATGGAATTCTCTACTCCAAAGGGCTGTGGATGCTCAGCCCTTGAATGTATTCACGACTGAGATTGATAAATTTCTTATGGATAGAGGGATTAAGGGATATGGGGATAAGGCAGGGCAGATGAAGTTAGATTAGCAGATCAGACATGATCTTATTGAATGGTGGGGCAGGCTCGAGGGGCTGAATGGCCTACTCCTGCTCCTAATTCCTGTGTTCTTTTGTTCTAAAGACCCTCCTCTTCAACCGTGCCATTGGTTACCCCCAACTCCCCCTTTCCCCCACTCTCCCCGATCGCTGTGACATCCTTCCGACATGAAAAGCCTAACACAAATGTAATGTTGCTGTCATTGTTGTTGACTCACTTACCCTTTCTTGACTAGTTCAGCCTGATATATTTCAAGTCTGGTGCTGTCTTGAGTCAACCAATACACTACACCATGATCAAAATCCACCGTCAGCCCTGAAATCTAACGACACAATCTGTTGAGAAACACTAATTTTTCACACTCGCCAGCCTGATCAATTTTTTTTGTTTGGCCGCTTATTTGAAAGGGGGATCTTAAATCCTGTTTCACCTGTTTACCCGAAAAATTAGGCAGTTCTTCAATGAATCCCGGTCGCTTTCCGTTCAAGAGAGAGTATTCCACTGTCTGTGCTGTCGTCCAATACATGTAGCCCTGCAATGCGTCCAGCTGAAGATCTTGGACCTTCCCGACCACGTCTCTGACTTTCACAGGTGTCTCGGCATCCAAAGGCAGCCGAAATATCTTCAAACAATAGACAGAGGATGACACTGATAAGTAACAAATGTGGCAAGTTACTCCAAATATTACTAGTGCTACAGCAGTACAACTACTACTGCTTGCTTTTCATTCTGGGATAATTTCACGACTGTTTGTGGGACTCTGCTGTGCGCAATTGGCTGCCATGTTTTCACCCACCAAATACACAGTCAATACCTCTTACAGAAGATTCTGCGAAGCTGATTAATGATAATATACTGTCAGCTTTATAGAATATACTATAAAGTGAATTAAGACGCCTCAACGAAGCGATAAGACAAATACTAAGATTATGATGTTATTATTCCATCAAAACATCCCAAAGTGCTTTGTAGAGGTTCCTGTGAAACGTAGCGAATGGGTATCTTGTAGGTGGACAGAGCAGCCAATTTGTGCATGGCAAATTCCCCAAAACAACAAAATGACATTTGTATAGCAACTTTCATGTCGGGAGGAAATCACAAGGTGCCGGACTGTCAGTGCTTGAGACTTGAGCTAGGGTCGGGATCAGTGAAGGTGGAGGGAAGGGAGGGTGACTGATGGCACTGTCGAAGAAGAGGGTCTTAAGGAAGGACTTCAAAGAGGCTAGGGGTTGCAAGGTGGAGGGATTGCTGGATGGAATTCCAGAGGTTGTGGGGGGAGAGAATGGTGGAGATAGGCTTGCGGAGATTGGTGTAGGAGAGGACACGGGCTACAGAGTTCTGGATGATCTGCAGTCTATGGAGGGAGGAGTTGGGGAGGCTGATAAGCATAGTCGAGCCTGGACATGATGAAGCCATGAATGAGTTTCAGCGGCCTGAGGAGTGAGGTGGGTGTCGTCCACATACGTATGAAATAAGTTGACCCAATGTCTGCAGACGATGTTATCAAATGGGAGCATGAGAATGTTGAAAAGGAGACTGTGCTCTGGGGGGAACGCCACAGGTAACAACAGTCTGGGGGCTGGAGGAGAAGCCATTAGTGGCAACCAAGTGAGGAAGGTAGGAGATGTAGGAGTCGAACCAGAAAGATCTGTGAAGATTGAGCTGGGAGCAGAGGCGGTGGAGGAGGCACAATGTGTAAATGAAGCGCTTTGAGACATCCTCCCACTGTGAAAGACGCGACATCAATCTCAATTGTGTTGCAATTGTACTGAGTAAAGGGCCATCTCTTAGTAATTTAATGCTTTTGTGGTGATACATCGAGGCACCGTGAAGCGTACACAATTCCTCTTGTTGTCCGCCCAGTACAGGGTGTTGCTTATCCAGTCCGAAGCTAACGCTCCCACGTTCTGTGATCCCTGCACGACCACCGTCTCGCTGCCCGTCTCTGCCAAGGATGTGATGTGAGCAACACCGCTAGAGTTTGCCCAATAGAGGAAATTATTGGCCCAGTCCATATCTGGAAAAGGACAACACAAAATGTTATTGCCGGTAAGTTACATTATTTGGAACAGGGATTGCGAATCGAGATTAAGACTAGTGAAACAGGACAGCACCAATATCCAGCTTGCTTCATGTCCCCCCCACACCCCGTACTTTCCCACAGCATTGACAACTTGCTCAAGGTTTCGTCCTGATCTGCCTGGATTCAAACACAGGTCTCACGCATGTAAAGCGAGTGCTCTAACCGCTGAGCTACAGGAACTCTATGAGAAATGGGTGTCAACTGAGAGGAAATAAACCACAGACAAGACCATAAAGTCCGTCTTAACGTAGCTGGTCACGTGACAATCTTCACCGTAAAAAAATATATATATTTTTTAATGTGGAGCAAATTTTGTGATCCCTATTTCTTATAGAAGAGTTTAAACTCGTCCGCCTCCTACATGGATAATCTGGGGGGGAAATCGACAACATTATGTAGTCAATTTGGGGATTTCCGGAATAAGGCAGCAGGAACCGCAGTATATTGATGAATGAGCTCCAGCAACGCAGATTGGATCAGAAAGCTCACAAAGGGTCCTGGAGACGAGGACACTGGGTGATTTAAAAGCAGTTTCATAGTGAGGTGGTGGAGGGTGGAGGGAAACAAGGTGGGTATTCTGGATGGATGAGAAAGTCGAGGGAAAATGGTCTTAATACGAACAGTAATCCTTGCATTTGATATGGTGCCTCGTCACGTCTTTGAGACGTCTGAAAGTGCTTCAGAGGATATACTGTAAAGTGGAATGACTGTATGCTTTTGTGGGCAAACATGCGGCTGCCAAATAGCACAACGATTAAAATAAAATCTTCTTCAGCCAAACCGATCTCGTGACGTTATGCAAGACAACGCTCATTAATCACCTAGAAAACATCTCACTGTTCAGCTGAGCTACAAGTGAGTTAGTAGCGCCATCTGCCAAGCAGGGCTGGAGACCAGGTAAACCACCAGGACTTTAAGGGAGAGAGAAACACATAGGGCTTCTCCTTACATTCAGCCGGAAAACTGGGAGAGGCTGATAGGATTCGCAAGTTCCCCTCAAAGCAGTAAGCAAGAGACCTTCTAGTCTCAGAGGCACCACAGTCTCGCAGCAACATATCGACAGGTCATAAGACTGCACGTTCAAGGCTTTCTGGGAAAGTCCTCAGTGCCGTAGCACAGGAAAAGGCTAATTATTTTTAATGGTGGGTTTACAATGACAGAACTGTAAACCATTTATTGCTAATGAAACCTCCCATCATTAAAAGATGTTTGGGCAGGTTATTTTAACGCAGAGGATCACAGCCAGGTTTAACACACCACAAGCTCCACACACTGCAACTACTGTGTACCTTTTACATTCGTCACATCAGGAAGCACAATTTCATTCTCAAACCTATCCAAGAAAACTTTCCAGGTTCCAAGGTCAGTTCCCGCCAGGATATAGGGGCTGGCATCTACAAGAAAACACAAAGCGGAGAGCAGACCTGACTTGCCAAAGTTACTTTAACAAGTAGAATAAAATGAATACCCAAGACTAAATTTGTTAAATGTGCAAAAGAAAAATCACCTGGTTACTTTTAAGTGAAAGTGTCTAGTAGTAGTAGGGAGTCCCAAATATGTGGGACATGCAAACAATGAACACAAAGGTATTGTTTCCATTTGACAGAAAACTTTCAGATATTGTTCATCTTCTAGGAACAGAAATCAGTACAGTAGCTGCATGTGGGATATTGCCGGGTGCAAATTGCTTGCTGCGTTCATTACACTTCACAAGTAAAATCTCATGAAGCGCTTTGAGACATCTCAAAAAATATGATAGAGCTGCTATATCAAATTCACAGATTGATTTATTCTAAGGGTCATTTGGTATTTTACTTTGAAAATCTACTTACCTTATCGTTTTGTGCCCCCGTAATTTTATATTACTTTACAATTTGGGATGCAGAGTGAACCGCATAAACAGTGGGGGAAACAGTGGGAAGTTGGAAAGATTCAAAATCCGAAAGCTTAAGTATCCTTTAAAATACAAACTAAGGGTTGCATTGGAACAGTGGCATTTAAATAACTCTGCAAATCACCGGGTGTTTTGCAAGGAAGTATATGTGCGACATCTAGTGGCAAGATTGAGTACTGCTCCAACGCCCCAACTTAAATTGGGTAATAAAAATTACATCAAGTGGAAAATAGTACCGTTTTCACAAATATTAAATTGTAAATCACAAAGATAAATCACATTGGTGTCATTACAGCAACATGTAGCCTTTATTGTGAGAAAAGTTTAAATTAATATTAATACCTTCTCGGGAATTATAAAATACCTTACTTTAAAAAAAAAACACAGATATATTCCTCCACCGGTCAATTGTATCTGAAATTCAAATCGCACAAGTCTGCACCCGTGCAGCACAATTTCTCATTACATTTCTAAAGGCATTTTCAGACAAATCTGTCTCCTAATAATAATGCTTGCATCCTTTTGTATCGAGAGGGCGTGTAAATCACTCAGCTCGATACACTGTTAAGCGTAATGACTGTCTGGTTGTACTTATGAACACAGCGGACAATTAGGGTTCAACACTATCCCACAAACAGGCCAGGAAGTTACCGATTAATTGTTGGCCGAGAGATACGATGACAAATTCCTTCTCTTTTAACTTGACATGAACAGGCAAACGGGCTGTCAGTTTAGCATCTCACCCAAAGGACGGCACCCCTAACAATGCAGTGCACCCCCAGCACCCCCAGTGGAGTGACAGTACTATCGTAAGGGATAATCCGTTTTACCTTGTCGTAGCGTTGTTCCGTGAAATATTGAAGACCATGGACCTTTGCCTCCTGGAGACGATGCGCGCACCTTGAATCCGTACCCAGTTGAACTGTTTAAGCCACGCAATGTGACGTTTGTTAACGTGATTCCTTCCTTATAGTTGCTTACGTTGTCACTTGAAACCATCACATCGTAGGACCACTCCTGCCAAGCATTTGGACCTATAAATGGAAAATCAACGCCATCGAACGACAATCATTCTCTCACCGCACCGAGCTCCTCGAGCCGAGCACCGCTTCCTCGTCGGGCTTCACTGGCTCCCGATCCCACAGTTTAAAGATCCTTGTTCTCACTTTGAAAGCTCACCCCCCCACACTCAATCTACTCTAGACTGGGGGTGGGGGGTGAAGAGTAAGCCTTATTTCAAAAGAACTAAACAATGGGGGTTTACAACAAAACCAATCACATACCAAGTCCAGCGGTCGCCAGAGGCTTTTGCCAACTGAAAGCTGCCGTGTTGAACCCCAGGAGAATTTGGAGGCGTGTAGGTTCGTGAAGAGGCGCCGGCAGTGGCTGGGTGGATAAGTCCCACAAAAACAAATTGTCAAAATCCCCCTCCGTTCCGAAACAGAGCTCTACATTCACCTCGATGGGGTACAAATGTCTGCCGTGCTCCTCTGCCGTGTAGACCTGCTTTCCCGCGCTCAGGAACCACAGGTTACATGAGAGAGCCAGCTGCCGGACGCTGGTTGTATCGTCAAATGGCAGTACGTGGTCCACATTTGCCTCCGCCCCGTCCAAAAAGATGTAATGGACCGAGCCTCCTCCGCTGTTGACGTAAACCACTCTTTTAAAGGATGGGTTGACGGTGAAAGCCAGAAGAGAGGTGTTCGTGACTAAAGGTTCCAGGAGGGAATCACGGACGTCGGCCACGAAGTCTCGTCCCGGTAACGCCGTGCGGTACAAGCTATCTGAGAAACCAATAAATAAATACCTAGAGAAAGGGGCGGAGAAAAATGGAGAAAGAGTGAAACAGAATAAATGGAATCACGGAATGACACTTGCGTCTGCCAACGTCAACTCTCCGACCTGGTGGCTAACAAAGCATTCCTACCCTCGAGACCCACTTGATCGAGGCTAGCAGTGGCTGAACTCACAAAGTCGAATGTGGGTGAAACGCGGCAGCCAAATTGCGCACAGCAGCGTCCCACAAACAGTCATGGAAGTGGGGCCAGGGGAGAAAGGGGGAAAAGAGGGCAAGCGGGGAGAGGGAGGGAAAGGTGGGGTGGGGTAAGGTCAGGGAGAAAGAGGGGGGAGAAAGTGGGGTAAGGGAGAGAGGGAGGCAAGATCAGGGAGAAATGGGGGTAAGAGGAAAGAAAGGGGAAAAGGGGGGAGAGAAAGTGGGGAAAGGAAGGGAGTGAGGTAAGAAGAAGGGAGGGGAGGGTAAGGCCAGGGGTCGAGGATTTGACATCCCACCAGATGGGACGTCAAACCGAGGTCTTGTTTGCTATCAAAGATCCTGTGGCGATAGCTCAAAAAGAGAAGGGAGTTTCCTCCCGGTATCCACGCCAATAATTGGTCATTCACTTCACGACTGTTTGTGGCACATTGGTGTTCGCAAATTGGCCGCTACATTCACCTACAAAATATACTTGAAGTCTTGGTGAAGTACTTTGAAAGATTCTTCTGATAGCAAAGGCTACATATTAAACGAGGGATTTTTATATTATAATTATTATCATACATGATTGTAAATCAATAAACCTGTCTTATAAAACAGTGCGATCAAGCAGTGCGATAATCGAATGCAGTGCTGAAGAGTGAGATTTTTTTCCGCCCCATCCTTTGAGCTTTCATTTGGGGCCGGCCAGGCTGACACACTCAGCAACCTGTCACTAAGTATCCTAGAGTATCTTAGAGTATCCTACACCCTCATACGTGTGGAAATTTCCATTTCTCTACAGTGGAGAAATGTGCAAACTCTCTCTAGAGAGTCGCACTGGGCTCACTTAATCCCACAACTTTGAAGCACAGACCGGCAAGAACCAAGGCTCGGGAGCTGTTTCAATTTTCAGTTGAATTAACACAGGCATAAGAAAGACAAGGCTTTAATGAAGGCTTTAAAAAACATTTGTCTTGCAAGCGAGAGACCTGGGTTTGATTCCCGGCAGAATAAAATTGTAGGCAAGTTTCCTTATTCCACACTCCCCAATAATAATCCCCCAAGAACTTCAATCCACGACTATTTGTGGGACACCGCTGTGCGCAATTGGCTGCCGTGTTTCACCCGCAAATATACAGTCAACTCACTTTACAGTATATCCTGTGAAGTGCTTTGAGACATCTAGAAGATGTGAAAAGTGCTATATCAAAGGCAAAGATTATTATCATTTTTATTTAATGGTACATTTTAGACTCACCCACTAAATGGATCTGCTACAGTTTTAACCGGAGACGAGTTTAGGGTGAGCACAACTTCGGTGGAGCAGTTTTTGAGATCACATCGTAATACCTTTTTAAAAAAAATCCAAATAATTTCTATTAATCCTTTACAGTACAAAATCAGCGAGGATCATGTTGTGTAATCACTACCTTACTACATGCAACAAATAAAGTAAAACCCCCGATATAAAGTGGCTGTTGGGGCGTGTCTAAAACCAAATCTCGCAGTATTCAACCATCAATCAATCAACCAATCAATCCTTACATTTATATAGCGCCTTTCACGTCGAGAGGACGTCCCAAGGCGCAGTACAGTCAGGTAGGGACAAGAGCAGGGGGTGCGGGGAGGGGTCTGGCCAGGACAAACAAGAGAAGGAAAATTAACTGTATATTTGTGAGTGAAACGCGGCAGCCAAATTGCGCACAGCAGCGTCCCACAAACAGTCATGGAAGTGGGGCCAGGGGAGAAAGGGGGAAAAGAGGGCAAGCGGGGAGAGGGAGGGAAAGGTGGGGTGGGGTAAGGTCAGGGAGAAAGAGGGGGGAGAAAGTGGGGTAAGGGAGAGAGGGAGGCAAGATCAGGGAGAAATGAGGGTAAGAGGAAAGAAAGGGGAAAAGGGGGGAGAGAAAGTGGGGAAAGGAAGGGAGTGAGGTAAGAAGAAGGGAGGGGAGGGTAAGGCCAGGGGTCGAGGATTTGACATCCCACCAGATGGGACGTCAAACCGAGGTCTTGTTTGCTATCAAAGATCCTGTGGCGATAGCTCAAAAAGAGAAGGGAGTTTCCTCCCGGTATCCAAGCCAATAATTGGTCATTCACTTCACGACTGTTTGTGGCACATTGGTGTTCGCAAATTGGCCGCTACATTCACCTACAAAATATACTTGAAGTCTTGGTGAAGTACTTTGAAAGATTCTTCTGATAGCAAAGGCTACATATTAAACGAGGGATTTTTATATTATAATTATTATCATACATGATTGTAAATCAATAAACCTGTCTTATAAAACAGTGCGATCAAGCAGTCATGATCTACACATCACAACATCACCAATCACATTATCCAGAAAGTTGCTGCCTTTACATCCGACCCCTCCACTCTTTCTCTCTCTCTCTCTCTCTCTCTCTCTCTCTCTCTCGCCTGGCATCCAACCCCATTCTGTGCCATAACCCTACATTAAGCTGCTTTCGTAATTACCTGCTGGTCTACGACAAAGTAAAGTTTGCCGTACAGCCAGTCAACGGAAAGATCGCTGATCAATCGGTCACTCCGATAAACCCGGTGGAAACGGCCCCAGCTGTTCAAGGAAAATACCCAGATGTTCTGTCCCTCGGAAATGTAGAGTTCCTTCTTATGAACATCACCAGCTATTCCTGGTTTGTATCAGGTGGGGAGAAAGAACATAACGAAGCAAGTGTATCATTTCTGTATTGTACATTATCCCTCCAATTTAAAAAAAAACCCACACAATAATAAAATTGGTCATTTCAATGCACGACTGTTTGTTGGGAGGCTGCTGTGGCCGCCGCGTTTCGCCCACAAATATACAGTCGATTCCCTTTACAGTTTATTCTGTGAAGCGTTTTGCGACGTCTAAAAGACGTGAAAAGCGCTGTATCAAATGCAAGGATTATTATTATTGTTACTTTAAGTGCTTCATTCCTGCACTGATTATTCTTTGCACAACTGGTTTGTGCTTGAACTGAGTGCAGGGCTCGGTTATCAGAAATGCTGACCGCAAAACAGAGTTGCAAGTGTTCAACTGGTGGAAACTCGGCTTGGAGCGCAGGGCAATTTTTAATTCACCGCGGTAAATCCATTCGAGGCGCAGTCACACTCAACAGCTGAATGAGTCACTTATTCTGCATCATCAGCACAATTTTAAGACGGTCTCAAAAATGAATCAAAGGGGATTTTATGTAGCATTTCAGGGCATCCAGAATTTCAAATTATACGATGGGCCAAATGGCTTTCTTCCGGGCTGTAAATTATCTTTTTTTTTTCAAAAAACGGTTGAAGTTAAGATGGAATTCAATAATTTGCCAGTTTCTGGACTTTCTTGGAATGCTGCGTAAAATAGAGTGATTGTAGACCCGGGTTAGATTTCTCCTCGCTTACTGAGCATCGATAAATGAACCATACCATCATCCACAATAATTATCATACATATTGTGATCCATGGCGGTTTGTGAGAGACTGCTGTGGGATAATTGTCTGACATGTTTCCCCGACACGTAAACATACTACAGTCCATTCACTTTACAGTACAAGGCGTGAAGCACTTTGAGACTTCTCGGCGACGTGATAAGGCGTTCTATCAGACGGAAGTATTGTTTTTAATATTATTATTATACCAGTGATTCTGTGAGTGATCCAGTCGACTCTGGAACAAAACATCTCTTCCAAATCTCCAGCTTTACTCTCATACAGGGAATTGTTGCTCGACAGCCACAGGATCGGATTTTGGGACAACTCTGCAGAAAATAATATTTTCAAGTCTATTTATGTCAACTGTTTAAACAGAACAGCAGTGAGGTCCTCTAACTACAACAGGGTTGACACATTTCATTTGACAGGGATTGATTCAGCAGGATTTGAGTGCCACGTACAGTACCGGTCATCCTCAATTTATAGGAGTGGGGGTTTCAGTGCAGAGGAGATGGTGCAAAGAGGATGATCCCGAGTGTTAAGAGGAATTAATAATGAGCAGTGATTAAACAAGCTGGGGCTCTTGCCTCTCAAGAGAAAGAGTCCAAGAGGGGACCTTCATATTGGTTTCATAAAACAGTAAAAAAAAAGAAATCCTGTGGAAAACTTTGAGGCATGTCAATAAGGCACTATGCTATGGAGTCCCAAAGCATACGGTTGTTAGCATGCTCGCCTCGCAAGAGAGAGAGGACCCGAGTTTGATTCCTGGGCGGGGACAAAACCTCAGGCAAGTTTCCTTTATTTACTCAGCAGTGAGGAGGAACCCGATCGATCGATAGTCAGTTCAAGGAACGCTATCTGGGGGGGAGATAATCCCTCCAGAAAACAATTGGCCAATCAACCCATGATTGTTTGTGGAGCGCCACTGCATGCAATTGGCTGCCACATTTCGCCCACAAAACTATACAATCAATCAACTTTTACAATGTTTTGTGAAGTGCTGTGGGATGCCTCGACAACTTGATGAGGCACTGCACCAAATAAGGATCAATATTTATTATTATTATTATTAAACAACTCGGAATGTATAAAACAATCAGGGCAACGTTACCTCGAGTTAGTGTGCAATGAGAGAGATGAATTACCTGGCGAGGACAGGGTACTGATATTGGCAATGGCCGCAGGTCCAATCCCTTCAGTGTTTCTTGCAGCTATGGAAAACCTACACAACAAAACAACTTGCATCTATACAGTGCCCTTCACACGAGGTGGGAGGGAGAGGTGACATTAAGCACGATCGAAAAGGAAAGTCTTTAGGTGGGATTTGATGGAAGGGCAAGGCGAAGGATTGGGGGTGGGGGGGGGGGGGGGGCAAGTCGGAGGGATTGAGGGAGAGCGTTCCAGAGTTTTGGGGCGTAATAGCTAGAGGCACAGCCGCCGATGGTGGAGTGGAGGGGATGTCAAGTTATAGTATAGTATAGTCTAAAATGAAAGCAAAGTTCCCTCATCCAACCACACACTTAAGAGACAATTAAAGTGGAAACACACACCTGTATGTTGTGCCTGGCTTAATAAGGTAGATAGAATAGCTGTGCTGTTCCTTGTCTGCATCCCTGAGGAAATGCTCAATGTCACTCCAAAGTTGAATATGGTAACCGATTAATGGTCCATTGAGGAACATGGGTTGCCTCCACCGTGCAAATACTGAGGTAGGACTGGGACTCTCGATGCTGACAATTTCAGGTGGTAATGATGGCACTGAAAAAAAAGAATAATAATAATAGGCAAAGTGACTTTCCAAGCAACTGCAAACTATTCAAGTGAAACCTTAAACTTTACTTCCAGCGCCTTGAATGGCGTGAATGGCGTGATCTAAGTGTAATTTTGTTGGTGTTGTTACTTCATCACTAAGCCACAATATGTGGCTTTAAACCATCCATGGTTGAATCATTTAATAATGATAATAATAATCCTTGCATTTGATATCACGCTTTTCACATCTTATCGACGTCTCAAAGCGCTTCACAGAATATACTGTAAAGTGAATTGACTGTTTATTTGTGGGCGAAACACAGCAGCCAATTGCGCACAGCAGCGTCCCCCACAAACGGTCATGGAATGAAATGACCAATTTTTATTATTGTGTTTTTTAGGGGGACGGATTATTATTAGGCATGTGTGTGGAGTAAGGAAACTTTCCCAAGGTTTCTCCCTGATCTGTTGGATTCGAACACAGGTCTCACACTTGCAAGGCGAGTGCTCTAACCACTGAGCTACAGGAGCTCCACATATTTGTCAGGTTTGTGTGGGTGTCAACCTGGCTCAGCTAGTTTCACATGTTTCTGAATCAAAAGATTGTGGGCTCACGCCCTAAATCAGCGTTTTTAACTCACAGTCTTGGCTGACATTCCTATGTCAGCGCTAGAGGAGGCACTGACTGCATTGTCAGAGATGCTATCTTTAGGTTGAGGCTTCACTAAACTGCCTGCTTAGGTACATGTTAACCATCTCTTGGCATTATTCAAAAAGGGACAGGAGCTTTCTCAGTGGCCAACAATCAGCCAAATAAAATCAGACATTCACTTCGCGGCTGTTTGTGGGACAATGCAGTTGCGAAAATCCCCAACACAACACACAGTCGCAACTTGTTGAAGCACTTGGAGACAGCCTCCCAAAAGGTGCCATATCAAATGCAAGGATGATTGTTTTCGCACCTTGGCTCGTCTTCCCGACGTGAACGATGCCGAATAAATGCACTTTTGTTGTTGCTTTACAAAGATACTAAAGTTCATTTTTAAATCACGGCATCATATAAATCAGCGGTTCTCAACCAGGGTGTACATGTACCCCAGGGGGTTCAAAATGACTTTCAGGGGGTACAGGTGGTGGTACATTGATTTATTTAGCTCTCTTAGTTAGCGTTTTATAGCCTTCCAAATTGTATATTTAATTGTTATTCCCCTCGTTGTGTATGTGCTGGTTATTTTGTTATACAAGAAAAGCTTGGTCATAAAATGCAAGTGGAATGACGGGGGTGGTGTGTGTGTGTGTATGTGGTCGGGTGGGGGTACACGATAATGTTGAAAACTAACAGGGGATACATTACTGAAAAAGGTTGAGAACCAAGGCTGCAAATAATGCAAATAACTGATAGACAAAAATATTAAATCAATAAAAATTAACAATATTTTTTTTCAAAAAAAGGCACCTACCACCCCAAGGCTTGGTTTTGTATGGCCGGCTTTCGGGCGAGAACTTATATTGGCTGTCTGTTACTATCCACATCACTCGAAAGATGTAATCGGTGAATGGGTGCAGCGCTGTGAGATTGTAGGCTGTATCCTTGACAACCTATACAAACAGTAGACGGAGCACGCAACACGTTATCAACAGAAGCTACAACAAGGGCCGAAGAGGAATTCTTAATCTGGGTCACAAGTGAAACTACAGGCGGTTTTTCCATGTTATTGTCTAGGTTTTGGCTCCAGTTCAGTTCTAAACAGTAAACTAAATAAGAATAATAATAATAATAATCCTGATATAGCGCTTTTCACGTCTTCTAGAGTCTCAAAGCGCTTCACAGAATATACTGTAAAGTGAATTGACTGTATATATTTGCAGGCAAAACGCGGCAGACAAATGAGTACAGCGGCGTCCCCACAAACAGTCGTGCATTGAACAGTGCAAGAAATAAAATCTTTTTGTTTTGTTTTTTTCGGATTTTAGGCGTGTGTATGGAGTAAGTAAACTTGTCCAAGTTTTCGCCCTGACCTGCCTGGATATGAAACACAGGTCTCACGTTTGTAAGGCGAGTGCTCTAACCACTGAGCTACAGGAGCTCCACAAACAAGAATAGACGTGCCACACTGAGTTACTGAATACCCACTTGTGTGTAGATCCACTGCCCAAGCAGTTCTCTGTACCTCCACTGTAGAACGTATCTTACTGCCGATGAGCCTGCTGTTTCCCATTGTAAAAAAATAGAGGTATTCTTTATTGTGCTGGCTACTGGAGGCTGAGGATCACTGAGCGATTCTGATCAAATACGCACACAAAAAAATAAATCATCTGTTACTGTACGGTAAAAGATTACATAAATATCAGACAATGACCAAGAGAAATTACGATCAAGAATAAATTAGAAAGCGCCTTTGAGCTGCAAAGCACAGAAAGTGATATGCTGACTGTCGCTAATGTTAAATTAGGACCCAGCAAACTTGTCACCGCATCAAACATCTCAAAGTACTTCACGGGATGGAATCTACAGTAGTAGTGACTGTGATCTGGTAGCCTAATAGAAATGAGACTGCATTGCATAGGCTCAAAGGTCACTCAGGTACCATGCACTGACTATTTACCACACCATTAAATAACAGTTTCTCAAATAATGGTGATCAGAATACACTGTAAAGTGAATTGACTGTATATTTGTGGGCGAAACGTGGCAGCCAATTGCGCACAGCAGTGTCCCACAGTTGTGGATTGAAATGACCAATTTTATGATTTTTTTGAGGGATTATTATATAGTGGCAAATGGCAATCCCTTCTCTGCTAGCTCTACCGGATTTTTAACACCCCCCCGAACAGGCAGATGGTACCTCAGTTTAACATCTCATCTCAAAGATTAGATTATATGAGTTCCAAGATCCAATGTGGTCCCTGAACCCACAAGTTCTGCCTCAGGCTGACTAACTGAGCCTGGCTGCGCCACAAAGTAAATTAAAGTTGACATGAAATCAGCAAGGTCCTGCTTGGGCAATTTACAAGAAAGATGAAGACTTGTTGCGTTTACCCATTACGTGAAATCCATAAGACTCCTCAACCTTCCTGCAGCCATATCGGCAGAACTGAACCTGGATCAAAAAAATGCGACTACATTAAACAATTAAGGTTGAATATGCATAGAATTACTGAAAATTGACACCGAAACAGACCATTTGGCTCAACCAACCTAAGCCCACAAGAGCAGAATGGGGTACAGTTAAATATAATTGATCATATTCCAATTGGCGGAAAATCAGATGCAAACCCTCTTTGTCACATAGTCACATTGTCCCCCCCAAAACACAAGCAATTAGAACTTGCTTTGCAAAAATGATAGTTTTAACTCAAAATCTGTGACTGAAAAATATCAAACCTAAATAACCTCACGGTTACAGGTAAAGAAGAACTCTTGACCAAAATCTTGAAAGATCCTAGGAATTGTTGGAAAGCCAAACAGAGCATGAAGTCAGAAACCGAAACAGAGTCTGAAATCCCTGCCCAAGTTTGCAACATTTACTTCAACTTGGTCAAAAACGGAAGGACGGCAGCCAACACTGCACGAGAAACACGGGAAAGAGGCAGGCATTGAATCCAACAGATCGCTCTGGTTTACAGGACCAATGCCAGATCTTTTAATCCCATTACTCTTCCTTTCCTTCATGATGTTTATTAACCTTACTTCTCAAGTATCCCACAGACTCTTGGTTAAACATGTAGTATTTTCACCCGTCATCGGCGTAAAAGGACAAGTGCAACATCCCAACTGATCCTGCTTCTATGGCCTTCAGAAGCAGAGCACTCCAAACTATAGTCTGTTGCTTGTTCTTGTGAACTTATTGCTGCTACACGTGAACCATTGCAATGCATCTCACACCACTTACCTCACAAGTCTGATTGAACGCTGAATCCTGCAAGACAAAACACGGAATCATCAAAGGAGCTTGTAAAATAGGTGCGAGCGACTGATCACGACAATACAATAATAATCCTTCCATTTGATATAGTACCTTGCATGTCAGGAGGACATCTCAAAGCGCTTCACGTGATTTACCGTAAAATGTAATCACTGTGTATTTTGTAGGGAAATGCGGCAGTAGGTTTGGGAACAGTCATGTCCACAAACAGCCAATGGAGTGAGCGACCAATTTTATTTGGCCAAAAAACGAAGTGAGAGAAACTCCCTTCTCTTTATGAATAGTGCCCCGGGATCTTTAATGTCCACCAAATAAGAACCATGGGTTAACTTCTCATCCGTAGGACAGCGCCTTCGACAATGCAACGCGCCCTCCGGCACTTCACTGGAGTGTCAATTGGGATTACGTGATTGCAAGTCTTGATGTGGAGCTTCCAAAGTTCCACATTCATTCCAAATGAGACTGAATTTAATCATTATCCACAGTTCTGCATGCTCTTAAATTTCACCGTCTTCCAGGCTAAGGCTGGAATAGTGGGCGGGGTGGAATTTTGTGGCTTCGTATGAGGTATCTCAGCCCAGGACAAGAACCTTGGGTTATAGGCACAAATACTGCAGTATAGTTATCATTCTCCTCGAGTTTGATAAGGTAAACAGCTCGACTGGTCCCCATGTAAACAGTAATTTCTCACAGCGCGGCAGCTGCCTAAACTCGTGAAACTGCTTTAAAGGACATGAAGCAATGATGCTCAGCTACCCTGAGAGCAAGCACATTAAGGCTCCATGGATTGTAATCATGCAGCATTTAAACATAAGAGAAAAATGCTAACTGAGACTTAAAACAAATATTGTACAATTGCCGTAGAGACAAAAACAAATGTTTTTAAAAAACACCATACAACTGTGACGCAGAATTAAACTAGAAATTAGATACACTGTTCAGCTCCATTCTCTTTGTGAATAGATCCAATGGAGTCTTTAGAAGGACTGTGTCTGGGACACCACTGTGCACAATTGCCTACCACGTTTCAACTGCATTATATAGAGTCAATTCACTTTACAGTATATTTGGAGGCACTTTGAGACGGCTTGATAAGGAGCTATATGATAATGATAATCCTTGCATTTAGATACAGCGCTTTCCACGTCTTCTGGATGTCTCAACTACGTCTAGGATATGTCCTTATGTCTCTGGCACCTCACTGCCTTTCCGATCCCCTAACTCCCCATTCCACCATCCAGCACCTCCACTCGACTGGCACTGGTCTCTGACTTCTCCCTCGTTCCGTTCCACCGTTGGAGGTCGCGCTTTTAGCCACTATGCCCCGAAACCGTGGAACATTCTCCTCCAATCCCTTCGCCTTGCCCCACCTCTCCCCTTCTTGAATTTATAAATGTAAGTTTTTTTGTTGTTGAATGTCTATCTACAAAACTTCCATTTCGACCGCGCTTACCGTCGCCTCGCACCCTCGGAGCCAGGCTCGGCCACCATTGACGATGATAATAATATTAATAATTATAACAACCCTTGCATTTGATGTAGCACTTTTCACGTCTTCTAGATGCCTCAAATCACTTCACAGAATATACTTCAAAGCAAATTGACTGTATGTTTGTGGGCAAAACAGCAACAGCTGATTGCGCCCATCAGTGTCTCACAAGCAGCCGTGGGTTGAGGTGACCAATTTTATTATTTGTTTGAAACAAAATTGGTTGAGAGGTTATTATCAGGAGTGTGGAGTAAAGAAACTTGCCCATGGGTTTCGCCCTGACCTGGGAATCGAACCCAGTCAGTCTCTCGTTTGCGAGGCGAGTGCTCTAACCACTGAGCTACAGAATTCCACCGCTACCCTGCATTGGAAGGCAGTGTACAAGTGCAAGTTGTTGTGTATCCAACGCATGAATTATCATCATTATTATTACCCACTTGTACAACTGGACGGGACCTCAGTTGAATGTCAGCACCTCTCACAAGACAGCGCTCCCCCAGCAACACACTGCATTGTTGGCTCAGCTTCTGAGTTCAAAGTCCCAAAGTGAGGTTTCAACCCACAAACTTCCAACTCAGAGGCACAAGTTCTACAAGTGAGTCAAGCTGACACCGAGTTGCTGTGTTATTGAAACAAACTGGCAGTGTGTTAAAAGCAATCAACTGCCCTTGCTATAATAACACAAGGATGTGTTTAGACTGTACAGCTGCAAGTAATACACTATGACAATGAATCAACCTGCCACTGTTGCTTGCGCTATGAACAACTGGGTTAAGAGCCTTGACAGTGAAGTTTATACTGTATTTTTGGGTGGCCCTACAAAGAGAAAGTAATGTTTTAGGTTGGATTTCGCCCAATATGTTGAAAAGTCTGGATCTGAACTGCAGTCCTTTACAAGACAACATTTCTACAATGTCATTCACATTGGGAGGATGTCTCCTAGAGGTTCCAGTTGGGGGTTGGGGTGGTAGGGTGGTGGGGGAGTGGAAAACGAGAGGCAGGGGGAGGGCAAGGGAATGGCGACCGAAAGCGCAGTCAAACACATAGGTCTTAAGGCAGGTTTTGAAGCCAGTGTACAAGAAGCCGAGGCAGAGGGACTCCGGGATCTGAGCGGCTGAAAGCTTGCGCACCAACGATGGGGCGGATCGGGCAGAGGACATGAAGCAGACCAGGGTTTGCTGAACTGTCAGCTCTTTCAATCTTGCAAACAAAATGCGATGCTTCTCAACAGATTTGATAGGTTGCAGAATGTGTTATAGATTCTGCTAAAAACACACACATACACAGTCATAGCTTTCCATCGATTTTCAGGGCGAAACTGAATCCCTGAACAGATTTGTGCTTGCACACGCACACACTCGCACACTGGCTTATATGAGGACAGCAAAACTGAACAAGGCAGTGTAAACAGCAGCATCTTGCAATTATATAGTGCCTTTTACTCAGACAAGCTTCTCAGTGGCAGAGTTGAACCCTATGCAAGGGAGAAGGGGGAGGCAGAGTTGACCATTGGCACCAACTATGCGATGGTGGGATTTAAAGGCAGATAGAAAAGGGGGAGGGATTGTACAATTCTTTATACACATTGACAGAAATGTTACTTACACATATACTGCTGCAGTCTTGAAAGGCTGTGAAGTTCCATTGGTTGCATATTTTATTGCACTGTGGACAGGACAAGATAAAACCCAATCAATTATACACAAATCATCAACACGCTGGGTAAGAAATAACACCACGGAAACATCTTGTGAGTTGAAACAATCTAGATTTGTGCAAACCAGCTCAGTGGTTAGAGCTCTCACCTTGCAAGCAAGAGACCTGGGTTCGATTTGCAACAGGTGATACCTTGGGCAAGTTTCCTTATTCCACACGGCTGACAATAATACCTCAACCAACAAAAAAAAACGAATTGGTCACTTCAATCTGCGACTGTTTGTGGGACACAATTGGCTGCCGCGTTTTGCCCACATATATACAGTCAAATCACTTTGCAGTATATTCTGCAAAGCGCTTTGAGACATGTAGAAGATGTGAAAAGCGCTATTTCAAATGCAAGGATTATTAGTAAGTTAAGTACATAAATCTGTACTTACTGTAGATAGCAAATAAGAATTGTTCACGCAAATTGGCTGTCTCGTTTGCCTACAAATACAGCGTAGTAAAATTCAATGGTGTGTTTGGAGAGGTTTCGGTAATGTGACAAGATGCTATACCAGCCACAACAACAAATTGGAGTCTTGGAAGCTCAGTGGTCAGAGCACTCGCCTTGCAAGCGAGAGACCTGAGTTTGACTGGGTAAGTTTCCTTCCTCCACATGCCTGATAATAATCCCTCAACCAAAAAAAAGTCATAAATTAATCACTTCAATCCACGACTGTTTGTGGGGCACCACTGCTCGCAACTGGCTGCCACGTTTCACCCACAATCATACAGTCAATTTTCTTTATTGTGTAATCTGCGAAGCACTTTGACACGCCTAGAAGATGTGAATATCAAATGCAAGGATTATAATTTTCATTATAAATTGCATTTATATAGCATCAATCACGTCAGGGGGCTGTACCAAGCCGCTGGTCAGTGAAGGGCTTGCACACGAGCTGGGGACTGGATTCAAGAGGGAAGGAGAGCAACGCGGGGGAGGCCAGGTTGAGGTTTAAAGATGACTGAATTCCCAGTCGAAGAGGAGAGTCTTGAGACAAGCCTTGAGAGAGGCAAGGGGGGGAGCGAGGCGGAAGAGCTCTGGGATGGAGTTCCAGATGTTGGGGGCAGATTGGTTGAAGGCAAAGTGGAGGACATGGAGCAGGCCAGAACCTGACGAGCGGAAGGTTGGTAAAGTCTAAGGGTTACTATTATTATAATAATACGAATATATGCCAATGTTGCCGGGAGTGACATTCCCACCTGTCTCCCTACATCTGAAGCCTATCCTCTGTTCACCACCTCCCTGCCGCGAAGGGAAGACCAGAAACTATTTACAACGGTTTTAGCCAAGTAGCACATTGTCAAAACTTCTCAAAAGTGCTTCACAGATTTACCGTAGAGTGCAGTGAAGTACATTTTGCAATTTGAATGTGGTATCCAATTTGCTTTCAGCAATGTCGCACAGATATCCATGAAGTGAATGATCAAGTTTATCGGGTGATGGTTGGTCAGGTCACTGGGAGAAACTCCTTTTCCTATGGAACAATTTAACCTCCGCTCGAATAGATAAGTGGGATGATGGTTCAGCTTCTCATCCAAAATGACAGCACGCTTGACAATGCAGTACTCCTCCAGTCTAGACCATCAGCTCAAAATCCTGCCTCCTGACTCAGAGACGAGACGAGAGGTAATAATCAAGCCAGTCTAACACAAATCATCCATTAAACAAAGAACACTGACTAATAGAATAGGAATGATTTCAGCATTGGCATTATTTACACCCGAAGAGATGTGACACGATTGAAATACTATTCACTTAACACACAGAAATATTTCAGATCAGTTTGCCCTGTTGTTCAGAAAACATGCTCCACAAAAGCAGTCCTGAAGATTTATTGAATTTACATTCTAAACCATGCCTATGAGCGTGTGTGGGTCGGTCTCTCTGAGTTACAGTAAACTCAACCCAATCCAGCTTCCAAGAACAGTAAAACTCAGCGGCGTTTCTCTAAATTTGAGATCTCAAATCCTTTTTGACGGGTCTACTCGGAATTCATAAGCACAATTAGACTCACTTAAAATCCCAGAAACAGCACATATGTCATTCAGCACTCGCAGAGCAGAACTATGTCAATCATACACTGTGTTGAAAGTAATGACTTTTCTTCTATGGCAAGAAACATTGAGGTACTGTACATACACAGTATTATGGAATAATGTACCAAAATTGTGGACAACGCTGAAACAAAAGTCTTCTTAACAATACATTAATACATAGAAGGAAAAAAAATCCTTCTATAACGTACTTTGGACTGAGATGTTAAACTGAGTGGAGTGAATCACATTTCACAACTCAGAAACAGAAGGTAGTTTCTCCCTGTAGTCCTGGTCAACAATCCCCTAGATAAAATACTCAATTTATGGCTGTTTGTGGGAACATTGCAATGTGCAAATTGGCTGCCATGATTGCCAACAAATACACAGTCACTAAACTTAGCAATAAATCGTGTGAAGCGCTTTGAGGCGACGATCCAATGTGAGAAGTGCTATATCAGGCGCAGGAATTATTATGGTAATTCCAAAATAGTTTAATTTTGAGCTATAGGCGATAAACAAGAAGTGTAAATCTCATCAACCGAAAGCACTTCAATGTGGTTTCAACACCACATTTAGGATTCACTATTGGTATTGGCAAGGTACCAAGTACTATCTGATCACAGACAACATTGCTGTAACATTGCAAAATGGCAGCCAAGAGGCATTTTTCACAAAATGCCAAATAAATAATTCCCGGATATCAAACCACAGCCATGGAATGGGCGAGTACCTGCGACTGAAAATTACTAACATTGAACAGTGGGATTATGTTATTGAAGCAATTGCGTTCAGTCTTAAGAGTCACTTTATTTATGATGAGTCCTGCCTGACTTCAACGCACAGAACACAGATTCAGAAACTATTCGTCAACATATCTTTTGCAACCATATCTGATTCCCTCAGGCAGAAACATCTCCATGCAATTAAAATACAGGTTCGTTAAATAATATATTCAGAACTTCCCCTCAATTACAGGAAATTTACAAAGCTGTAACCTGTTGAAAACATAACTCAAATGCTTTTCACGGGGAATTTTTTTACTATTAATAATTGTTGCATCAGAATTGATGCCTTTGCCACCCTATGGCATTGAGACGTCTTAATGCATTTCATAGAATATATTGTAAAGTGGATTGACTGTGTATTTTATAGGTGAAACACAGCAGCCAGCTGCACACAGCAGTGACCAATGGATTGATTGATTTTTTTTTAAGGATTACTACCCTCGCAAAGCGATCAACCAATTGACTAACAACCGGGTTCCTACTTACTGCTGAGTAAAGTGAGGCGTGTGAGCAAGGAGTTTTTAAATGGACTTTTTTTTACTAAACCATCATCCAGCTTTCGCCCACAAATATACAGTCAATTCACTTGACAGTATATTCTGTGAAGCGTTTTGAGACGTCAATAAGATGTGAAAAGCGCAATATCAAATGCAAGGATTATTATTTATTATTATTATTATCCAGAGCCTTGGGACATCCTCTCAACGTGAAAGACACTGTACAAATGTAACTTAGTTGCTGCTGTTGTTTTGACTGGCAAAATCAGAAGCAACAACAACAACTTGCATTTATATTGTGCTCGTCACATAGGACAACGTCTCAGAGCACTTTGCAGGATTGTGTTGGAGCCCAGTAATGGAAAAGTTTGGTTGGAGAGGTAACATGAACTGTTAACGTAAAATTTCTATTACCAAGCATTTTATTGTCGCACTGCAGTGGCATTTACTGTATCACAACAACAACAACAACAAAACTTACATTTATATAGCGCCTTTCACGTCGAGAGGACGTCCCAAGGCGCTGATCACAATAAAATCTCTTTAGTGCCAGTTTGATCTTTACGCTACTCGTAGCTTCCAGTAGAATATTCCACCCTCTAACATTGCCTTGAAGGTAAAACTTGACACAAAAAAAGTTCAAATCAGTCCGATCATTATCCTTTGTTGCTTTCCACGCTGAGAGAAAACACACCCTCTGTTTTAGTCTGTTAATCTAGCAAGAGTCTGGTGAGTGTAAATGTCAGCGTTTGCTAACAGAACCCTCCACCCGTCCAATTCACTCTCATGCATTGCACAAACATTCGACCTTAAGGCAGATTTTAATATAACCAACGCAATAAATGTTTTCACAGAATTTGAAAGGCAAGCGGCTGCACGAACCTACTGAACTCTGCAAATATTGGGGACAAAGTTAATCTCTCACAACTGCTTCAAGCAATTCAAACAGACCCAAACGGAGCTGCTTTCGTATTCTCAAAGGTGATTTGCTATCCGTTGCGACAGGAGATTCTTACGACCGTTCACAAATAGGGCAGGTTCACTGCTGTTTGGTAGTTTCCATCTTCCCATTGTTCAATCGGCACAAAGCAGTAAGCTTGACTTATCAGCCCAACATTGCTTGGCTCACAGTGAGACTATCACCTTTTCCAATTGCTTTGAAGCCAGTCTGTCAATGCTACTACTTTTTGAAAAATGATGTTTCAACACTAATCATAATAACATTTGAAATAGCGCCTTATCACATAATTCAGATGTCGCAAAGCGTTTAGCTGAATATACTGTGTGTGAAGTGAATTGAGGGTATATTTTTGGGCCCATTCAAGTAACTGCACACAGTCGTGGATTGAGTGAAGTATTTATTTTGAAACAATTATTACCCCCCGGAAAGCGATCCAACAATCGACTAATAACTAGATTCCTGGTTACAGATGTATGTAGAGTAAAGCTTGCCTACGTCTTCCTGACGTGAAAGGCGCTACACCAATGAAATTGTTGTTGTTGCCTAGTGTTTTGCCCCGTCCGAGATTCGAACCTCGGTCCTCTCGCTTGTGAGGCGAGTGCTCTAACCGCTATGCTACAGGACTCCAGGACATTTGTAACCCAACGAATACCATGTCTACCCATGAAAACTCCGGCGCCTAAAATTCTGCACATATTAAAGACAGTGGCCTTAAAGCAAACACTACACTATGCGAAAAATGTAGGGGCTGTACAAGGACTAGATTAATTAGGCTGTGCTGTTAAGTCTCCCACTTTCCTACAGATGGTTGAGACTTTGAACTTTCTGTACGAAGAACGGCTGCTTGGGTGAGCCGTCGAAAGGTTGATGGAGGTGGAGATGTAGATTTGCAATGAGATAATGCTTTCAGGAGAGGAGGGTGGAAAAGGCATTCACAGAAATCTGCTGAAAGCAGTCACACCGGATTGTGTGAAATGGAGCCATCAACAACTATTTTCCATTTGTTACCGAATGAATAGTAACCACACTTTGTTTTATATAAACAGTTACTTATCTCTATACTAAACAGTTGCTGTCTCTTTCACAATCCGCCAAACCTTCTCCTCCTCTATAGAGTTGCTGACATTTTTTTCTTAATAGGCAAGACATTCATGAAACTAGTTACAAATCCTGTATTATTCACCAAAACCTTGTGGTTCGAGAGCGTGAAGAGGGCAGCTCAGCTTTATATTCTGATTCACACAAAAAGCGCCTGGCTTCACAAAACCCATGCCATCTGCTCTTCGATTCTCAGCACTTAAATATTTGCTGCAATGACTCAGCTTCTGTAATTAGCAACAAAGAAAGAGAAAGTCTTACAAATATCAGACTGACTAACCGTGAGTCAGTCGGAATAAAATCTACCCCGACAATGTGACCAACTACTTCTCAGGAGAGTAAGACGTGGGAAGCGGGTAAGGTATAAGAAATGTAAAATTTGCGAGACAAAAGATCTAGATGAGAGGTCAGAAGGAATTTCTTTTTGCAGAAGGTGGGAATGTGGAAATCACTGCTGCTGTTGAACCAAAAAAAAAACCTACAACAAGAGGACGCTGCTGTGCACAATTGGCTGCTGCATTTTGCCCACAAATATAGTCAATTCACTTTACAGTATATGCTGTGAAACACTTTGAGACATCTAGAAGACTTGAAAAGCGCGATACAGTATCAAATGCAAGGATTATTATACTATCATTCTAACAACAAAATTACATATGTATAGCACCTTTCACGTTGGGAGGACATTCCAAGGCGTGGGACAATCAATGTTTCGGACCTGAGCTGGAGGTCGGTATCTAGGAGGGCGGAGGGTGACCAAAGACACGGTCAAAGGAGGGCCTAGAGACGGGTCTTGAAGCAGGCAAGGAAGGGGGTAAGGCAGAGGGACTACTGGATGGAGTTCCAGAGAGAGAGGGGGCAGAGTGGCTTGGAAGCGCACCCACCAATGGTGGGGCGGGCGAGGGAGGGTATGTGAAGCAAGCCGGAGCCCGCTGAGCGGAGGGAGTGGGCAGGTTAGTCGGCACTTAGAAGGTCACAAAGGAAGTGGGGAGCAAGATTATGAAGGGCTTTGTATGTGAGGACCAGGATCTTGAACTGTATCCTTTGTGTGATGGGAAACCAGTGGAGTCCGGCGAGGATGGGGGTGAGAGGGACACGGAGCCTGATGAGGGAGAGCCACACACGGTGCAGAGTTCTGGATGATTTGCACGCTATGGAGGGAGGAGTTGGAGAGGCCGACAAGCAAAGAGTTTGCGTGTGGAATAAGGAAACTTGCTCAAGGTTTCACCCTGCCTGGAAATGAACCCAGGTTCTCTTGCTTGTAAGGCGAGTGCTCTAACCACTGAGCTACCGAACCCCAATGTAACATATACATGAGGGAGAAGAGAATAGGAGGAGTGTTCGTTCATGTGGATACGACCACTGCAATATGCTACGTAGATAGCAAAAGGAGATACAATCTGCCATCCGATACACAGAAGAGCATATGTTGTGTTTTTCACACCAAAAATAGCAAGACTCAATTAATGTCCATTGAGCCTACGCTGCACAAATCCATCACCGACCGTCCCTTTTGCTCATTGCATCCAATTGGCACAGATTACTATTACCTCTCGACAAACGAACAGCTCTGTAATATAAAGTAATTGATTGGGGATGTGTCTGACACATGTAGAAGCCCGTCACTGCGCTACAGAGCATTCAAGCCAAACTGAGAATCCTACACGTCCCACCTAGACTTGGAAATTCCAGAGATAGATTTTGTTGGAATGGAATGCGCACAGTCTCCCCCTGGAGGAACACACCGCGCTTACCTCACTGCGGGGGGAGTATTAGACGTCATTAAGTTTTGGAGACACAAGATTGTGCGTTGGGGGTAACTGTTGGGAGTTTAACCCACTAAAAACTGCATCAAATGAACTCTGATACAAGTCCCCCCCACCCACAACTACTTTTTTTTTGTCAAAAAAAGGCGCTTCGAACCTCCCTAAAAATAACATTGAGATCAAGGTGATTTATCACGACTCTTTGTGGTAGGGACAAAAGCAGAATGATGCTATTTATTCCTGCTTGGTATCTCGGGGTTTAATATTCTCTATTATCCTGGGCTCCCAGCTCTTACCGAGGCATCTTTCCTTTTGATTGCAATCTTTCTACAGCTGTGCCCACCCCACCTTTTTAATTTTGATGTGTTTATCCATGTTCACATGCCAATGTAGCTCAGTCAGCAGCACCCATTGCCTCAGGGTCAAGTAGTTTAAGCCACTTGTTTGCAAGTCCCTCCACTCCTCTGCACTCCCCCTCCCTCTCTGATCTCCCCTCTCCCCAAACCAGCACCCGCTGCCTTCGCTCCTCTGGGTCTGGCCTCCTCCATGTCCCCCCGAATCCTCCGCTCCACCATTGGCGGCCGTGCCTTCAGCCACTATGCCCCAAGGCTCTGGAACTCCCTTCCTCACTCCCTTCACCCTCGCCCCCTCCCTCTCTTCCCAGTTTCAGGTCACAGCTGAAGACCTTTCTCTTCGACCGCGGCTTTGATCACCTTCCACCCCCTGCCCCTGGCTCGGTCCCGGAATCCGCTATTGTGAAGCGCTCTGAGACGCCGTCCGGCGTGGAGGGCGCTGTATAAATTGAAGTTGTTGTTGTCCCCACATGGAGACTTTGGACGATCACTGTGGGTGAGGGGTGGAGGGGGGGGGGGGTGGTGGTTTGGGGGGACAACTGCTGGATTGTTAGGGTTATCGTCCTTTGAAGGAGCTGTCAAAACCAAGGCCCCTTCTCCCTGCTCGGATGCACATTAAAGATTCCATGGCACTATTCATGAAGAAAGGGGAGCTTCTCACAGATGTTCTGGCCAACAAGCAACTCAAACAAAACTGGTCACTCATTTCATGGTTTCTGTGGGACTGGCTGACCCGTTGACCCACAAATAACACACAGTCACTGCACCTTACAATAAAGTACATGCAGCGAAGCACTTTGAGACATCCTCCCGACCTGAAAAGGTACCAGATCAAGTGCAAGAAATAAATAGGTCGTTATTCACGTCATGTGAATTCAATTTACATTGGAACCAATTCTGGGACTTTTCAACACTCAGTCGCTATGAAAAAACAAACTGACAGTGTCCCTGAGAACACTAAATGAGTTCATTTTCCTGGCACTCGGCTATAATGGTCACAACGTAAACTGTACGACACAGACATCGCCAAACGGTATCTGCAGTTGCCCCCAAAGTCCTATTTGCAGGTTTAAAGCAGACATCTCAAGTATGCGCAACACTCGGCTAAAAACAGGTCAGAGCTCTATTCCAAACCTCCTTCTGTGACCATTTGTTTTACTCTCGGCCTCACATAAATTTCCCACCCACAGAATCACAACTATTGACAGTTCTGGCCACCGCCTGAGCGGACAAGTCGATAACCGAACTGTGGAACGTGAAATGATTAGGTCGAGCTAAGCGCAAGCTCAGCCACACATCAGATTTCTTGTGACATCAATAGAACGGCTCCTGCTGGAACGTGTGGGAACTTAGATTATACTATTGTTTCCGCACAGTAATAATAAGAAGAATCCTTGCATTTGATATAGCGCCTTACTATGGCCTATAGACGGCTCAAAGCGCTTCACACGAATAAACTGTAAAGTGAATCGACTGTATATTTGACATATATGTGAAACGTGGCAGCCAATTGCGCACAGCAGTGTCCCTCAAACAGTCATGGATTGAAATGACCAATTAATTATTGCTTCCCCCCGCCCCCCCGAGGGATTATTATCAGGCGAATGGAATAAGGAAACGTGTCCGAGGTTTCACCCTCAACTGGTAACCACTCACCCACAACGTGAGTCACATTGTCGAAGGTGCCATTCTTTGAACGAGCCGTCAAACCGTGGTACCGTCTGCCTGTTCAGGTGGACGTTAACGATCCCACGCACAGCGCTACTCAAGGAGAGAAAGGAGTTTTTCCCCCCCCAATGCCCTGGCCAACAATCTCCTGAATAAAATTGATAAATTCACTTCATGTCTGTGGGATGACGCTGTGCACAAATGAACTGCCAGGTTCGCTTAAAAATACGTTACAAGTCACTGCATCTTTCGGTAAATCCCGTGAAGCAACAACAACAGTAAAATGACATATGGATCGCGCCTTTCGAGTTGGGAGGACGTCCCGAGATGTATTGATAATAAGATAATGCGCTATATCAAGTACGTGGATTATTATAGTAAGCATTGTTGGTCTCCGTGATATCAGAACAAAAAACAGGTGATTTACTGAGGGATTTAGTAGGTTTTCCCCCCCACTAGCAACCACAATTTGGCTAAATACCAAGGTTGATACCGTCTCGATCGCTTTCTGAGGCTCCAAACCGCCGCCTCAAGCTCACTGAGCAATCTCCACACTGCAGCATCAAACCTCTGAGGCTAACTTCAATTGCAACCACTTTTAACTGCAACACCGTTCTCACCATTCCTGTGTATAATGTGTACAGTCTTTTAAATGGTGTTCTGTTAAATTCGCTGATGTTGTGGTGGTGGGGGGCTCATAGTCTGCCTTTAAAATGCATTACCAGAAAGCATTCTGTATTTCATGCTATTCACAGCAAAGCTATTTTTAGTTTCTAATTATGCAGGATGAAACTTTTTAAACTTTTTTTTAAAAGAAAGACAGATTTTTAAAAAAACTTTGAAAGCATTCAATTTAAAAATGGGTATTTGGTGTGTTAAGAAGAACATCACTTTGTAGATTGAAATATTAATTTGAAGCACTCTGAGACGCCGTCCAGCGTGGAGGGCACTATTTAAATCAAAGTTGTTGTTGTTGTAATTTCACCCATCCAATAAGTAGTCAATCCACTTTACGGTAATTCCTTGAAGTGTTTTGAGATGCCTTAAAGACATTATAATAATAATAATCCTCGCATTTGATATAGCACTTTTTACATCTCATCAATGTCTCAAAGCGCTTCACAGAATATTCTGTAAAGTGAATTGACTGTATATTTTTTGGGCGAAACGCGGCAGCCAATTGCACACAGCAGCATCCCCCACAAACTCGTGGATTGAAAATGACCAATTTTTATTATTGTGTTTTTTGGGGGGATGGATTATTATTAGGCGTGTGGAGTAAGGAAACTTGCCCAAGGTTATATAATAATAATCCTTACATTTGATGTAGTGCCTGATCACATGTTAGAGACGGCTCAAAGGACTTCACAGCATATACTGTATATTTGGTGGGCAAAGCACAGCATCCAATTGTCCACAGTAATGTCTCACAGTTGACAAAAAAAATTTAAAAAAAGGAATTATTACCCCTGGAAAAGGGATCTGCCAATCGACTAACCAGGTTCCGATTTACTGCTCGGTAAACAGAGGAGTGTGAAGTAAGGAAACTTGACCAATATTTCACCTGGGAATCAAACCCAGGTCTCTCGCTTGCAAGGCAAGTGCTCTTCTAACCACTGAGCTGCGGGACTCCCAAGTATTAACAGACTTGTATGCGTAGCATAAACACCGACACGAAACAGTTGGGCAGAATAGTCTGTTTTCATGCTATCTCACTCTCTGGAATTCCTATGATTAGCGAACAATCATGTTTCTGATGCCATATGCAAAACACTGCCGTTCGATCTGTAGAACAGATTAAAAAAAACAAGATAAAAAAAACAATTCACGAAGGGAGTGGGGAGTGGGAAATACTTTTGTGTTCCATCTTGTAGTAAAAGGTTTCAAACGCACTTGAATTATTAAAATTTCTTCTGCTCTGACTTTCAACGTTCGTGAGACTAACCAGCATCCAGTTGAATAAACAACGGTATATTCCACATTCACCAAATACTGTACATCACTAAAGCGAGTCCCTCCTGAACTTCAAAAATGATTTATTCCACAGCTCACCCTTGCTCTTCCTTGCATTTATCCGACTGACAAATTCCAAAGGGAGGAATGCATTCCACAGTGCTCAAACGCTGATAATGTCTGTAACTTCAGGACTGCTAACATTATACAACAGATTATTGTTGCATTTTTGAGAGAAGCTTGAAAGATTAGAAACTCCATCAGTTGTGAGCAACGCAGACGCTTGTTAAGTTGGTCTAGCACAAAACTCAAACCAGTTCACTTCTATTGAGGTCACCTTTTATTGAAATAACTCTAAATTATACAACCAATTCTCCCTGTAATATAGATGTAACTTAAAAAATCCTTGCATGTGATATTGTGCTTTTCACATAAAAAAGGATTTCTCAAAGCGCTTCACAAACACTGTAAAGTGTAATGATAGTATTTAGCGGGACAATGCGGCTGCCAATATGCATACAGCAATGTCCCACTGATAGCCATGCAGTTCGCGCCAAAATTATTTGGAGGTTTGTTGGTCAGGATACAAGAAGTAATTTTCTTCTCTCTTCTAATTGTGCCATAGCAGCTTTAACATCCACATGAACAGGCAGACAGAACCTTCTCAGTTTAACATCTTACCCAATGAACACAACAATACAGAAGACTTACCCGAAATGTTGACTCTTTTTCCTTTCTCCATGGATGCTGCCTGACCTGCTGAGTTTCCCCAGCAACTTCTGTTTTTGTTTTTAATACAGAAGACTCAGTGGTCTGACTCAGAGGCAAGAGTACACTTAGTCCTTGCTTAAGATCGCAATTGCATTCATCAACACGGAGCAGTTGGGCAGAATAGTCTGTTAAATATATATCAGCAACGTAATAACGAAACAACGTTGACCAAAGTAACGTTAAGTGAGGTGTACCTGTACTTCCAACTGAGCCAGGCTGACACATTTGAAGATAGCGTAAAGCATATAAGATGAACTGTTTATTTCACCAAAGGTACCTAATGATATTTACATTTGGTATTGTGCCTTTCATGCCGGGAGAATGTCCCAAAGCAGGCAATATTCGCACAGCAATGTCCCACGGGATTTGCTGTTAAGTGGAGTGACTGTGTGTTTTGTTCATACTCAAAACTGCAGGACAAACGTAGCATTCAAACTCTAAAAAGGAAAGAATATTTTGCAGGAATGTTGGAAAAATTAACACGTGTCTGACTGCCTACTGCAAACCAAAATGTCACCCTTCCCAGGACTTCCAAAATAGTGACTTGTTAAGGAGCAAAGAATTGGAAAGTATTTTTCGCTTCACACCATCAATTCTCATCTAAAGATGACCGCTCATTGTCAATATCTCAAGGTTTCTTTAAAACAAACACTTTCACTACAGTTTCTTGTTTAAGATTTGGAGTTATAGAAATATTCTTTTCATCTGATGTAGCACTTTATCGCATCGAGTCATCTCAAAGCACTTCACAGGATTTTACTGCAATATGCCCAAACTGCATATTTATAGGTGAAGGAGACAGCCAATTTGCACGCAACAATGGCCGACAAACAGCCATGGAGCGAACAACCAATTTCACCTGGGGACACGTTTGCCAGGGTACTGGGAGAAACTCGCTGCTCTTTTTCGGTTAGTGCCATGCATGGGATCTTTGACATCCATCTCAACAGGCAGACCTCAGTTTTCCAATGGAGCGTTGGCTTGGTCTATTTGAGGTTAAAGCCATTATAAGGTGGAGCTTGAATCCACAAGTTTGTAACTCTGAAACAAGAGAGCAATCCAACTGAGCTAGGCTGGCACGAAGATTTCTGTAGTTATGCAGAAATTCAAAGCAGGGAATATGTTCGGACATCAATCCCTTCAATAATACCAAAACAAAAGTCAAAGATAAAACAAACGAGGAAGAGTTCACAGCTTGTCTGAGAGATTTGTTTCTCTTGTCTGATTTGATTTTGTGTTACAAACATCACTCTCACCTCTTATATCCATTGTTAATGTTATTACTTTTATTTTTGTTAGGATTATTATTATTCCAGTGGGAGAAAATGTTAAACCTATTGAGAATGAAGAATAATAATCATCCTTGCGTTTGATATAACGCGTTATCGTGTCATTGAGGCGTCTAGAGTGGGGTGGGGGAGGGGAGAGGGGTGTCGTGGGTGAAACAAATAAAAAACAACGGCTATTGAAACATTCATTCAGCACGATGCAAATTCCATTTACATACTTTATCCACTTTAGCAGGACTTCCCAAAGTCCAATCACAGCGCTGGTTGGGTACCTGGAGCTGGGGGTATGAGCTGAGAGTGGTAGGGATGGAAAAGATGATCGAAAACATGTTCAAAGAGGTGTGGTTTGAGGCAGAGCTTGAATGCGCGAGAGGGAACACATTTCCTGTTAAAATTCATAACTCCTCTTGCAAAAGAAACTCAACATCTGACGGCCAACTTAGCTAACCGCTGAGGAGAGATTTTACATAGGAATAAAGAATGTCAGTGTCCGTGGGTTAACCATAATGTGGTGCCTTCATTGCCCCATGATCGTAGGTGAGAGACAACACGATTGGAACTTGCAACACTCCAAATCGGATGTCCATTAGCACAGGCTGAGATTACATGTCATTATTTGGTATTAAAGCAATCTTATAGCAGTGAACCTTGATTAACATCTGCGCTGGACTGTTTAACCATTTCTGTACCGTTGTTCTCCCTGCTTGCCACGCTCACGTTCCTCATTTGGACTCACCACAGACAGTTTTCTTTCCACGCTGCATCCCCAGTCCGACTCTATGAAATTGAGTTCCTGAAATGAAATCCATCCATCATTTATTACCATTGATAAGATTCCCTTACATTTGTCTAGTGCCGTGAAACATCTCAAAGTGCTTCCCGGTAGCTTCTGTAACGCGTTGTGTCTGTGTATTTTGTAGGCAAAAGCAGGTGGAGCCAATTTACGCATAGCAACGTCCACCAACGGCCAGGAGGTAAACAATTCAATCAACTTTTGTGCCGTACAATTCTATGATTCTACTACCCTGGAGGCCTAGAATAATAATATTAATTCTTACATTTGCTACAGCGCCTTATCACGTCTTAGAGACGTCTCAAAGCGCTTCATAGAATATACTGTATTGTAAAGTGAATTGACTCGTATATTTTGTTGGCAACATTTTTGTGGACTGTGGGTATACTTTGTGGGCAAACTTGTCGTGGACTGTATATTTTATGATAGATTCTCCAAAAGTCAAGACAAATTCGATGGGACCCATTTACAAACGCAGCTGAAACTGATGCATTACACACCTCACCCTTGCATCAAACCATCTCAAGGCAACTCGCAGCATTTTACTCTAAAGCATTGAATGGGTACCTGTAGGCAAATACCTACAAATACCAGGCTCGCAACCGTTTTTGTTTCCATGCGTTCTCCACTACATGCTACATAAGTCCTGTACCGTAAAGGTTAGAGCGCTCGATTTGCAAGTGAGTGGACCTCGGGTTCGATTGCCAGGCAGGGCAAAGTCTTAGGCAAGTTTCCTTACTCCGCGCGCCTCTGTTTATCTACTGATAAGTAGGAACCCATTGGTTAGTCGATTGATGGATCGCTTTTCTGGGGTGGTGGGGAGGGGTGGTGATAAACCCTTCAAATGAATGAATAAATAAGGGAATAATCTGGTCACCCACTCCACGATCGGGGACATTGCTGTACCCAATTGGCTGGTCTCGTTTGCTCACCCAAAAAATGACAGCGAGTTTATTTGACGGTATACTCGGTGAAGCGCTTTCAAACTGCTCGCTGATGCGACGAGGCAGTGCGTATATCAAATATAAGGGTTATTATGCTTGATTAGCCATTAAAGTGGTGGGGGGGTGGGGGGCGGTGGGGAGGAGGTGAAAGGGAGAGAAAGAGATTTACGCACAAACACAGCAAGCAAAGTGGGGGATTTGTTTTTTTTAAATTAAAAAGGAATTGAAGTGCTGGGAATGCTTGCTCTCCCGGTGATTTAAGCGGCTGCCTTTGCCTTTAATATACCAGTTGACATAAAAAAAAACGCATGGATGGGTTCTGCTTGTTATTGGCCCCCGTTGCTCCTATAATTAAACCAGGCATGTTCAAATGCATGAACCGCACTGCCTCCTACAAGCTGAGGGAGAGAAAATGCTATCTTTCAATATCAAAATTCTTTCAATATCAAAATTCTTGACCGAATTAAAAAGGTTCCCACAGATTCCTCCCAACTAATTCACCAACCAACCAGCCAATCAACAAACACACATACACACTCACTCACTCACTCCTTTCAATACAGGAACACAGTGACTCTGAGATGTGAGTCAGTGGAGTGGAGGGCGGTGGCTAGGGCTATCTAGTCAACTGAATTCCAACCTTAAAAACCTTTCCAAAATAGTGAAACTTCCCCACCCCCCCTCCACTCCATTTTTCTCTCCTCTCTCTTCCCCTCTCTCCTAACCAGTGTCTGTCTGCTTATATGAGCAAAAGAAAAGTGCCTGGGATGTGTGAGTGAGTGAGTGAGTGCAGCCAGTCATAAAGATATTATTTCAGATGAGCAATAATATACACAGCCCCCAGCCCAAAGTTTTTATTTAAAAGAAATAAAACTAAAGAGGAGAATGGGAGGAGTGGGGGGACAAGAACACAAACTTAATGTAATTCCTATTAACTTTTCTCATTATCAGTGTTTTAAAAAAAACCTAGGAGAGTGAACTGAACACTTTGCTCTAGTGGTGTGATGAATTGTTTGTTGGCTGTTGTTCACCCAGTTGAAAATCCTTGGATATATACACTGGTATATATATTACATATATACAGTATTATATATATATATACACATACACACACACAGTATTTATATATTAACCATTTTTCCCTGTTCCCATGTTTGACTTGGAGAGAGTGCAGGTGCATCTAACAGGATCCTGTTGTGTGATTCCCTTGTGTTTGGTGAACGTTACAGTCATACGTGAGGAAGTAAGAAGAGGCGAGGATTGAATCTAATGCACTTACAGTCCACCCCTGTCCCACCAAACCCTTCCTCCCTTCCTTCCCAAGCTTAAAATGACTTTGCCCCCCCACCTTCAACAAGATAGCTAGCTGTCCAAATGCCATCAGATGCAAAGTCCCATTCATTCATCAGTCAGTCAGTCAGTCAGTCAATGGCTCACTCTGGCTCACTGATGTGCTTGAAAACTTACCACACTGTTGTTGCAGGCTTTTCTGCAAAAGCCCTTAAAGTCACAGCTCGCTGTCCTGCAGCAGCCCAGGAACAACACACCAGCCAAAACACTTCTCCAGTTGCCTCCAACCTGTTGCACTCTCCTCGCCATGTCAAACTCCAGCTTCTCTCCACCTCCCACCCACTCCACCCCCCACCCCTCTCCCAGCTCAGCCACAAACTCCTCAGTGGCACATACAAGGCTGAGAACTTTTTATTTCACCTCCCTGGATCATTGGTCTAAGTCTCAGTCATTCAGTGTCCAAGCCCACCTCTATGGCAAGCACATCCCTCTCTCTTTAACAAGCTCCACATTCCCAACGTTAGGACACACAACTCCAAGCTTGCTTCACTGTCTCATCACCATGTCTCACCATTTGCTGTACATATGAATTCACCATACAGTATATATATATATATATGTATATATATACCAGTATATATTCACTTCAGATTGATAATACAAACCCTAAGAAACACAGCCCCCAACAAAAGTGGTCTAGAGATCACTTTACACACACAGAAAAATCAATGTTCATAAGATCTGGGAGTTTTAAAAATATAAATATATATAACAACAACAAAATTACACTTGTATAGCGCATTTCATGTCAGGAGGGGACGTCTCAAGGCACTGGACAGTTACTGTTTCAGACGTACAGCCATTTAAGGGATTTCAGGACAGTTTCTGCAGCAAACCCAAAAACTGATCCAATTTCAGTCCTCGGTACCCAGTGTACTGCTAGAGAGGTTGATCATTTCACCATATAAGTAAGTACTGGTTGATGATATTCCCACGTTGAGAAGGAAGCTGGAAACGGAATGCTTTGAAGTGATTTGGACTTTCAATAAAAGCACAAAAAATGATCCAACAATAAGGCCAAAGGGAGGGGAAAAAAATAACAGTGCAAAAGGAATGCGCTCAACACAATTTTGAAAGTTGGCTCTCTGATCCAAATTATGATTAAAAGAATAGTTGTACAGAACTCTCTGTCCAAGCTAACACAAACACCGGGTGGGGGGAGGGAAATTTATCAATTTGTCATAAAGGTTTTAATCCTGCTCAAAATAAAGTGAAAGCCAAGATCTTGGAGGAATAACATATACGAGAAAATGACACACAAAAGGAGTTCTTGCATTAAATAAATTATTCTAATATTATTCATTATTAAATGATCTATCATTATAGTCATACTAATACTTTGTGGACTCCTGTAGCTCAGTGGTCAGAGCACTCTCCTTGCAAGCGGGAGAACTGGGTTCGATTCCGGTGGGGGCAAAACTTTGGATAAATTTCCTGACTCCACACGCCTGATAAAATAATCCCTGAAGAAAAAAGTAATAAATTGGTCAATTTCAAACCACTGTGCACAATTGGCTGCCGCGTTTCACCCACAAAATATACACTATTCTCAGAGCCACTCGTCTCAGAGCGCTTTCCCAATAACGGATCCCGGGGCCGAGCCAGGGGGAGGGGGAAGAAGAAGACCTTTCTCTTCGACTGCGCCTTTGGTCACCTTTCTGCCCCTGCCCCTGGCTCGGTCCCGGGATCCACTATTGTGAAGCGCTCTGAGACGCCGTCCGGCGTGGAGGGCGCTATATTCATCAAAGTTGTTGTTGTCGTTGTTGTTTGTTGACCGAAAGTGCGGGCGAAAAGAAAGGTCTTTAGCCATGACCTGACAGTAGGAAGAGAAGGGGTGAGGTGAAGGGAGTGAGGAAGGGAGTTCCAGAGCCTCAGGATGAGGAGGCTGAAGGCTGATGGTGGAGCGGAGATTCCAGGGGACAAGGAGGAGGCCAGACCCATGTTTAAAATGTTGCCATGGTAAATACCAATAGCTATGATGCTGTTGAGATGTAATGAAGCCGTCACAGAAAGGGCAACCGTTGTAGTTTATTCATCAGAACATAAATGAAATTTAATACGCAATAGATAACTGGCATCATTGATGTGCACGCATAGATCGTCTGTTGACCCCAAAAATCAAACTGCAAATATAATTACAATTGGAGTTCCCCATGAATCAATAATAGACAACACGAGATGTTTAACTATTTCCTTTATCTTTAATCTTCTACTATCTAAACTTCTCAACTTCTGCGCAATTATGCTTTTGCCCCCATTTGTATCTTTGTCAGATCTTGCCAATTTGTAAATATTTCACGTTACTATTCTTTTGTGTATACATACTACGCAACAACAAATCGCATCGTATTATCCCGTTTCGTATAGTGCCTTGGGAAGACATCCCAAATCGCCAGACTGGGGTTTGCCCCTGAGTTGGCGGGGGGTTGGATTCTGAAAGGAGGTGAGGGGGCAAGTTTACCAAAGGCACGGTCAAAGAAGAAGTTCTTGATATGGAACTGGAAGGAGGTGAGGCGAAGGTGACTCGGAGTGACTCTGGGATGGAGTTCCAGAGAGTGGGAGCAGAAATGCTGAAGGTCGATGGTGGGGCAGGGAGAAGGAAGTGAGCAGGTTATAAGACGCTTAATATGATTTTTGGAGCCCAGTAGCTCAGTGGTTAGAGCAATTGCCTTGCAAGCAAGAGACCTGGGTTCGATCCCAGGCAGGGCGAAACATTGGGCAAGTTTCCTTACCCCACAGCGCCTTGGACATCCTCCCGATGTGAAAGGTGTTCTATAAATGTAATTTTGTTGTTGTTGTTGCAGTAATAATAATCCCTCAAAAAAAAACAACCATAGTAATTTGGTCACTCAATCCACGACTGTTTGTGGGGACGCTGCTGTGCGCAATTGGCTGCCACATTTCACCCACAAATCTGGTTAATTCACTTTACAGTGTATTCTGCGAAGCGCTTTGAGACGCCTAGAAGATGTGAAAAGCGCTATATCAAATGCAAGGATTATTATTATTATTAAAGAAGTCTTTTGTTTTTATTACCCTACAATCCAGAACTCTCTTTCTAAATTCCTCTGCCTGGCTACATCACTTCACTGTTTAAAAAAAACATCTCTTTTGACTATGATTTCGGAAGGTCATGAGCCAACGCGAGATCTGCTGCAAAATACAGTCACTGCAAGGTAAATTCTATCGAAGTGCTTTGAGTTGTGCTCCTAATGTGAAAGTCATCCTAGCAATATCATTATTATAATATAACTATAATAATATATTATTGGATTACAATAGTGTAGCTCAGTGGTTAGAGCACTCGCCTTACAAGCATGCGTGAGACCTGTGTTTGAATCCAGGCAGGTCAGGGCGAAACTTTGGGCAAGTTTCCTTACTCTGTCTGCACGCCTAATAATAATCCCTCAAAATCAAAACATAAAAATATAATTGGTAATTTCAACCCACGACTGTTTGTGGGGGACGCTGCTGTGCCCAATTGGCTGCCGCGTTTCGCCCACAAATATACAGTCAATTCACTTTGTAGTATATTCTGCAAAGCACTTTGAGACATCGATAAGATGTGAAAAGCGCTATATCAAATGCAAGGATTATTATCGGCAGGGCAAAACATTAGGCAAGTTTCCTTTTTCCACACGCCTCTGTTTACCTAGCAACAAGTTGTTAGTCGAGTGACGGTTCTGAGATCTGACGATGGGTGGTGGACGCACAACGTTGACTCACTTTTCCTTTCTCCATAGATGTTGCCTGACCCGCTGAGTGTTCCCTACTTTTGTTTCAGATTTCCAGCATCTGCAGTATTTTGTGTTTTTGTTTAAAATGACACTTGCCCCTTTGTGGAGTCATGTAGCTCAGTGGTTAGAGCATTCACCTGACAAGCGTGAGACATGTGTTCGAATCCAGGCGGGTCAGGGCGAAACCTCGGGCAAGTTTCCTTACTCCACACACACACACCTAATAATAATCCCTCAAAAAAACCAATAATAAATTGGTCATTTTAATCCACGGCTCTTTGTGGGGACGCTGCTGTGTGCAATTGGCTGCTATGTTTTGCCCACAAATATACAGTCAATTCACTTTACAGTATATTTTGTGAAGCGCTTTGAGTAATCTAGAAGACGTGAAAAGCGCTGTATCAAATGTAAAGATGACTATTATTATTATTAACAAAATATTTTCAAACCAGTAGGGGGAGGCACCGTCACAGTAACTGTGTTTCTTACAAAACGCATTTCATCTTTTGCCAAACAAAATTCGAATTTGGTTTCACCGGTAATCCTATGAATAACGTACCACGAGACCACAAGGTCATAAGATCAGAGCCGGTAAAGAAAGCGCTTCGACCCATCCTATCTCTTCCCTCGAGAACACCAGTCTACCACCCCATCCATCACTGCATCAACCTGCTTTTTAAATGAGTTTAGTGGACAAGCATCTCCCCTGGCTAACCATCATTTTAACAGCTATTATTAATAATGGTGAGGAAAATAATCTTTGCATTTGATATACGTATCATACCTATGATAAGACTCGTAGCACTTCACAGAATATAATGTAAAGTGAAATGACTGTGTATTTTGTGGGCGAAACGCAGCAGCCAATTGCGCAAACAGTGGTGGATTAAATGGGCAAATTATTTATTTTGAAGGGATTATTATAATCCTTCCATTCCACCTATCATTTTACAACCTTATATTGTTTAGACATAGGTGCAGAAAACCATTGCCACGTTGAAGAGTATCCAAGCTAGGCAAGAGTTGTACAACATAAGTACACCACCGACACACAGAAATTTACCGGTGCCTGAAACAAAATGCGCATTCTCTCCAAACAAAATGCGCATTTTCTCTGTGAAGGGACGCACCCTGGTTACCTTGTTTGAGCAACCTTGTATGAATGTCGAATACATTCATACGCGGGTGTGTCATGGAAGCATCAGAAAACTGAAACAAAGGTTCATAATCATAATCCTTGCATTTGCATTGGATAGAGTGCCTTATTACGTTATGTACAAGTCTCAAAGCGCTTCACAGAATGTACTGTAAAGTGGATTGACTATATTTGTGGGCAAAACACGGCAGCCGATTGCACACAGCAACGTCCACACAAACAGTCGTGGATTGAAATGACCAAGCTGGGGAAACCTATGTTCGAACCCAGGCAGGTCAAGGCGAAACCTTGGATAAATTTCCTTACTCCACACGCCTGATAATAATCCTTTAAAAAAAACACAATAATAAAATTGGTCATTTTCAATCCACGACTGTTTGTGGGGACACTGCTGTGCGCAATTGGCTGCCGCGTTTCGCCCACAAATATACAGTCAATTCACTTTACAGTATATTCTGTGAAGCGCTTTGAAACGTCTAGAAGACATGAAAAGCACTATGTCAAAAATGCAAAGATTTATTTTTTTTTAATTAGGAATTATTATCAGGTGTGTGGAGGAAGGAAACTTGCCCAAGGTTTCACCCTGCCTGGAATTGAACCCAGATCTCTCGCTCTCACAAGGCAAGTGCTCTAACTACCGAGCTAAAGGACCCCCATGATGCTAAAGAAATATAGTCTATTGAAGCAAACTTATGAAGCAAAGTGATTGCAAGCAAAGGCGTGAAGCAACAAATGGAACAATGAATTCCTTCTGAAGGAATTCCTTCTGCAGCTTCGCACAATGATTCATAGCTCATGATGACAAATAGAGATGAATCTCCTGATCGGTTTCAAGCAACGTGCGACGATAACAAGCTGACTCAAACAGATTCTTTTCCGTTCTCCCTCACAACCTCGCCACCCCACAAACAGGGGGGGGGGGGCTCCATTACCGAGAGTACCCTTTTTTAAAATGATCTCCTTGAAGAAAAAAACGACTTTGCGATTGACTCATTTTGCGAGGGCAATGAAATTTTAAAATGTATTTTTCCAACGAACAAAAGGAGAAACCTAACGCAGAGAACCACCAACATGTTCTGACTGAAGAGAGAGAGAGAGAGAGTGAAGGGTCGTATCGCGTCCAGGTCAAAGAACAGAATTTCAGATGTGCACAACAGGAAAGGCGAGGGAGGTTGTGGGGGAGGATAGTCTCAAACCGCCCAGTGGTTTAGTGTCATCAATGCCCACAAGGCACCATTGCACTCGTATTCTATAGTGCGGAGAAAAGGTGTCCATCTTTCCTCTGCTGTCCTAGTTTATAATATAACAATATAATAATAATCACTGCATTTTGATATAGTGCTTTTCACATCTTCCAGACGTCTCAAAGCGCTTCACAGAATATATTGTAAAGTGAATTGACAGTATATTTGTGGGCGAAACGTGGCAGTCAATTGCGCACAGCAGCGTCCCCCACAAACAGCCGTGGATTGAAATGAACAATTTATTATAGGTTATTTTTGGACGGATTATTATGAATCGTGTGGAGCAAAGAAACTTGCCCAAGGTTTCGCCCTGACCTGCCTGGCTTCGAAAAACAGGTCTGACGTTTGTAAGACGAGTGCTCTAACCACTGAGCTACAGGACTCGACTTTGCGTTCAATACAAAGCCTTATCACGTCTCATGTATCAGCCTGTGGGGAATAATGATGAAGGGGGAAACATTCCACTCGGGGCTAGACTTGGAGTATCTTTTTAGCGTTTCAAACCGGGGCAGAATTTGGCCAATTCTCCGATTCAATCTCCGTCTATATTTTTTTTTAAATGCCGTTTTTCTGGTCGATGTGCTTTGCAACACAAAGAAAATAATGGAAGCCTAGACCCAGGTGGAACTTTTCCTCCGAAGGCAAGGTCACCCACAATATACACAGTCCGTTCACTCTGCAGTATATTCTGAGAAGCGCCTCAACGACATAACAAGGTGCTATATCGAATGCAAGTGTTATATTATTGAGGTCCCATTGCATGTTAAGCCAATGGCGTGCAAGACGTATCTCCCAAGAGTTCTCCTTCAAGGGTTTCTAACACATTTCTATATTTGCTTTCACACGGTGCGCTTAACAGAGCCTGCCACTAAGGCAGTGGGGGAAAGTGATGCCTGCAATATGCCTCCAGCAATGTCCTACAAACAGTCAGGAGGTTGAATGATCAAGTTTATCTGGAGGAATATTGACCGTGACATCGGGAGAACGTGGGCCAATGGGTCTTTTAACAGCCACCTGAACAGGCAGACATCTCAGTTCAACATCTCGTCTAAAACTTGGCCCCTCCGACAATGGGGCGTTCTCTCTCAGAGCTGCACTGGGGTAATCTAGCCGAGACCGCGAGCTCAAACTCCCTTCGCGCGAGCCTTGAACCTACTACCTTCTGACGCAGAGCCGGGAAAGCTACCGGCAGAGCCGGGCTGAGGTAGTTTCTTTCTCCCAATTGTGTCTGTATCCACTCTGCGCGGAAAGGCACCAGTGAAACTGAATATTTTATGTAAGTGCGCTCACTGTGTTGTTTTTTTCCACTAATGATACGGCAAGCAGACGACATTTCCTGAAAGCAAATCTTATCAGATTAAAATATTGGGTCAGACATATTGTGGCGGCACAGAGTCCTACATCAGCAGTCCTGTACAGACTTTTGAGAAAACAAATCGAGAGTTTTGTTTCTTAAGAGAGAAGAAAAGGGGAACATCTAGAATTTCACTTACTGACTAAGCTGACTGCTGCAGACGCAAATCATTTTCGAGACGTCTCGATGGCGTGATAAGCCGCCATATCAAACGCAATAATAATTAGTGTTATTATTATTATTATCAGCATTGTGGTCAAGACCGGTATTCAAGGAGGAGGTGGTCTAATTTTAACTTGAGAGAAGGTGAGTGGTGTCGATGTCTGTCCATTTACCCCGGACTGGAACTGGAACAGGTTGCCAGGAAGGCAACCTCCAGATTCCTCCGAATTTTAGACGAGATGTTGAACTGAGATGTCTGCCTGTTCAGGTGGCTGTTAAAAGACCCATTGGCCCACGTTCTCCCGATGTCACGGTCAATATTCCTCCAGATAAACTTGATCATTCAACCTCCTGACTGTTTGTAGGACATTGCTGGAGGCATATTGCAGGCATCACTTTCCCCCACTGCCTTAGTGGCAGGCTCTGTTAAGCGCACCGTGTGAAAGCAACTATAGAAATGTGTTAGAAACCCTTGAAGGAGAACTCTTGGGAGATACGTCTTGCACGCCATTGGCTTAACATGCAATGGGACCTCAATAATATAACACTTGCATTCGATATAGCACCTTGTTATGTCGTTGAGGCGCTTCTCAGAATATACTGCAGAGTGAACGGACTGTGTATATTGTGGGTGACCTTGCCTTCGGAGGAAAAGTTCCACCTGGGTCTAGGCTTCCATTATTTTCTTTGTGTTGCAAAGCACATCGACCAGAAAAACGGCATTTAAAAAAATATATAGACGGAGATTGAATCGGAGAATTGGCCAAATTCTGCCCCGGTTTGAAACGCTAAAAAGATACTCCAAGTCTAGCCCCGAGTGGAATGTTTCCCCCTTCATCATTATTCCCCACAGGCTGATACATGAGACGTGATAAGGCTTTGTATTGAACGCAAAGTCGAGTCCTGTAGCTCAGTGGTTAGAGCACTCGTCTTACAAACGTCAGACCTGTTTTTCGAAGCCAGGCAGGTCAGGGCGAAACCTTGGGCAAGTTTCTTTGCTCCACACGATTCATAATAATCCGTCCAAAAATAACCTATAATAAATTGTTCATTTCAATCCACGGCTGTTTGTGGGGGACGCTGCTGTGCGCAATTGACTGCCACGTTTCGCCCACAAATATGCTGTCAATTCACTTTACAATATATTCCGTGAAGCGCTTTGAGACGTCTGGAAGATGTGAAAAGCACTATATCAAAATGCAGTGATTATTATTATATTGTTATATTATTAACTAGGACAGCAGAGGAAAGATGGACACCTTTTCTCCGCACTATAGAATACGAGTGCAATGGTGCCTTGTGGGCATTGATGACACTAAACCACTGGGCGGTTTGAGACTATCCTCCCCCACAACCTCCCTCGCCTTTCCTGTTGTGCACATCTGAAATTCTGTTCTTTGACCTGGACGCGATACGACCCTTCACTCTCTCTCTCTCTCTCTTCAGTCAGAACATGTTGGTGGTTCTCTGCATTAGGTTTCTCCTTTTGTTTGATCATGGTTGAAGCCAGGACATGGAGCTCATTTAAAAAATGCAGTCTGACGCTGTGTAATGGATAGATGGTTGAGTAGGAAGGATGAGATCGGAGGGCCGCTCAGCGGATAGAGCACCTGCCTCGTAAGCTGGTGACCTGGGTTTGATTCCCGGCAGGGAGAAACCTTGGACAAATTTCCTTACTGCACATGCGTGATAATAATTTCTCAAGAAAACAAACAATACTAATTTGGTCACTTCAATCCACAACTGTTTGTGGGACACTGCTGTGTGCAATTGGCTGCCGTGTTTCGTCCACAAATCACACAGGCAATTAAGTTTACAGTACATTCTGTGAAGCACTTTGTGGCATCTAGAAGGCGCTGAAAAGGCGCTATATCAATGGCAAGGATTATTATTATTAATTATTATTCTGTGAAGCTCTTCGAAACGTTTAGAAGACTGAAAAACGCTATAGCAAATGCAAAGTTTTTTTTATGCCTATAGTAGTACAATAAGAATAATCCTTAGATTTGATATAACACTTTATCATGTAATCAAAAAATATTTCAGAGCATTTCACATTGAATTGTAGCTAAACGAGGCAACCAGTTTTCACACAGCGATGTCCCACAAACTGCCAAGACCAATTTTATCTGGGTGAACTGTGCCAGGACACCAGGAGAAACCTCCTTCTCTTCCAACATCGGGTCGTGGGATTTTTAATGTTCACCTGAATATCCACTGGAGGCTGATGTGGTAATTACTGTTAAGTGGAGTAACTATATCAGTAAATGAATGAGTCAGGAGTCAGTTGGCAAATGCAACTGTGCACAGCAATGCCCTACAAACAGTCAGGGAGTGAATGACAAATTTGTCTGGGAGATTGTTGGCCAAAAGAGACCTCGGAGGTAGATGTCCCCATCTCTTTTCCAATATCTTTAATCACCCACCTAAACAGGCTGGAGGGATAAGATCTTCTTCATCCAGACCAATCTTGTGGCCTTGTGAACATCTCATTGAAAAGGATAGCACTCCCATCGTCACAGGGGACTGCTCCACAACTCCACTATTGGAGTATCTATTTTGACAGGTTGCTTAAAATGTCCTAGTGTGGGCATGAAAACATTTTCACTTTGGAAAAGCCTACCTATTCTTCTAGTTAAGAGTAGGTCTGCTTGAGTTGAAGTGTTTGTTGAAGGCCTCAAAAATATTACAACAATCCTGTTTATTCTTCTCCAATGTTGGCTTTTATTGATGTACAATGCTGAGGTTTCAAAGTACGTACAAGTAAAATATGCAGACCCAAGTGATCTCCCATGAAAAAAATCCTATTCGGAAACAGTTTCAAAGTGTGGATTCTTTTTAAAAGTCATAAACGACAACAAAATACAACCACAAAATTACATTTGCATTGCGCCTTTCACGTCGGGAGGACGACCCAAGTGCGTTATTATGGTAAACATTGATGATATATTTTCATGCATCAAGTATAATTTAAAGGTGAGTTTAACCTCAGCGTATAAGTTTTTTTTTACAATTTACAAGAGAACTAGATACATTAAAAACAGCAAAATTGGGACTACTTTGGGGCAGAAAGTATTGACGTTACGTGTGCAGTATAAGAGAGGTCTTCCTCTAGGCTGGGTCGTGGTTTACAGCCAGCGATATGCCAATGGAAGTGACAACACAATTACAAAATCTGACAATTTTACTTCCTCAGTCACAATTCCCCTTGGCCCCAATGGTGCCACCGCCATTATCTTTATGACTGTATTCAAGACTTTCAAAACATTCGATGACAGAGGAAACAAGACAAAAATACCAGACGTCTGTCTCTCTCTCTCGAAACCAATCGCTAACTTAAACCCAAACCCTTTCAGTCGCATCACTCGCATGTTACCAGAGTAAATCGTATTAATAATTACAAATAAAGATAAAGGGGGAAAGAGGATCGGAGAGCAATTGGGACACGTGGACTTAAATAGATTTTTGAACGATGGTGGGCAAGGCACCAACCGGGGGAGGATTGTATTTTTCCACCCGCATTAACCGCCGCAAAATGTCTTGGTTTTGGTGCGGCCAGCTGTAGACGTGTGTGTTTTGAAGCCAGGAAGGAACGTGTTTCTGAAGGAGAAAAAAAAACGCAACAGTTAGAATCAAATTGGTTCCTCTTTAATCAAATGCCGCAAGCCACCGCAATGACCTGCAACCTCTTCGACGCTAACAAGGCGATCAGATGGCAAGGGGCAACTTCCTGCCGTGTGCAGGCTTATTCATTTTCCATAATTAAGACAATTGTGGAGCTCCTGTTAGCTCAGTGGTTAGACCACTCGCCTTACAAGCGGTGTTGGGAATCCAGGCAGGTCAGGGCAAAACCTCGGGCAAGTTTCCTGACTCCACACACCTAATAATCCCTCCAAAACAAACCTATGATAAATTGGTCATTTCAAGCCATGACTGTTGGTGGGGACGCCGCTGTGCGCAATTGGCTGTCGCCTTTCATCCACAAATGTACAGTCAATTCACTTGACAGTGTATTCTGTAAAGCGCTTTAAGGCGTCTAGAAGACGTAAAATGCTCTACATCAACTGCAAGGATTATTATTAATTTCACAAGCCGGGGATCCTGAGGGCTTGAGAGACGACATCTCGCAGGGGGGGCCCTTATAGAGGTGGCGAAGCGCTTCCCCTCCCTTACCTCCACCCTCCCCGATCCCGACCCCAGCTCGGATCTGAAACACAGACGTGGCTAAAAATGGGATACCAGACTCATTTTTAAAGAAAAGGCGCTGTGATGGGAGGACAGTAAGTCCTCCATGTTAACGGTGACCTTCCCTTTCCCCCCTGGCTCAGCCTCGGGCCCCACCATTGTGAAGCGCTCTGAGACGCCCAAACCCCCCCCCCCCCCCACCCCCCCACCCCACGCATAGTGGGTGCTATGTAAACCCAGGCTGCTGTTGTTGTGACGAGATGGACGCGCTGGAGGAAAGAGATCGGATGGCGTGAAAGATCTTCTTCGTTCGATCCAATCTTGTGATCTCAGCACTTCCTCTGTTCTCAGAACTCTTATCGAAGCAACAAAACGCTAAGGCTAGAAACTGATCACGTTTCAATTGTGCAGACATCAGGAATTTGATCAAAGTGGGGTTTTGTCAACTGATTTAAGATTTTACGTGTAGCAACATGAAGAGTGAAGGTTGTGATGTGTACACTGGGCACACTTTTCAACTACCACGTTCACATTGGTCATAACTTTCAAGCTGTGAGGCAGAAGCAGATTTTCATATCAAAAGAGAAAAATGAAAGCGAAAGTTTGTGAGCGATGAGCAAATGTTCGATATCTCGCAAGCAGACGACGAGAACGTTTCGAGAATGCAGATTAGTAATAATAATAATAAGGCTTGCACAGGCCAATTTAGCACATTTAAATGCCTTACAATGTTCCACTGTAATTATTGTGTACTTCACATTAATTAGGTTTGCCCATAAAATCCACAATCACTACACGACATGGCAAATCCAGTGAAGCGCTTTGAGGCTTTCTCCCAACGTGGTAGTTAGTGCACTTGACTCATAGAAAAGGAGGTTCATTTCCTGGACGGGGCAAAACCTGAGACAAGTTTCCTTACTCCACAGGCCTCTGTTTACTGAACAGGTAGTAGGAACCCGATATTTTACAACAACAAAATTACATTTGTAGAGCGCCATTCACGTCGGGACCCGAGCAAGGGAGAGGGGCTGGGTAGGGGGAAGGAGCGGGAGAGAGTTAGGAGGGGAGGGAGAGAGTTGGGAGGGCAGCAGAAGGCATGGTCGAAGAGGAAAGTCTTGAGACCGGCCTTAAAGGAGGAAAGGGAGGAAGTGAGGCGACGGGATTGCGGGACGGAGTTCCAGAGTGTGGGGGCAGAGAGGCTGAAAGCCAGGCCAACCGATGGTAGGGAGGTTCAGGCGGCGGACATGGAGTACGCCAGAGCCCGCTGAACTGAGGGGGCAGGCAGGCTGACAGGGAGACAGTAGGTCGGAGAGATAGGCGGGCGGTCCCGCCTATCTCTGTGAATGACCTTGAAAGTGAAGACGAGGATCTTGAATTCGATCCTCTGGACGATGGGGAGTCAAAGCTTGTTGCGGGTGAGGACACAAGCTGTAAAGTTCTGGATGATCTGCAGCTTGTGAAGGGAAGAACCAGGAAGGCGGACGAGGAGGGAGTTTCCATACTCGAGCCTTGATGTAACGAATGCGTGGAGAAAGGGTTTTGGGAGCCAGAGGGGTGAAGCACTGGCTGAGTCTGGCAATGTTGCGAAGGTGGTGGAAGGCAGTACCGGTCATGGTGCGGATATGGGGGAGGAAGGACAGTTCAGGGTCGAACAAGATGCCCAAGACTGGCTTAGAGAGGTGGAAAGTGCAGCCTTGGACGCTGCTGTTATCAGCGCCTAAGGTGCGGAGACACTGACGCGAGCCAATCAGGAGGTCCTCAGTCTTGTGGACATTCAACTGGAGGAAGTTGTTTCTCGTCCAGGACTCAATGTCAGACAGGCAGGCAGTCAGGACGCCGGTAGTCCTGGAGTTGACAGCGGAAGCGGAAAGGTAGAATTGGGTGTCATCCGCATATGTGTGGAAATTTACCCCACGTCTGCGGATGATGTCACCAAGTGGGAGCATGTAGAGTGTGAAGAGGAGGGGAACCAAGGACAGAGCCCTGAAGAACACCGCACGAGATGGTGCGGGGGCTGGAGAAAAGACTTCCAATTCTTCCAATTCCAATGGTTTGAAGGTAATTCAGATTTTCTTTTATTATGGAAGAAGTCACCATCTGTCTAAATGGGTTTGAAACAGGTCAAGCATGTGGCCAGGGTTCATATCCCAATAGGAAGCCCATTCCAAAATAGCCCAGTGTTTCATGAGCTATTAATCCAGCCAAGTCAACCACAAGGGGAAAAAAATCATCCATAGATCAATATTTTAAAGCAGAATAATTATAATAATCCTTGCATTAGATATAGCGCTTTTCATATCTTATCAATGTCTCAAAGCGCTTCACAGAATATACTGTAAAGTGATTTGACTGTATAGTTGTGGGTGAAACGCGGCAGCCAATTGCGCATGGCAGCGTCCCCACAAACAGACGTAGATTGAAATGACCAATTTTTATTATTGTGTGTTTTTTTGGGGGAGGGATTATTATTAGGCGTGTGGAGTAAGAAAACTCGCCCAAGGTTTCGCCCTGGCTTGCCTGAATTCGAACACAGGCAGATGTTTGAACCATTTCAAAACACAGACGCATTTTCCAATCACTCAGCTTACCATTGAAGCTCCTGGGAAGATAACCGGAACAAATCGGAAATTCTTGCTTCCATTCTGAATGAATTCGTTTTGCAGCTGCAAAGTTAAAAGAGTGAAGCCTCAACAAAACTGGTCACTGTAGTTTGGCAAAATATTTCCGAAATGGGCAAATTAGACATGCATTCAACAATAGGCCATAGAAACAACACTGATTGGAGGCCAGGTAATAATATTAATCAATAATTAATTAATTAATATGAAATTAAAGGCCCATGGCGTAAAAGGGACAGTGGCAGCGTGGATCCACAACTGGCTGCGAGACAGAAAGCAGAGAGTTGTAGTGAGCGGCTGTTTTTCAGATTGGAGGGAAGTGAGCAGTGGTGTGCCACAGGGATCGGTTTTGGGACCATTGCTGTTTGTAATCTACATCAATGATTTGGACTTGGGTGTACGGAGTACAGTTTCCAAGTTTGCAGATGACACTAAGTTAGGGAGAATAGTAAACAGTGAGGAGGATAGTAGCCATCTGCAAGAGGATATAGACAAATTGGTAAAGTGGGCAGACACATGGCAGATGAAGTTTAATGCAGAGAAGTGTGAGGTGATGCATTTTGGGAGAAGAAATGAAGGGAGGCAATATAGGCTAGATAGTACAATTTTAAATGGTGTAAAGGAACAGAGAGACCTGGGGATTTGTGTTAGTGACTCGTTGAAGGTGGCAGGAGAGGTAGACAAGGCTGTTAAGAAGGCATATGGGATACTAGGCTTTATAAATAGGGGTATAGAGTACAAAAGTCAGGAAGTGCTGACTAACCTCTATAGGACTTTGGTGAGGCCTCAGCTGGAATACTGTGTTCAATTCTGGTCACCACACTACAGAAAGGATGTGAAGGCATTGGAAAGGGTACAACGAAGATTTACTAGGATGGTGCCAGGATTGAGGGACTTCAGCTATGAGGAGAGGCTAGATAGGCTAGGGTTATTCTCTCTGGAGCAGAGAAGATTGAGGGGAGACCTAATAAGATCATGAGGGGTTTCGACAGGGCAAATAGAGAAAAACTATTTCCACTCGTGGGTGAATCTGTGACTCGTGGTCACAGATTTAAAATAGTTTCAAGGCGAAGTAGAGGGGAGCTGAGGAGAAATGTTTTCACTCAGCGAGTTGTTCGAATCTGGAATGCATTGCCTGAAAAGGTGGTGGAGGCTGATTCGATAACAACTTTTAAAAGGGAATTAGATCTTTATTTAGGGAGAACGGGTCTATTAGGCTATGGGGAGCGGGCAGGGCAGTGGGATTGAATCACTCTTTTCAAAGAGCCGGCACAGACTAGATGGGCCGAATGGCCTCCTTTTGTGCCGTAAAATTCTATGATTCTATGATTCTAATAATAATCCTTGTATTTGATATAGCGTTTTTCACATGTTCTAGACGTCTCAACGCTCTTCACAGAATACGTTGTAAAAAAGGAATTAACTGTATATTTGTGGGCAAAATGTGGTAGCCAGTTGCACACAGCAGTGTCCCACAAACAGTCGTGGATTGAAGTGATCACTTTATTATTGTTGTTTTCCTTGAGGCTATTATTATAAGGCATGTGGAGTAGTTTCAGAGTGGCTTATTGTTTAGTTGCTCACCAATCTGCAGTGTTTCATAATTTAAAAAATGTACTGATGCAAAGTTCCAGAGAGGAGGAAAACAGGAAATAATGCAATATTCCTTGCATTTTGGTATAGCGCCTTGGGACGTCCTCCTGATGTGAAAGGTGCTCTACAAATGTAATCTGGTATTGTGTTGTATTGCGCCTTTCATATCAGGTGGTCATTTCAATGTGCTTCGCTGAAATATATGCTGTAAAGCTGAGTGAATGTGTGTTTTGTGGGCGAAAGTTACCGCCACTTTGCGAACAGCAATGTCCACAAACAGCCATGGAGTGAGTGACCGATTTTATTTGGGTGGTTGTTGGCCAGGACACCAGGTGGGAGAAACTCCCTTCACTTCTCAAATAGTGCCACGGGATCTTTAACATTGAGTTGACAGGCAGGGCCTCGGTTTAACATCTCATCCGAAAGGTTGTAAACATCACCTCCAATAGTTGAAGCCACCTCCACCCACCACCCACCCTGCATCTGAGTGTCAATTTAAACTACATGCATTCCAATCCCAATGTGGGACTTGGAACACACAACCCTCTGACTCAGAGATGTAAATGCTACCAACTGAGCCAGTCAAAGTCAAGAGATAACTAAATGAGCATTGAAGGTCTTGGTTAACATTACATGAATAAATCTATCATCAAAGGATTAATCTACAAGAAAGTAAGATTTGCCAATGAATGTTTTGTCGCTTGCCTGTTTATAGATGAAGACTGCGTTCAAAGAGTGCTCATCGCTTTTCACTTGAAAGCCTTGAGATGTAACGGCTTCATAGTATTTAGGACTGATGACAATGATGATCAAGTATCCTTTCTGAAGAAGAATACAAGTGCGAGAGAGAGAGAGAGACACAACAATTATTAAACTATGAACATACTGTAGTGTTATACATCGCAAGCTCGATTCACCAGATGAGGACCCTTCAGCCCATATGATCTCATTCTTCCAGACCAACCGTCCTATCATTATGGCATAGAGCTATGTCCTGGCCTCAACATTCCGGGCATTAATTATCCTCTGGGTAAAGAAATACTTCCTGGTGTCTGTCCTGACGTTGCCCTTTGCAAGTCTAAACCCTCTGTCCTTTTGTTCTATTATTCCCCACATCCTAATGTATTAGTCTAGGTTTATTTTTTCAATCCCACTTAAAATCTGGTATACCTTTTCAAAGCAAAAATACTTAAGTTACCCTCTTAAGATGATACTTACAAACTATTGACAACAATAGATTTAATAGATTTAGAGATTGATTCAGATTGACAACAATCTAGATTTTCAAGACAACAGCAACTTGCAATTTTTATTTCACATTGGATAACATCTACAGGTGCTTTATAAAGACAGGGTGCAAAAGCCGAGCAAAGGCAGGAGGAGAACGCACTGACACACAGCTCCACTCCAACGCTGGTGTTAACAGACAAAAAGGTTAACTTACATCATTGATGTATCTTTCCATCCAGTCAATTTTGTTTATGCTTCTGAAATGCTGCTCGAACACATCAATCTAAGAAGAAACAGATAGCTTTAACAACAAACAACCACAATAAAATGACATTTATAATATTAAATCATAATGTTTTTGAATTATTATTTAGAGCGCCTTTCACGTTGGGAGGACATGACACGATAAGTTGCGGTCCTTCAGAAGAACAAGGTTTTCAAGTTACTAACTGGCTGGCCTTTAATGATAATATTCCTTGCATATTGATTTAGTGCTTTTCACATCTTATCGACGTCTCAAAAGAGACTTCACAGAATATACTGTAAGTGAGTTGACTGTCTATTTTGTGGGCGAAATGCGGCAGCCAATTGCGTATAGCAGTGTCCCAGCAAACAGTCATGGTTTGAGTGACCAATTGATTATTATGTTTTCTTGTTAATGAATCCTATCTCCCATTCCAGCTGTCTCATAGTACTCTCTTTGCTGCCAGACGTGTGGAGATAGACAGGAAGATAGCTGGAGTGGGTGGTGTGAGGCAGTTTGGTCGTTTGACACAGCATTACAAGCCTACACGTAGCAAAACATATTATGTGTTGGCGCATGATTCCTTGGGGTGTAACTAGTTCACGTCAGTATTTATGCTCCTTCCACACAAGTCCCCCAGCCCCACAGTTCCCCTCTTCTGTAACCCATTATTCCTTTCTTCCTCACGCTATCTATTCAAGTTTGCTCTCAAATACAGTGATGGTATTTGCTTCAACCCCAGATTCCAGCAGTGAATCCACATTCTCGTCACTCTCTGTGTTAAGAAGTTCCTCCAAACCTCTCTATCAGACCTCCTACTAAGTGTCTTGTATTTGTAAGGGTCTACCATTGGACTCACCAACAAGTAGAAACAGCCCGGCACAATTAACCTTGCTGAAAAATCTCTACTGTGTCTCTCTCTCAATCGTCTAAACTCGAAAGACCAAAGCTACAACTCACCCAGTCTTTCCTGTTACCTGTAGCCACTGGGTACATCCCTGTATAGCTGTTCTCAGGCCTGCAATTAATTTGCTCAAATGGGGGAATGAACAGTGACATAACTAACCTGGGTTTCAAATCCATTTGTGATCAGCAAAGTAACAAACTTGATGACCTCTTCGACATGTCGATCATCGTCCGTAGCATACGTCACAAAGACTTTTCCTGTTCAAAGAAAAATCAGAATGCTACATGAACAAAAAAAAACTGTTTGCACCTTCCAATATAAAGGTGTGACTTCAAAAACAATCAAAAACCAAAGGTAGGTTGAACTATAGGCAAAATTAATTAAAATGGCAAAATACTGTAGGTTTTATACTGGAAATCCGAAATAAAAACAGAAGTCGCTGGGGAAACTCAGCAGGTCAGGTAGCATCTATGAAGAGAGGAAAGTGAGTTAACGTTACAGGCGATAAGCTTTCTGACGAAAGGGGGGAAATATCATTGTGTGCTAAATTGGCTGCCACATTTGCCCACAAAACATTCACTGCACTTTACAATGAACCCTGTGAAACGCTTTGGGACATCTTTCTGAAACGTACTATGTACGGATTATTATTACTGTATATTATTATTAAGATTCCTTTTGAATATCTTCTGCTGGCTCTTTGTATTTTTTTTAATGGATTGGATTTCATTTTATGTCCAATTCAGCACCATATTTAGTACAAACTGAGTAAAAGGAGCCATGGGCATGTTCAGGTAAAGACATGACAAAGTTGGCTATACTTACTCTGTTCACGAGGAAGTGGCAGGCTAAATGATTCACTTTGAGTGACTCGATCTGGGGAACCCACTGACCTAAAATTAAACATAAAAATGATGAAATTACGATCCTATGAATCCAGATTTATATTGAGCGTACAGAATTTGTATTCTCAATGCAGAGTTTTGATTCCGAATACAAAATGTTGTACTTACATAAGTCAGAAACTGTGTAGTTATATAACGGATTATTTGAGTCAGGCAAATCAAACCAACTAAAATCACTTAGCTTCTCACGGAAAGCACAGAATGGCAAACTTCCTGATACTTATTTAGGCAGAACCACCCTACCCATTAGGGCCTTGGCTTCATGAGTTAACGGAACTATCTGCCTATCATCTTCCCCTTGAATCCTGCCCATTTAGACCCAACTTACCTAGCTCCTGCCTCTGGGAGTATCACATAGGGCAAGAATGTAATCTGAACTAATGTACATTTGTAATAATTCCTTCAAAGAATAACTTGGTCACTCAATCCACAACTGTTTGTGGGAAACTACTTTGCACAATTGGCTGCCAAGTTTTGCTCACAATACATACAGTATGTTTATAGTTTATAGTATGTTCCGTGAAGCACTTTGAGACGTCACAAAGGTATGATACGTCAAATGCAAGGATTACTATTTACTGTGGTATTATTTGACCGGTTATGGCACAGTAGAAGGGAGGGTAGTGAGAAATGTTTCCCAATAAAACATCAACTCAAGAACATCACCACTAGAGATCAATAAGATCGATAGTTAGGGTACCCATTCATCCCCAGGACAAAAAAATGAGACAAAATGGACAAAACATTTTCTTTTAAAATCTTCCTTTGAATTTTGCTTGGACACGCTTCTAAATCATGATCAAGGAGGACAGAAAATGTGCATGTGAATATCTCTGTTTGCGGGTTTGCGTCTCGGAGAGTTTAATAACACCACGCTGGGGAGGGGCCAGGCGGGGAGAGGTGACCGAAGGTGAGGTCAAAGAGGTCTACACGTGTGATGTGAAGATGGCTGAAGAGAGGGACAAGGCGGAGGGATTGAGGCAGAGTGTTCAGGTGGGTGAGCGGGTAGTTGCTGAAAGAACGGCCACTCCAACGGTGGAACGGACAGGACAGAGGATGTGTAAGAGGCCGGAGCCAGCTGAGCAAAAGTGGGTGGGTGGGAGGAATAACGGAGTGAGGTGTGAGAAGGGTTAATTAAATGCTGTGGCATCAAATTCTATTCTGCCCTCTTTAACCTTCCCACTCAACTTTACTTCAACAAGATTTGACCAAGGTGTGCCCGCATGTTCCTCTGATGCTGCTGTTCTTTTAGTTTCTCGTGACAAATAATTTCCGCAAAGAAAGCGGTTGAACTTTGAATCCAAATGGTGATTTTTTGACAGTGTACAAGGTTAGTGCATTGACTGCTGGAAACAAAGAAAAATTGCAAGCGAAGGTTTTTGGGGGTCAGCCGGATGTCTGGGCACATACAGAGACCTGTCTTTGTGGTTAAAAAGGTAACAGAAAACCACATGCACGTGCCATCCTTTCCAGAGGAAATTTCACACCACCGGGAAAGGGCACACCTTGAGTATCTAACTCCAGACATTATGAGATGTAGTTTGGTGAGAGCCGCCAAGGTTTGGGAGACACCCAGAGCTGGAGTATTTGCTGGACCAGTTAAAACCCAATAGCCTGCCATTGTGGGCACTGTCTGACAAGCTTCCTGTATCTTATTCGGGCCTTTGGAGCGAAGAAAATTCCTGCAGCGGCAATGTCATACCTTGACAAGGAATCATGTTCGGGGCCCGTTGGATGAATTCCTCCTGAAATCAAGCAGAAACCACCCAATGTTATGCAACAACAACAGCAGCCACAGAATTAGCAGCAACATTATTTTAGAAAAGCAAGTCATATTAAAAGTTTTAATTGCTCCTTCCCCCCTCCCCCCACCACACCCCCTACCACCATCCAATTTCCTAATATGTTTTTATTGTTGATTTTCTACATTGACTCCCTCATCATTTTAAAGATCCTTATTAGATCACTCTGATCCTTGTTTGCTCCAACAGAATAAACGTCCCAGTTCGTCCAGCCTCTGCACTTAAACCCAATCCTTCGAATCCCGTATCGTACCACAACAACTTGCACCTATACAGCAGCCCTCCATGCAGGGTAGCGTCTCAGAGCGCTTAACATAGCCTGACTGCGAGCCACGTGGTGGGAGGTGGCCTTAAGCACAGTGGAAGAGGAAGGTTTTCAGGTGGGATTTGGTAAAGAGGAGATGGGGGTGGGTGGTGGGGGGCAAGGTGGAGGGATTGAGGGAGAGTGTTCCACAGTTTCGGGGCCTGGTGGCTGAAAGTGGTTAGAGCGTGACGGTTAAGAGCGCCCGCCTTGCAAGCGAGAGGACCATGGCTCGATTCCCGGGCAGGGTGAAACATTAGGCAGGTTGCCTTTATCCACGTGCCTCTGGTTACCTACAGGTAAGTAGTAAGTTGGTCAATTGGCAGATCGCTTTCAGGGGGTACTAATCCCTTCAAAAAATAAAGAAAGAAAGAAAGAAATAAATAAAAAGCATTTATTTGGTCACTTAATCCATGGCTGTTTACAGGACACAGCTGTGTGCAATTGCCAATCATGATTCACCCACAACTAGGGTCCGGCGATATATCGATATATCGCTAAAATCCGATATAATTTTCATATCGATATGCCGATATAGGCAGTTCAAAAATATCGCATGCGCAGTACGAAAAACCCAAAAATATCGATATTTCGGTATATCTTGATATATCTAAATCGGAAAATTTCCATATCGACGGACCCTACCCATAACATACAAAGTCGATTCACTTTACTATATATTCTGTAAGGCTTCTCAATGACCTGATCAAGCACTATATCAAATGGAGGGATTATTATTATTCTTAATATTATTATCAAACTATTCATTCCCCAGTATCAACCTAGTAAGTCTCCTCAACAACAACAATAACAAAATTACATTAATAGAGCACCTTTCACGTCGGGAAGACGTCCCAAGGTGTTGAACAGTCAGGATGGGACCCGAGCAAGGGAGAGGGGCAGGGTAGGAGGCAGGGACGGGAGAGAGTTAGGAAGGGAGGGTTGGGAGGGCCGCAAAAGGCACGGTCGAGGAGGAGGGTCTTGAGATATGGATGGATTTGCATATGGATGGATTTGCTCAGTTTATAATTTGTATAATTGGCGTGCTCGCAGTTCTTCTGTGAAGGGGAAAATACACCTTGCAATCCAATCATTACAATACAATTACTATAAATATATATTTTTAATAATCTTGCCTTTGATATAACCAATGACATGCATGACAGGGGTCCAAGTTACTGTAATTGGCACCAAAAATTCCTAATGATAATAATCCTCGCATTTCACATCGCACCTTTCAAGTCGCGTGGGTGTCTCGAAGGGCTTTACAGGAGTTTCTGTAAAGTGTGATGGAGTGTAAATTTTTGCAGGCAAACGTTGCCAAATAAAATACCAGCACTTTCCTGGGCTGCAGCAAAAAGAACAGAACTGACCAACTGGATTGTTCCAACTTCAGCCCCGAGCTCGCAGCGCTAACCAAAGTAACATTCCTTACATTGGAAGTAGAACCTTATCATTTAGATGCTTCAAAGCACTTCACAGAATATATTGGAATGGGGATGGAGTGAATTTTGTGGGTGAAACATGGCAGTCAATTGTGCACAGCAATGTCCCACATACAGTCGTGGATTAACCACGGAAAGTGATCTGCCAATTGACTAACAACCGGTTTATTACTTCCTGATGGTCAAACAGAGGGGTGTGGAATAAGGAAAACTCGGCTACGGTTTCATTCCACTAGGAATTGAACCTCTCACTTGCGGGGTGAGTGCTCTAACTAATAAGCTACTTATTAGGACCTCCAGTTAGTCAATTCAATACCATAGCGTCTTTCTTGTTGAGTGGGTGTCTCAAAGCTCTTCATAGGATTTACTGCAAAGCATATTTGCGTGCTCAAACAAGAATTGGAGTCCTGTAGCTCAGTGGTTAGAGCACTCGCCTTACAAGCAAGAGACCTGGGTTTGATTTCAGGCAGAGCGAAACCTTGGGCAAGCCACACTTAATAACAATCCCCCCCCCAAATTGGTCATTTCAATCCACGACTGTTTGAGGGACACTATGGTGCGCAATTGGCTGCTGCATTTCACCTACAAATATACAGTCAAGTGAATTTACAGCATATTCTGTGAAGGACTTTGAGACGTCTAGAAGATGTGATAAGGCGCTATCTCAAATGCAAGGATTATTGTTTATTATTGAAGGTTTTCTACATTGGTTCTGCGCCCACAATTAACTGGTTGGGATGAGTCCCAACATAATCAACAAAGGACCCAGACTGAATGGAAATCCCGTCAATGAAGCCTGTGTTAATATTGAAGGGTAATTTATTTATTTTAAGCCACTTCTTCCTCACTGCTATTTAGAAATCTCATATATAATATATAACACAACAATAATAATACAGCATCATATCACATCATCAAGACATCTCAAAGAGCTTCACAGAATATACTGTAAAGTAGTTTTATTAAATATTTTGAAGGAAAAGCACAGCAGCCTGTTGCACTCATAATGCCCCGCAAACAGCTACGAAGTGAGTGATCCATTTTATATGGGGTGTTGTAGACCAGGACGCAGGGGGAATAGCCCCATTAGATATCTAACGTCCACCTAAACATCTGCTGAATGTCTCATCCAAACGATAAGATATTATATATTACTTTCAATGTATAAGAAAGACAGTACTGGATCAAACAGGGAGTCAGAAGGAACATCTTGCATAGTGGGTGGTTAAAACAAAACACATGAAAGTATTTAAGGGTTGTTAAGGGTGAATTCCATGCATACATGAAGGAGAAGGAAACAAAGGAGGGTTGGTGAGGAGGATGTGTGGGGCTTATGCATGTATAAACACTGTCACTGACTAATTGGAGTGAATGGGCTGTTTCTGTGCCGAATTGGGACGTCTTTCCGGTGTGAAAGTTGCAATAGAAATGTTGTGTTGTTTCATTCTCTGTAATTTCAAGCTGATGTGCTCAATATCAGACCAGCAGTAAAACTCAAATGGCACATGACATCCTCCAATCATTGGCGCAGTTGTATTTTTTACGGCCGCATTTGCAGTATGTATATACTGCCGTAAAAATAGTGGCCGAGTTAGATGAAGAATGCACTTTGATCCATTTGATCTCATCCTTCCAGAATAGTCAGACTACAAAATTTAAAAATGACATGTTTAGAACTTAACTTTACTTTAAAAATGACATGTTTAGAACTTAACTTTACTTGTCCGTTTTATTAATCGCATTTGTTTTCTGCAATAAAGTGACCTATTTTAACTAAAAACAGTAGTTTCTGGGAAGTTTAAGAAAAGGAAAATAATCTATCAATTAAGTATAACTTTCTCCCAAGGTGATGCAATAATAAATGCGCCAGTTTACTGTCACACACTCCAGTTTGTATTATGTACTGCTGGCAAACAGATATCTCTTTGAGATACAAAGATATTACATTATGACGCCTCTGGTGAAATCTCAGCTTTCGGTCGCTAAATAGGAAGAGGAGAAAGGCAGTTTACCCCCCTTGCCAATTGCCCTCCTCGTCTCCCTGCCCTTCACTCCATCAATCTTGAAGATTAAAGTAAAATCGGTCACTTCAATCCATGACTGTTTGTGGGACACTGCTGTGTGCAATTGTCTGCCGCGTTTCGCCCACAAAACATGCAGTCAATTCGCTTTATAAAAAATGCTGCAAAAGCGCATTCAGACCTGTTGAAGACGTGATAAGGCGCCATATCAAATTCAACGATTATTAGGATTATTACTATTATTAATATGGTATTTTTCCAGTCTGCGTAAAATAATTGCAAACTTGGAAGTGTTTCTGTTTGCCCCCGAGTCACTCACATTTCTACAGCCCATATCAATGTCAATGGGCACCTTCAAAGGATGGAGGGGCTTTCAGAGACATGTTCGCTGGTTCCTGATGGAAGCTCATTCGAGACATTCGCCTGACGTGAAAGGTGCGATTATAAATGCAAACCGTACGGTATTAAAATTCCTCGCCGTCGGCGCGCAAAGGTGTGCTTTGCAGTATTGATTTTGTAGCCCTGTCGACCTCGTCACATTCATCTCGAGAGGAAGAGGTATTTTTTGGTTCCCCCCCCCCCCAAACAATGAATCCATTACCTGGTGTCCTATGACGGATGTGATAGGCTGGACAGGGAGGAGGGTGAGGAAGACGTCCAGGGGCAGGAACATAGACGGAAACTCTAGGTCGACAGGTGTAGTCGGGCGGGAAAGGACCGGGTGGTCGAGGTGAGTAAGACTGCAAGGGGAACCCAGGATCCAGCTTAGATACTCCCAGCGTGCTGGGCGACGAGTCCAAAGGGTTGGGTCTGAAGCTCCGTGAAAACCCGGTCACGTTACTGTTTGTGAACCCGCCGTCTGCAGATTCGGAGTTACAGCAGCCTCCGCACCGGCCCGGCACGCGAGGGTCATGGCACGTCCAACCGTGTCCCGTCGGCGAGGCGTAACGCACATCTGGGTACTGAAACGAAGGGGGGTGGTGATAGCTGCCGACGCGCTCAGTCAATCCCGCCGGCAGGTGGCCGGGCCGCCCAGGAGAGCCCACGTTACAGCTATCGTCGCAAAACCTCGGCATCGGGCTGGGGACGAAAGTCTCGCTCTCCCGTTTCAAGAGGGATCCGTCGCTATCCGTCTCGTCGTTCTCCTCCGGCCCGTCTCGAGGCGAGTTAGCGTGCGGCGGGAAAGGAATCGCAAATCTGCGATGAATCACAAGAAACAAAGACTCAGTGTGTGCAGAGAACACTTCGCTTACTGCGGGTATTTCAAGTCACTGTGTTCGACATTGTTGGCAGACCCCTGCAGCCATCATCATCATTATAATAATCCTTGCGTTTGATACAGCGCCTGATCACGTCGCTGAGATGTCTCAAAGCACTTCACAGAATATACTGTATGGTGAATTGACTGTACATCCGTGGAGGAAACGCGGCAGCCAATTGCGCACAGCATCGTCCCCACAAACGGTCGAGGATTGAAGTGGCAAATTATTATTTTTTGGGGGGGAGGTGAGAGATTATTATCAGGCGTGTGGAGCACGGAAACTTGCCCGAGGTGTTGCCCTTTCAGGAATCGAACCCAGGTCTCTTGCTTGCGAGACAAATGCTCTAACCAATGAGCTGCAGGATTCCAACCAGTGAGCTACAGGACTTTTGTTGTTGGTGGTACTGTATAGCACCTCCGCAACATTGCCAGACTCCGCCACTACCTCACCCCCCATGCTGCTGAAACACTCATCCACGCTTTCATCACATCTAGGCTTGACTACGGGAACTCTCTCCTCGTCGGCCTCCCCAGCTCCTCCCTTCGCAGGCTGGCAGATCATTCAGAACTCCGCAGCTCGTGTTCTCTCCCGCACTAGGCTCCACGATCACATCACTCCCACCCTCGCCCGTCTCCACTGGCTCCCCGTCTCCCAGGGGGTCGAATTCAAGATCCTCGTCCTCACTTTCAAGGCCATTCATGGCCTTGCCTCCGCCGATCTCTCCGACCTGCTGTCTCCCTATCAGGCTGCCCTCACCCTCCGTTCGGCAGGCACCGTCTGCTCCATGTCCCCCACCTGAACGACCCTAACAGAGGTTTCATCCTCTCTGCCCCCACACTGTGGAACTCTATCCTGCAATCCCTCTGCCTCGCTTCCTCCCTTTCCTCCTTCAAGGCCAGTCTCAAGACCTTCCTCTTCGACCGCGCCTTCTGCTGCTCTCCTAACTCTCCCCCCCTCTCCTACTCCCCTTCCCCCCTACCCAGATCCCACCCCCACCCACCCCCCCACCCGCTTGGGTCCCGACCTAACTGTTCAGTGCCTTGGGACATCCTCCCGACGTGAAACGCGCTCTATAAATGTAATTTTGTTGCTGTTGTTGTTATTACGTTAACAAAAACCTCTCCAGACGCTTCGTAGAATTTATATTTTGTGTATGTATATTTTGTGGCTGAAGACGGTAGCCAATTGTGCACAGCCATGTCAACAGTCCAGGAAAAAAGGGACCAAATTCTTATTTGAGGATCACTACCCCCTGGAAGGCGATCCGATAATCGACTAACAACTGGTGTCTTACCCACTGGAAAGTAAACAGAGGCCTGTGGAAAGTTGTCTTAATATTGACTGGGAATCGAACCTGCACCCTTTCACTTACGAGGCGAGTGCTCTAACCACTGCGCTTACATGACTCACCAATCAGTTTTAACTCAGTGTATTTCAACCTCATGGTTGAGTTAAAATTATTTGCTTTAATCGTGGAGTCCTGTAGCTCAATGGTTGGAGAGTACTTACCTTGTGAAACCTTGGGCAGGTTTCCTTACTGCACACGCCTAATAATCACCCCTTGAAAAAAACACTAAATAAACTGATCATGTTTCTTTACATTATCCCAACCTTTTCACTCAGTTTTAAAAGTTTCGATTTAGCAGCCACCAGTTTGTAGAGCTCCCGTAGCTCAGTGGTTAGAGCACTCGTCTGACAAGCATCGGACCTGTGTTCGAATCCAGGCAGGTCAGGGCGAAACCTTGGGCAAGTTTGCTTACGCCACACACACGTCTAATAATAATCCATGCCCCAAAAACCCCCACAATAATAAAAATTGGGTCATTTCAATCCACGACTGTTTGTGAGACACCTGCCCTGCGCAATTGGCTGCCGCGTTTCACCCACAAATATACAGTCAATTCACTTTACGGTATATTCTGTGAAGCGCTTTGAGACGTCCAGAAGACGTGAAAAGAGCTATATCAAATGCAATAATTATTATTATTTAAGTATCTTCTTTGTTACTTCTCTGCAGCTTCCCAGCAGGAACCCAAGTTGGTCTCACGGTTTGTATCTCTGCCAATTAATAATAATAATAATGATAATTTGATAAGATGCTGCATTTGACACAGCACCCCATCACAGTGTGAAAACGCCTCAAAGCATTTCTCTGGATTTCCTGCAAAGTGTATTGAATATATATTTCCTAGGTGAACCTGACAGCCAATTTGCATGCTACAAACATCCTACAAACACCGTGAAGCGAATGAGTAATTTTTACTTGCGACTGCCAATCACCCACAGCGGTATCCCATAAACAGTCGTGATTTGAGTCACCAATTTCTTACTCTTTTTATTGAAATTGAATCACAAGAAATGTCCAAAATGCTGATTGACAGCGTTTTGGCATTCCATCAGTTCTTGTCCGGGGTTTTGTTTAGTAATGAAATTTAACACTGACCGATGCTATCACCTGCGTCTGATTGTTAAAACTTCACGAATATCTGAGCCAAAGCGCCTTCCATCTTCGTTTGAAATTTTTGGTCAGCTTTGTGTCATTTCACATGGAAACCCAATCATCATGCTTAAGGGTATCCAAACCAGTCCATACTTACGCTGTCGAGACACGGGACATTTCCCTGGAATGCCTTGCACACTCTCCCTGGCTCCCTCTTTACCTGATCCCGGGCAGTATTACCTCTGACCAGGTGCCCTCAAAAGGCAAGTTAGGCTAAGTTGCCATTGTTGCCAAGTTCGGCTGAGCTGCCAAGACTGAATTGCCATTGTCACTGGAGCTGAATCTGAACAATCGCCACCCCAGTGACTTACAATCCCTGCCGATGAGCCATGTATTGGGCGAGTCTGTCGTTGGCAGCGGCCTGGATCACCGCGTAACCCACTTGGCTCAGGAGACTGGAGACCGCCGCAGGGGATCGACTTGATTCCGACATCTCGTTGGCAAACACGTCACCTTGGAACCAGTTCAGCTCCAGGCAGATGGATGGCATTGGCCAAGAATTCCAATCTGATCAATTTGAACTCGTAGCATAAATTGTTGACATTCACACACACACACAAAAAAAGGATGACTGCCCAGGAGCGTTCTCACCCTGAAAACAGCCATAACCAACCAATTTATAACTTCAGAGTAATCTTAGAATCTGCAGTATCCAGCTGCATAGCAACTGAAATTAGGTCAGGTGGCTGGTGTTGAATTGGGGCACTCTCGTTCCACGAGCTGCACTCGAGTTCCCAGTGTGAATCACCTGCACATCGCTGTGCGGTATATTTTCAGACCTCCTCCCTTGTGGGGTGAAGTGCTTTGTTCTGTCTTGCTGCAACAAAAATGAAAGAAGCCAGGCTCCTGTATTGAGCAGGAAAAAGCAGGAGGCGCGCAACTGTAAACTGGAATGGCAAGTCTATTTGAGGAAAGCGACGCAAACCCTTCACAAGGCATTTGTAGTGGAGAATTGACTTTTGATTGACGTACGATGGGGAATGGAGGGGTTAAGGAGATGGGTGGGAGGGAGTTGCAAGCGTAAATCCTGACCTCGTCAAGCAATTGGGCCAAATTGCCTTTTTTTTGTTTCCTGGTGTTGTAGCAACTCTGAAGAATCTGTAAATCTCTACTCTTCTCTCGCACGCTATTCATGTTTATAGAATGTCATGTAACGAGTCATGTTTGGCGTGCAGTGTTATCTGCCCGTGGCCTCGGTGGCTGTTAAATATCTGCCCAAGGTTGGAAATGATTTATCGCAAACACATTTGTTTGGCCGAGAAATTTTGTTTCTCTTTGGGCTGCCTCTGTCTCTCCACAAGAAGTAATATTGCACTTGAAAGTGGTCGCTTATAAGGTTATAAACTGCGGCCCTACGGTCATAAAGCGCTTCATTGAAGTTGGTGAGCGAACCTCAGAGGTTGGCGGAGCACATGTGTTACTTGGTAACTATCCAAATGCTTTCAATCTTACCAACGTTTCACAGTCCAAGTTTTCCTTTGAGTTAATGATGTTTTGTGTAATTGGTTGCAAACTGGACTATTCAGATACATTCATTTCTGCCTTGGGCCTTGATAGAAACTATAACATTGTGTTCCCTATTACACCCCGGCCCCACCCTGATTTTAAGGGATAAGCAAACAATAATCATTGTTCTAATTAAATGGCAAATCAAATTAATTCCACGGAAAGGGATTCACAACAAAGGCTTTCATAACCTTGCCGCACTCATTACAAAATTCCATTCCCCAGAGCCAGAATTCCCGAGGCAGAATCCTTTCTCTCATAAACCATTTTTGTATACACAAAATACACAGTCAATTCACTTTACAGTATATTCCGCGAAACGCTTTGAGATTCCCCCCCGGAGACTCGATAAGGCGGTGTATCAGACGCAGGGATTATTATCCTTTTAGTTATGCAATGGAACTCCGTCCTTCATTTACTCAAAGGAAAATACAACAAAATGTTTTGAATTCCGCAGTCAATTTGCGAAGTGCTTTGCGGTGTTTGGAAGATATGAGAATTTGTGGTATCAACTGGAAGAATGTCATTATTATTATCACAATATGTCCTTCAGGATTCAGGATGAGTAAGTGGGGGTGGAGGAGGTGCTCGTTTTTTATTTGGAGACTTTTCAAAATTGTCACAAATCTGTGTTACATTTCCGTTGAGGCTTAGACATAACACATTTCTCTTGCTAACTTGCATCGGTCGTTGATTTGGAGCTCTGTGTTTCATAGAATCATAGAATCATAGAATTTTACGGCACAAAAGGAGGCCATTCGGCCCATCTAGTCTGTGCCGGCTCTTTGAAAAGAGCGATTCAATCCCATTGCCCTGCCCGCTCCCCATAGCCTAATAGACCCGTTCTCCCTAAATAAAGATCTAATTCCCTTTTAAAAGTTGTTATCGAATCAGCCTCCACCACCTTTTCAGGCAATGCATTCCAGATTCGAACAACTCGCTGAGTGAAAAAATTTCTCCTCAGCTCCCCTCCACTGCGCCTTGAAACTATTTTAAATCTGTGACCACGAGTCACAGATTCACCCACGAGTGGAAATAGTTTTTCTCTATTTGCCCTGTCGAAACCCCTCATGATCTTATAAACCTCTATTAGGTCTCCCCTCAATCTTCTCTGCTCCAGAGAGAATAACCCTAGCCTATCTAGCCTCTCCTCATAGCTGAAGTCCCTCAATCCTGGCACCATCCTAGTAAATCTTCGTTGTACCCTTTCCAATGCCTTCACATCCTTTCTGTAGTGTGGTGACCAGAATTGAACACAGTATTCCAGCTGAGGCCTCACCAAAGTCCTATAGAGGTTAGTCAGCACTTCCTGACTTTTGTACTCTATACCCCTATTTATAAAGCCTAGTATCCCATATGCCTTCTTAACAGCCTTGTCTACCTGTCCTGCCACCTTCAACGAGTCACTAACACAAATCCCCAGGTCTCTCTGTTCCTTTACACCATTTAAAATTGTACTATCTAGCCTATATTGCCTCCCTTCATTTCTTCTCCCAAAATGCATCACCTCACACTTCTCTGCATTAAAATTTTGTTTGTGTAACTTGCGTTTATAATTTCAGTAATCACAGTTGACATATTGCATTGCTTTTAGCATTTTTTACCCATAGCGTTCTTCATGTCTTCTAGACGTCTCAAAGCGCTTCACAGAATGTACCGTAAAGTGAATTGACTTTCTATTTGTGGGCGAAACGCAGCAGCCAATGACCAATTTTTATTGTTGTGTTTTTTTTTGTTGGACAGATTATTATTAGGCTCGTGTGTGGAGTTAGGAAACTTGCCCTGACCTGCCTGGATTCGAATACACGTCTGATGCTTGTAAGACAAGTGTTCTAACCACTGAGCTACAGGAGCTCCACAAACTGGTGGCTGCTAAACGGAAACTTTTAAAATGGAGAGGAAGGATTGGGATAATGTAAGGAAAGACCGTGTCCCAGCAGGGCTGTCGATATCCTAGCGTTATGACAGTTTAAACACTGACCATGTGAGATGCACTGACAACAACAAAAGGAAATCTTTTCTATGCAAATTAAAAGACACTTGAACATTAGACTGAAATTACAATGAACACATGTATTACAAATCTACAGTTATCATATCCGATCACTAAATGCAAATCTAGGCAACCTGTGTTTGATTTACCGGAGGGGCGAAACCTTAGAAGTTTTCTTACTCCACATGCCTCTGTTTACCTGCAGGAAATAGGCACCTGGTCGTTAGCAGATCACTTTCCAATGGTGATAATCGCCTCCCCGTGAAAAAACAAAGTTAATTTTGTCACTCAATCCATGACCGTTTGTGGGACACTGTAGTGCGCAACAGGCTACGTGTTTTGCCCACAAAGTACACAGTCAATTCACTTTACAGTATATTCTGTGAAGCACTTTACCAACTTGTGCGGAAATGTGAGGCAATGTATATTAAACGGAAGGATTATTATGATTACTATTTACGTTACCCGCGATTGGTAAGAATTTTATGGCTTCACTATTAGCAAACAAAAGCACAAGCAACTTTGTGACAGAGTGGGTAAGAGTGCTGACTGATTTTAGATAATGTACTCTTGTGTTGACTATGAACCGCGGTTGGCTCAGAGACATACTGCTGCTCTATCTTGTCTCACTGCCAACCTCAAAGATCTTCGCGACAAGCGATTGAACAGACATCTGGTGAACTGCGACCGTGTTCTGTGCACACGCTGCCGCGGCTGGCACATTATCCGAGGTGTGTGTAACACCTGATCTGAGCTGACGATAACGGGCAACGTAACAAGATCCCACAGATAGCTCAGTCCAACATTTTGTTTCCCATTTTTATTTTTTCGGTCAGCAAAGTGTTTTTGAGACAAGAATAATATAAGCCGAATCCTTGCAGTTGATAAAGCACTATTCACAATTTATCGACGTCTCAAAGCGCTTCACAGAACAGAATGTAAAGTGAATTGACTGTATGTCTGTGGGCGAAACGCAGCAACCAATTTGCGCACAGCAGCGTCCCCCACAAACAGTCGCGGATTGAAAATGACCAATTTTCATTATTGTGTTTCTTCTTTGGACGGATTATTATTAGGCGCGCGGAGTAAGAAAACTTGCCCAAGGTTTCGCCCTGACCTGCCTGGATTCGAACGCAGGTCTCACGCTTTGTGAGAGAGCGAGTGCTCTAACCACTGAGCCACAGGAGCTTCACGAGACAAGCGGAAACCCATCGCCATGCTTAAGAGCATCCAAACCAGATAAGATTTTTGCATGTCGAAAGCCAAGTCAATAACAACAACAACTTGCAGTTATATAGCATCCCCTCCTCCCACGCGGGGCGGTGTCTCAGAGTGCTTTAAGACAAGCGCAGGATAAAGCTATGTAGGCTCGTGTCACTGTCTTTTTTGTTGCTTTCAATATAATTTTTTTTTGCTTTGTTTTCTGACGATCTCTCGCTATGCCTCTGCCCTTGATCGCTGGCTCCGTTGACCTGGGATGTGGTTTCTCCGTGAGTAAGCTTGTCAATTTGCTGTTGTTGCCACACCCAAATTTGTCTTTGTACATACGTGTGAACCTTGACACCAACTGTCGGCAGGCACACACCACAGTAAGGAGTGCCTCAGCCAAGCTCGGCCTTCCCTGACGGGGCTATTGTACATCAACAGTACCGAGCGCAGTACAGAGACTAGCAGCAGTAATCCTGACCGCTGCCTTGCTCCTCCTTAACCCCAGGAAGGCTGGTGCTAATTCAGCGTTGCCCAAGACAGGGATTTGAACCAGTGAGTGAGCTCCCAGAGCTCTAACCGGCTGCTTACACGTTGCTGAGTTCTGTACAGAGCCAAAGATGTGGGGTGAGAATACGAATATACAAGCCGTTGTGATAATAATCTCTCCTCTACACCTAAACGTGCTTAAGCGTTGAATAATCAAATTGCTCAGGGCAGATGAAAGCTGACCTCCACGTTTGCACCTCGGCTTTGCACCTTAATAATAATCCTTACATTCGATATATAGCACTTTTCACGTCAGGAGGAGACAGTTAAGCGATTCTCAGGATTTACAGAGAAGCGCGGCGACTGTGTTTTGTAGGCAAAGCTAGCAGCCGGTTTGCTCCCAGCAATGTCTGGCAACCGGTCACCAAGAAGAATAACCGATTTCATTTGCTGAGCAGTACCCAAGGGAGAAAGTCGCTCCTCTTTTCACGTCGCACCATTCGGGATCTTTAAAGTCCACCTGAACAAGTCGACGGGGACCTCGGTTTAACGTCTCACCTGAAGGACAACACCTTCAATAATGCAGCCCAACCTCACTCCCCGCCCACCTCAGCCCGGCCCTGGATTACATCGGGTTCCGAATCTCCACGTCAGGCCTTGAACTCACGTTCTTCTGATTTAAGAGGTGAGCAGGCTGCCAACTGAGAGAAGCGACTATCATCAAACTGCGTGGTCACAAGAGCAAAATGTGCGACTTTCAATGTAAAAAAAAAATGCAAGCGTGGGTATGTTTTGTTAGCGACTCGGATTTTTTCCAGGGCCATCGGTCATGAATGCATTTCATGTTATCACATGCAAATACTGTAATTTCAAGAACACACAGCAGCACAGATTCATGCCAGTAAATTACATTATTCACACCTTGGTGAGCCAGGAAGTGAAACCACACACAACCACACTCAAGAGGTGGGTTTGTGTCTGATCGGTATATTTGAGTTGGTGGGGGGTGGGGGGAATGCTTTGAGAGACATTGAGCATTTGAAACTGCATTTAATTGTTCAGCAATGACAGGCATTTTGTGCTAGTTCTGTAATCTCTTAATGAAAGCACTCTTGGATCTATAAAACTTTGCTTAGGCCTCACCTAGAGTACTGTGTTCAATTCTGGTCACCACACTTTAGGAAGGATGTTAAAGCATTGGAAAGGGTGCAGAGGAGATTTACTAGGATGGTACCAGGAATGAGGGACTTCAGCTATGAGGAAAGGCTAGAGAGGCTAGGTTTATTCTCATTGGAACAAGGAAGGTTGCAAGGAGACCTAATAGAGGTGTTTAAGATCATGAGGGGATTCGACAGAGTGGATTGGGAAAAACTGTTTCCACTGGTGGGCATATCACTGACTCGTGGTCACAGATTTAAAATAGTTTCAAAACGAAGCAGAGGGGAGATGAGGAGAAATGTTTTCACTCAGCGGGTTGTTCGAATCTGGAATGCATTGCCTGAAAAGGTGGTGGAGGCCGATTCGATAACTTTTAAAAGAGAGGTAGACATTTATTTGGGGAGGACGGGTTTGCGAGGTTATGGGGAGAGAGCTGGGGAGTGGGATTGAGTTGCTTTTTTTAAACAGCCGGCACAGACTCGATATGCCGAATGGCCTCTTTTTGTGCCGAAAGTTTGTATGATTCTATGATCTCTAACCTAAAACAAATCTGTCCAGAACTGTTTGTTGAGCAAGAATTTGGGCAAAATTTCTAGAACAATGAAAGATTTGGGTTAGGGTTCATTTTGAAACCATTCAATGTGAGGCTATTACCAAAACCATTGCATTTGGTATAGCGACTTTCACGTCGGGAGGATATCTCAAAGCGTTTCATGGGATGTACTGTAAAGTACAATGCTTGTGAATTAAAATCAAGGTCCTATCTGTCTGTTCAGGTGAACGTTAAGGATTCCTTGACACTATTCAACAAATCAACTGCATAAAGTTGGTCATTCATTCCATGGCTGTTTGTGGGATATTACTGTATGCAATTAGCACACAATAATTTTGAGAGATTATTAACCCTGAGAAGCAAATCACCAATCATCTAACATCTCAGTTCCTACTTACGGCACGTGGAGTAAGGAAATTTGCCTAAGGTTTCGCCCACCTGTTAATGAAGTGAGTCACTCAATAACTTGGATATTCTGACAGGTTTAGAGCTACTGAGAATTAATTCCTGGATTGATGGCGTCCGCAGTTGTGAAATCTGTGAGGAACATGCACCTGACTGGCTGAAAACTATAGATCGTCTGTGAAACGAACAGACCTTGGTTTCTAGTTTCCAGAGATTTTGTGGTGCAAAGCAGCTCTTTTAAATTGAAAGCGCGTGCAATCGACAGCCAGTCGATTCATCATTGAAGCATTCTTCCCGGAGGCAGATGGGCTGGTGGTTTTGCTGTGTTCTTGTGGCTTTTGCTTGTGGTAGTTTTTTTTTAAAGAGCCGTCTTCAAATATAGCGCAACTCGAAAAGAGCTAGGGAGCTTCTCCCAGTGTCCCGTCCGAAAAACCCGCAAAAATAACACTGTCGTTCACTCTTATGTTGTTCGTGGGACGTTACTGTGCTTTGCAAACCAGCAAAATATACAATCGGTCCACTTTATAGTGTATCCGGTGAAGTGCTTTGAGACGTCTCAATGACATGGTAAGGCGCTAAATCAAATGCAGCGATTATTATTATTTTCCGTGCGGTAAATAAACTTATTGACGTGAAAGGCGCGAAACAAATGTAATTCTGTGGTTGTTATTGTTATTACACTGCCAATATTTCAGACAACCGTTTCCGCGCCTGAAATGGCCACCTTTGGCGCAAATGGCAACGCAATCAATTGATGGCTCAGTTGAACATGCGTTCAAGCCAACAATCGGCAACGGCTTAGACAAAGACAGGCAAATTCCAGTGAACATTGCAGAAAATCCAATGGGATTTGCTACTCATGATCTAGTGCCAAAGAATGGAAACAGTGGCTCAGGGGTTGCAAGAGGCATTGGTGAAGCTAAAGTGTGTGTGTGTGTGTGTGGCGGGGGGTGGTTGGGTGGGGGAAAGTGACTTGCTGCAGTACAGCAAGCAAACAAAACACACGTAAGCAGCTATAATAACAATGATCCTTGCCATTGATATTGCAGCTTATTGTGTCATCGAGACGTCTCAGGGCAGGTCACAGATGCTATTTTACAGTGAATTGACTGTGTACTTTTGGGCGAAATGTGACATCCCTCAATTACACTCCCATAAACAATCGTGGCAGGAGATCCACCAATCGACTGACAATCGCGTTCCGACTAACGCTGGGTAAACAGAGGCTTGTAGAGTAGGGAAAGGATCAGGCTGGCTGATCAGTGGTGGACACGGCCTTGGGAGCAATGACTCAATGTATCGAATCACAGAGTGCACCACACAGAGCTGACTGAACTCTATTCTCAAGACCCGTCAACATGGAACCAGTCAACCTCAGACAAAACCTCAACCTCCCACCGACTTTCCCTCCTCCTCCTCTCGCCCCCAAAAATCTTTGCTGAACCTAACCTGAATGTAACTTAGAAGAACCGGTCAATTTTCATTCCTCAATGACTTTTGTCTCAGAACCTTGGTAAAGAGGTCATTCACTTTCTGACCGCACCTTAAGGAACAGGCAGAGGAGGAAATGTAAATTACATAAACAGCAGCAATATTTTAGAACCCTCTGTTTACCTAGTAGTAAATAGGAGCCGAGTTGTAGTCGATGGTTAACCAGAGGTAATAAGCCCCCCAGAAAACCAGTAATCACTCAATTCACAATTGTTTGTGAGACACAATATAAACTGTGAAGCCTTTTGAGTTGTCTCAATGATGTGATCAGGTGATACATCAAATGCAGAGATTATTATTAGTACTGTCGTAGTATTATCATTTATAATTTCTTGGTATTACACCCTTGTAATGTTATTTAATCCACAAAACACAATGTAGATTCACTCAGTTCTTTAATTCAAACTTTACAAATCAACCTCTTCCAAATCTCTCCTTCCTATCTCTCTCACTGCCCTCTCTGCTCTCCTCCATAAAATGAAACCCACTACCTGCGCCCTTGACTCCATTCCCACCTCTCTCATCTCCCAGCTCCATCTCCTAGCCCCACCTCCTAATTCATATTATCAACCTCTACCTATCCACCGACACTGTCCCCACCCCTCTAAAAACTGCTGCCATCACCCCCCATCTTGGAAAAAACCTTCGCTGGACCCATCCCTAATCTCCAGCTATCACCCCATCTCCAACCTCCCATTTCTCTCCAAGGCCCTGGAATGAGTCGTGGCTTCCCAGCTACGTTCCTTTCTCTTTCTCCACTCCCTCCTCGAACCCTTTCAATCTAGTTTCCCTTCACAACCTTGCCACACATCTGTGACCTTCCAAACCCATACCAACCTGCCCGCCCCCTCCACTCAGCAGGCTCTGGCCTGCTCCACATCCCCTGACCCATCCGCCCAACCATTGGCGGGCGAGCCTTTTAACCACTCTGCCCCCAAACTCTGCAACTCCATGCTAAAGTCCCTCAGCCTCGCCCCCTCCCTGGCCTCCTTCAAGTCTCGCCTCAAGATTCTCATCTTCAATGGTCCCATCAGCTGCTCCCAATCCCTCCTTCCCTCCCTCAGTCCCCAGGTCGGATCTGAAGCAGTGACTGTCCAGCGCCTTGGGGCGTCCTCCTGACGTGAAAGGCACGATACAAGTGTCATTTTATGGTCGTTGTTCTAAATCTCTCTAATCTGCCAATCACTCTTCACATAATCCTTTTACACTTGCATCATCCATATTCAATTGCCACTTATGTCCTTAAAACAATATGCAACACGCCTCGCACACCATTACACTTCAAAGTCAATTGACTTTGGGCACGCAAAATGACATTGAAGTAATACCACTTGCAACTTTCACTACCTGTTTTTCATTGTAGTAAAAACCAAATGCTCGTTACTCCGCAGCAGCAAAACTACAAGGTTACAGCAGAACAAACATTCGCCTCTGCGTGGGTTTAATTTCCACTTCACTTTCTCAGATTTGAGGAAGAACATACCAAACATTTACTCAAAGCAACCTGTAAGAGTAATGTCGCTCACAAAGTTTGTAGCCGTTCTTGTAATCTGGTCCACAAATATACAGTCAACTACGGCTTTACAGTATGTTTTGCATCTAGAAGACGTGAACAATACTATCTCAAATGCAAGGATTATTATTATATTGTATAATAATGGTGCGTAAATAGGTAAAATAATTCTCTGTGGCTGGTAGTAAAGCATGATCAATCAATCACTATGATACAACAACAACTTTGATTTATATAGAGCCCTCCATGCCGGACGACGACTCAGAGCGCTTCATCTGTAGATGATCTGTAGAAACCCATAGCATCTCTCCCTACGAGGTGCAGCAAAATACAGGGTTATTCAGAACCTGCTCCGTGTACGAATCCTCCCAATTCTAGGTGATTTTGACTGAAACCCCTTGAAACGTGTTAAAATGTACAGAAACATCTCCAACATTAAAAACAAAATGTGAACCCAACACGGCCATCACAATATAGTGGAAACTTGCACATGAGGCAGGCTGACCACATTTACACATTCGATCTCACTTGTGGAGTTTAATATCCCCAAACTATAACAACATTCAATTCAAAACCACTGCAAAACAAGAGCAAACACACACCAGCGAGATAACCACGAGTGGGATAACTTTGAAATGAGTTTCCACTGTGTTTATTATTAGACCTTAAGTCTTTAAATGATTTGAACCTTTCCAGTTATTGTATGTGAAAGTAACACAAAATATTGAGGTTTATTACCAATGCGCACGACAAAAGGAGAACGACTGACGTGAATCTATCTCGAGCCTGGTGGAATAGTTGAATGTGGAGTCCTGTAGCTCAGTGGTTAGAGCACTTCCCTGCAAGCGTGAGAGCTGTGTTCGAATCCAGGCAGGTCAGGACGAAACCTTGGACAAGTTTCCTTACTCCACACACACACGCCTAATAATAATCCCTCCAAAAAAGACACAATAATACAAATTGGTCATTTCAATCCACGACTGTTTGTGGGGGACGCCACTGTATGCATTTGGCTGCCGCGTTTCGCACATAATTATACAGTCAATTCACTTTACAGTATATTCAGTGACGTGCTTTGAGACGTCTAGAAGACGTGACAAGCGCTATACCAAAATGCAAGGATTATGATTATTATTACATTCGAATGGGTAGCTGCAAGGTTTCTGCTGGGAAACTATACTCTATTATCTGTGAATTTCCGTCTGCTGTCATTTAGCGGGGAGGTGGCGGGGGTGGGTGGGGGGTGGGGGTGGCGGGGAAAGAGTTGGAATTGGTTGAGATCAGTTATCATTCTCACTGGTACCCTCATCCTTGTTCCTCACACTCACCCGAACATCATTTGGAGAAGATTGGCCCCCAGAGATAATGCGGCAACCTCTCAGAAAGACATTAGTGGAGTCCTGTAGCTTGGTGGTTTGTACACACCGCCTTGTAAGCTCGCCTGCCTTATTTGACGTGGTTGCTAGGAATTGTAGATATGATGCGAGTGCAGAATGTAAGGCCTTTTGATAATAGCCCCCTTATCACTTCATTGAAACATGTCAAAGCACTTCACAGAATATATTGTTAACATATATTGTGAAAAGTGAATTGACTGTAGTATTTTGACTTGACTGCACCCAATTGTGCACAGCAGTGTCCCACAAACAGTCGTGAATTGAATGACCACATTTTTCTATTTTTGAAAAGCGATCGTGACACACTGAACGCGAAGCGCGAATCGACTAACAATCGAACAAACAATCCTCCATTTCCAAGTAGCAAGCGAAAGAACCCATTGTATGCCTATGGTGGATGTAGGTTGATAAATGTTTGCTACAAGAGTAACGAACAGAGAGATTTATCAAATCTTTTGTGGGATATGTGTTTCCTGTGCTGCTAGGAATAAGTAAATGTCAACTGTGGGTCTCTGTCTATCAGTCAGGCTATAATTATACAGGCAGCAAGATTAAATCTATAGATAATATAGCATTTCACAATATTACCTTCAGTAGACTAAACAAAATTTCAATTTGGGAGCCATGGATTTGTGGAGTTCTATAGCTCGGTAGTTAGAGCATTCACCTTACATGCAAGAGATCTGGGTTCAATTCTGGGCAGGTCAGGGCCGAAACCTTGGACATGTTTCTTTACTCCACACGCCTAATAATAATCCCTCAAAAAACATTAATTGTTCATTTTTCCATCCATTATTAAACGGTGGGACACTGCTGTGCGCAGTTGGCTGCCGCGTTTCGGACACATATGTACAGTCAATTCACTTTACAGTATATTCTGTGAAATGCTTTGAGACGTCCAGAAGATTTGAAAAGCACTACGTATATCAAATGCAAGGATTATTATTATTATTATATGTATGTGGGCGGAAAGTCATTTCCTTGTCCCTTGATAGCTTCATTATGCATTTAAGCTCTTGGGCATATAGTGGTTTTGCATGGATGATATAAAATGGAATAGCATTGAAACGCAAACGTAGCATTCTGCATAATCAGAACACAATCAGAACGAAAAGACAATTTTGCATCTTTGTTAGGTTACTCATCTATCGAGTGCATGTTCACCAGTACAAATGCCTTTATGTGTGTTTCCACAAGGTACTGTAATAAGATATTGGGGTCAAAATTCTGTTCATACTGCGCTTGAGTAAAGTAGTTTTGACAAGGTTTGCACTAAAACGTTTTAAATGCTTGGAAATTTGTGTGAAGTGTTTGGCAGGAATAAATTCTGAATCACGTATCGCGGCCTATGAACCAGGTTCCAACTTGCGTTCAACAAACACAACAAGGTGATAACAGTCATCTGGATGTGTCTGCTTTACATAAACACCACTTTTCAACAGGAAACAAGAGGAAAAGTGCGATCAATATGGGATCCAGAGTGTGAGGCCAGACAGGAGGAAGGAAAGGCTCGCGGGCCAAATGGACCTTGTGGGTTTCAGAAACGGCTGCGGAAATGGTGGGGGGTGGGGGGTGTTTGGGGGGGGAGGGGGGGGGGGGGGGTTGGCAATAGAGGAATCTATGCCTCAAAGTCATTCACTGAACCTTGGCTACAGATTCTAATAATCCTATGATAAGTTTCCTCGCTCCACACGGCTCCACGTACTGTAAGCAGGAACCCAGTTGTTAGTCGAAAACGGTGGATTACTCTCCGGAGAAAATAACCGCTTCCAAAACAAAATTATGATAATCGAGTCATTTCAATCCACGACTGCTTTGTGGGACACGGTTGTGAGCAATTGGCTGATAGGCCCACCGAGTGTACAGTCAATTCAATTGATAGCATCCCGTCAGAACTGAATCAGAATCGGTTCTGGTGAAATGTCATCGACCTGAAACGTTGACTCACTTTCCTCTCTCCATAGATGCTGCCTGAACCCTTGAGTGTTCCCAACGGCTTTGGTTTTGCTTCAGATTTCCAGCATCTGCAGTATTTTGACTTTCATTTTACAGTAATGCGCTGCAAAGCACTTTGAGACGCACCAACAGCACGGAAGCAGCTATATCAAATGCAAGGATTGCTATTATTATTCCAATAAATAAATATGATTGTTATATGATTGTTCTTGTCAGTTGAAGTACAGCTACAACATTCGCCCGGGGTGAGTGGAGACGTGAGGAGGCATGGCTATGGACTGACATTTCCCTCTTACCCCCACCCCCCCCCCCCCACTCCCCCACCACCGCCCTACCCCCTTTTACAAAACATCTGAGGTACTTTTCTCCCTTTCCCTCTCACACAAGTATGAAATGCAAGTGAGTCAAGCTATTTTCCGACCCTTTGTCCTCTGTTGGACCTGTGCGCTCAGATTTTCTTCTCTGAGGTATGTATCTGAAGTTGAGTAACAAACATGTTGTTCGTGGCGTTCCAATGAGCCGTTCACACACACACACAGGTGGCAGCCACCGCACCGACACCTCTGAGTCAGAAGGATGTGGGTTCAAGTCCCACGTCAGGGCTTGAAACTCATCAACTCGGCTGACATTCCAGCGCTGCTGCCACCACAACAACAGCTTTGACGACAAAATTACATTTGTGTAGCGTTTTTCGGGAATGTTCGCTGTTCGGGAATGTTCCCGCCAGGAATGCGGGATGTTCTGTATTCCAGAAGAGATTTTTAAAACCAAAGTCTGGTTCATCTCTTCAGGTGGACATTGTGGAGCTCCTGTGTGGCTCAGTGGTTAGAGCGCTCGCCTTTACGAGCGTGAGACCTGTGTTCGAATCCAGGCAGGTCAGGGCGAAACCTCGGGCAAGTTTCCTTACTCCACACACACGCCTAATAATAATCCCTCCCCCCAAAAAAACACAATAATAAAATAATTGGTCATTTCAATCGAGGGACTGTTTGTGGGGGACGCTGCTGTGTGCAATCGGCTGCCGCGTTTCGCCCACAAATATACAGTCAATTCACTTTTCAGTACATTCTGTGAAGCGCTTTGAGACATCGATAAGGTGTGAAAAACGCTGTATCAAATGGAAGGATTATTTATTATTATTATTATTAATGATCCCATGGCTCTATTCGAAAAGAGGTTCTCCCAGTGTCCTGGCCAACATTTCTCAAGGTAAAGATGGATCATTCACTCCGTTACTGTTTGTGAGGCGTTGCTGTGCACAAATCAGCTGCCACATTTGCCTTTAGTTACTACACTTTACTGAATTATGTGATAGGGCAGTATATCAAACACATGGATTAATATTCTTATTGTGGGTGTGAAAATGACACCATTTTGGAGCTACCAACAATCCGCCCTAACCTTGGGCAAAATCTACAATGCTTTCACCCGGTTCGTCACACATCACTTTATCTCCTCCCTAAAATGTACCATATTTTCCCTTGTTATCCCATCAAACTCCCCCCAACAATTTTTAAATGGACTTCCTTACTTCCAAAATTGATAACATCCACCTGGCAGCCTCCTCCTTCTAACCTGTGTCCACCACCACTTGCAATCCGTCTTCCCTCACCCACCCCACCCTCCACTCCTACCACAGCCCTCATCCTACATTCTTTCTCCCCCTGTCTCTCCTCCCTCCCTCTCATCCACCATCACCAAAATGAATCCCAGCACCTATTGCCTCGACCCTCTCCCAAACTAATTGCTGACTCCCCAGCTCCCCTCCTCTGCCCACTGGTGGCAGACACCATTAACCAGTCCCTCTCCTCGGGATCAGTCCCAATCCCCCTCAAAACTGCCGTCTTCAAACCCCTCCTTGAAAAACCTACCTTCAATCCCTCCAACCTCAGCCACTACCACCCTACCATTATTATTGTTGCCGAGTAACTCCACGCACACCTCTCCCTCCACACCCTACTCAGAACCTCACCAGACCGGCTTCTGTCCAGTCCACAGTACAGAGACTGCACTTGTGAAAGTCACAAACAATGTCCTCTGTAGCAGTGAACAGGGCTCCCCCTACCTCCTCATCCTCCTGGACCTCTCCGATGCATTCGACACAGTTGATCACACCATCCTCCTCCACCGCCTGTCCTCCATCATCCCGTGGAGACCCGCAGCTCAGTGGTGAGAGCACTTGTCTTGCAAGTGAGAGACCTGGGTTCAATTGCAGGCAGGGCGAAACCTTGGACAAGTTTCCTTACTCCACACGCCTAATAAACCCTCAAAAAAAAAAAAAAAAAAAAATTAGTCATTTCAATCCATGACTGTTTGCGGGCCAATGCTGGGCACAATTGGCCCACAAAAAATACAGTCATTTCACTCACAGCAATACCCGCTGCCTCTGTTCAACTGGGTGCGGCCTCCTCCTTGTCTCCCGAGTCCTCCACTCTGATGGAGGCAGTGCTTTCAGCCACTACGTCCTGAACGTTTGGAACTCCGTCCCTCAACCCCTTCCCCTCACCCCCACTCCTTCCAGTTGGTGCCTGAAGACCTTTCTCTTTGACTACACTATGGTTGCCCCCCCCACCCCCCAGCCCCCCCACCGACCCCCAGGCTCGGCTTCAGGCTGAGTCACTGTGAAGCGCTCTGAGATGCCGCCCAGCATGGAGGACACTATAGAGATGCGAATTTTTGTCATTCATTTACACGACAAAGCATTCGGTGCAGAGACTGTGCCTTCTCCAAAATTTGGCACGATCTTAAATGTCAAAACAATTCATAAAAGTTTCAGTTTAGTCTCTTATTTTATACCCTTTTTAAAAAAAACAACTCAAAACCTCCGGGTTTTGCGCCTTCGGTGCCAAATATACAAACATAATCTTTCTATAATCACAGCATAGCAACCAATTCATATCATGGTGTGCACAACAAAGCCATGCATGTAGGTACATGTACATCTGTTTCTGATAGGTCCTGTACATTGAAATCACTTCATTGCTGGAAATAGAACAAGTACTGACTCATACAGGATTACGATTCCTTGGTGCCTTGCCCATGTGGTTACACGTGAGCCAGATAAATTCTTCCAACAAATACTAGAAAGCTTTAATATCTTATTATATATATGAGATATATAAAGCAATTCAATCGTAGAGAATAGAGTCTCTATGCCCAACGCCACTTTTTACATCTGTTGTGAAAAGGAGGATGGGTTGGGGAGGGAAACGGGCAATTGAAGCAGACAGGGGCGAGAGAAATAAAATCAGAAAGCAGAGAGGGAGGGGAAAAGGACAATCTGAAAAAAGAGGAAAAATGAAACGGGGGAGGGTGGAAACATAATCAAATTGGGAGCCTAAAAAAATGCGGTACCTGCAGCAAAGTCTTATCTAAGTGTTTATCTGCACGCTGGCTATCGTTCCAAAGGTTTCGCTGAAGACAAACCATCGGTTGTGGTGGGTGGGGGAATCAGCGATAGAAATGATGACAATGGGAGTGTTTGCACAACTTATCAAGAGACGTTGAGAGTGTGTGCACACGATAATAAATTGAGTAACGCATTATTCTACCAACTGAGGCTGTGTATTTTAGCGGATAACTTTCCGAAAAAAGTCACCGTTTGTTGATAGTGGTTAAATGATTCATTCAATTTGTCAAAGCGCAACAAGCAAGGCACTGACGCGCGTGAACGGTGCATGCTGTGATTATTAATCATGAGGAGGCAGTAAATTATTTGAGTTATCCCTTAACAAAAAAAACACCTTGCAAATAATAATCTTTGCAATAATACTATTCCATACTGATTGCTCCCTCTGCTCAAGCGAACTCTGGCCTGCTCTCTGTCCCTGCCCTACCTGTCCTGCTGGTCAGGCCTTACGCTCTTCTGCCATCACCTTTGGGAACTCCATCCATCCCTCGGCCTTGCCCCCTCCATGGCCGCCTTCAAGGCCCATCTCAATACCCGTCTCTTCGACTGTTCCTTTGGTACCCCCCCTATCTTCCCCTACACTCCACCTCTCCTTGTCCCAAACCCCAGTTTGGCTCCAAGTCCTCAAGTACTTTGGGACGTCCTCCCAACGTGAAATGCGCTGTTCAAACGTAATTTAGGTACTGCAAAGTGTAGTGACTGTGTATCCTGTAGGTAAACTTAAAAAGAGATCTCACTACACACAAGTGATGGCTTGGTGATTGACTCATAACATGTTTCAATTCATTTTGAAGTACGAGTTGAGGCTGTGCCTTAGAAACACTTTCCTTCTGTTGGAAACTTTCCCTCTGTTGTGACATAAGTTAATTTTCCATTCGGTGACATTGGGTGGAAATGGTGGGTTGTGGAGATGATGCTTCAAATCACGGGTATACCACAGGATGGGAAAGTTCTGCACGAACCCTCTTCCCACACTGTCTCTAAACTAACCAAACATACTTCAAGCATCAAAAACCACAGAAATCAAAGGCTAACTCACACACACACACACACACCAAGTGCTGAAAGAAATTCAGATGAGATTTAGTACTACAAAAGTTTTTAAAAAATATTGTTTGCAATAACTCAAATTATATCTACATACATAATACTCAACTTCGAATTGTATATCATTTGTTTAAGAAAGAACTTTAAATATATATATATATATACATATACTTGCTTGAAAAAGAGCTGCCCAATTATAACCGGTATTTATTTGCAAGGAGTTTGTCTTAGTGACCTGGCTAATTCCGCCTCTGCCCCACCACCCTCACCAATCCACAAATAAAACAGATAAGATCCATCATTCACTTCAGTGCTGTTTGTGGACATTGCTGTGTGCAAATTGGCTGCCGACTTCACCTGCAAATTACTTTCAAGTTTACTGCAAATCCTGTAGCTCAGTGGTTAGAGCACTCGCCTGCTAAGCAGGAAACCCAAGTTCAATTCCAGGCAGGGAGAAACCTCGGGCAAGCTTCCTTACTCCACACGCCTGATAATAATCCCTCGAAAAATAGACAATAACAAATTGGGTCATTTCAATCCACCACTGTTTGTGGGACACTGCTGTGCGCAATCGGCTGCCGTGTTTCGCCCACATTTTGTACAGTCCATTCACTTTACGTTATATTCTATGAAGCGCTTTGGGACGTCCAGACGACGTGAAAGGCGCCCTATCAAACGCAAGGATTATAATAAGATCATTTGAGATGATCTCCTGGTTGTGAAAGGCGTTGTACTAAAGGCAGCAATTTTCGTGTAGCAATCAGAGTCCATTTATTAATAAATTCTTTGACACTTTTCCAAGATCGCGCATTCTCCTTTTTTTATCCACCATCTATTCCATTCTCAATTTTGTTTTCACAAACACACACACACACACACACAGCCTACCTCACAAAACAGATTAATTGAACAAACAGGATTTTCTCTCAATGTCCTTGAGTGGACATTCCACGCCTAGAGCACCTGATCTCTCACCATGAAACCTTCACTGAATCAGTGAAGCTCTGGAATCTCAAAGGTGGAGGTGGGGGAGGGAGAGGGAGAGAGAGAGAGAGAGAGGAGAAATAAGGAAAAGGAGAGGAAAAGAGGAGAGAAAGAGAGAGAGAGAGAAAACAAACATACATTGAAGTAACCAGGAAATGAATGCACTGACAGAGAGAGAAACAGAGAGAGAGAGGTGGGTAGGGTGGTAAAAGAAAATTCAGGGGCATTACCTGATTGCAAAACGACTCACTTAATCAGGGAGTTGAGTTAAGAAACGAAGCCAGTTGAAAGAGATGAGGTGGGGGGTTGTGATTGTAAGCTTGCTCTAACACACTAGTCGTGTGTGTGGGTGGATGAGAGTTCAATTGTACTATTGTTACCAAAATGCACAGTTCATTCAGGTTCCCTGAACACAGAGAGATAGTTAATAGAGTGAAGAGGGGGGATTCAAGAGAAAGTTATCTATCCATTGCTGCTTGCCTTGGGTGAGGGAGGTGGGTGAGTGGGTACAGAGAGGATTAAGTCACAGGTAACTTTACACACTCCCACCCCACCCCCCCCCAATTCTGAGCCAAGGAACTCACAAGAGAAACTTTAAACCCAAATAATAAATTTGTTTTAAATGAAAATAACCTGTCTTACCTCAACATTGCTTTCGGTTTCAGTGGCTTTCTCTCTGGAGACAAAAAAAAAGGCAAGGTTCTTTACTCCCCACACACACACACACACAAAACAAAACTAAGCAAGAAGTGATCACATCTGCCAGATGAAATGGGAGGAGAGAGAGAGAGTGGGGGGTGGGGGGGGAATGGAAGGAGGAGGCAGGAAAGGGAGGCAAGTTCAATTTGCCATCAATGACTTGGAGTCAACTCCTTGCTGCCCAGAGTGAGCGAAGTTCATTTCCCCACAGAGAGAAGGGACACACACACACATACACACACACACACACGTCAAAGAAAAAAAACTGGGCGGTGTTAACATGGAGCTCTGCTTGTAGAGTCCCATAGCTCAGTCACTAGAGCACTCACCCTCCTTGCAAGGGAGGGAGGGGGAGAGAGAGAGAGAGAGAGCCTGGGTTCAATTCCCCAGTCAGGATGAAACCTTGGGCAAGTTTCCTCGCTCCGCACGCCTGAGAATAATCCCTCAAGGAAATAAAAACCGCGTAATAAATCGGTCGTTTCGGCCCACGGCTGTTTGTGGGGACGCCGCTGTGCGCGATTGGCTGCCGCGTTTCGCCCACAAACAACACGCACTCTGCGCAGCGCTTTGAGACGCTAGATGACGCAAGGTTTGTTATTAATGTTACTCTATTATTATTATTATTGTAATGAGGCTCGCAATTCCACCCAACTCTCAGTCTGTGAGACCCGGGCAAACCAGTCACTGGGCCCAGGGAATCACCCCATCCAACAGCAACAACAGCTTGCATTTTCAGATCTCCCCGCTCCTCTGCACCCCACTTACCTCTCTGACCTCCTCTCTCCCCAACACAGCACCCGTTGCCCTCCTTCCTCCGGTTCTGATCTCCTCCATGTCCCCCCGAATCCTCCGCTCCACCATCGGCGGCCGTGCCTTCAGCCACTGCGCCCCGAAGCTCTGGAACTCCCTTCCTCACTCCCTTCGCCTCGCCCCCTCCTCCCTCGCTTTCTAGTTTCAGGTCTCAACCGAAGACCTTTCTTTTCGACCGGGCCTTCGGTCACCTTTGTCCCCCTCCCACCGGCTCGGGCCCGGGATCCATTATCGTGAAGCGCTCTGAGACGCCGGCCAGCGTGTAGGGCTCTATATAAATCCAAGTTTGTTGTTGTTATTCTACACTGAGGCCTCCCACCCTCACATGTGGCAATGTTCCCGAGAGCTTGACACTACTAGAGCACGACCCCGAGCTGGGGAAGGGAGGCAGGGTGACGTGACCATAGACATGGTCCAAATAGGAAAGTTTTCAGGTCACGACCGTACAGTTTTTAACAAACCCGGAGGAAGCTTGTCGGGTGGCAGAAAGCAGTAGGAAGCGAGGGTAGGTCATAATAATTTGGTCACTCAGTCCAGGACTGTACGTGTGCAACTCATGTGCGCAATTGGCTGCCACGTTTCCCACAAAATATACAGACTTTACAATACATTCTGTGAATCGCTTTGAGACGCTTCCAAGGCGTGATAAGGCGCTATAACAAACGCAAGGATTTCTTTCATTATTATCCCAGTTTGGTCCCAAGAGGCAGGGGAGGGGTGGGGGTGGGGGGGGGGGGGGGGGGGGGGGGAGAAATCTGTCCTCATCATTCAAGCTATTTACAGTATATTCTGATAAGCGCTTTGAGACGTCTAGAAAAGACGTGAAAAGTGCTCTATCAAACACAAGGATCGTTATTATTATCGTTGCATTTCACATCAGAACAGTCAGCAGTAATGTCACCACATTCATCTTTAGAATCTTTTCACAAAGATCCTCAATGATGTGAGAATATTGAAAGCTGAATCAATAGACTTCAACTTTTGACCTTGGGTAAAACGAAAAAAAAAAACTTGCTGTCTTATTTCGCATTATCACACGAAAACATCTAGAAGCGTTTCGCAGTCATTGCATTGAAAGTCGTGCTGTGTTTTGTTGGCCAATTCAGTAGCCTTTCTATCACAATTATATTCCTTGCGTTTGCCCCAGCGCTATGCACGTGTTCGAGACGTCTCAAAGTGCTTCACAGAAAATACTATAAGGTGAACTGACTGTATATTTGCGGGAGAAACGCGGCAGCCGATAGCGCACAACAGTGAACCACCAACAGTCGTGAAAAATGACCAATTTATTATTGGGGTTTTATTTGGAGGGATTATTATCAGGTGTGTGGAGTAAGGAAACTTGCCCAAGTTTTGCCCAGCCTGGAATCGAACCCAGGTCTCTCGCTTGTAAGACGAGTGCTCTAAATACTGAGTTGAGGGACTCTATGCATAGCAAAGACCCACAAACAACAGTTAGGTGAATGACAATTTGACCGAGGGTACTATTGCTGGGATACCAGGTGAAGATTCCTTCTCTTTTCCAATAGTGTCTCGAGATTAACATCCAACTGAACAGAGACGTGACTGCGTTTTGACATTTCATCTGAAGGATGGCTCTTCTGAGCGCACAGCAGTCTGTCTCCCTGTAGTATGCCAGCTTTTTCAACCTATGCTAAGGGTTGAAAGTCCAAACCATTCTTTGTGGGTTTTTAATTTTATGTTGCAGCCTTTGGCCCTGGTCTCTCACAGTGCCTCTCTCCTTACTACTTATAGATCTGGCATTATAGAGGAGTGGGGGCAGGTCAGCTTTATATTTTGTTCTCCCCACACATAACACACACTTTTTTTTCCCCAAAACAAATGTTATTAAAGAGTATGTTAAAGAGTAACAGCTTTGTTCTCTTCAGGTTAAAACCATATCTCTCTTACATGAGGCCAATCTGAAGAGTTTATTTTACACAGTATAATGTGGACTCACACTCCAAGAACTTCCATGGACTCTGTTGAGCTCCTGTAGCTCAGTGGTTAGAGCGCTCGCCTTAGAAGCTTGAGACCTGTGTTCGAATCCAGGCAGGTCAGGGCGAAACCTTGGGCAAGTTTCCTTACTCCACACACACGCCTAATAATAATCCGTCCCAAAACAACCACAATAATAAAATTTGTCATTTAAATCCACGACTGTTTGTGGGGACGCTGCTGTGCGCAATTGGCTGCCGCGATTCGCCCACAAATATACAGTCAATTCACTTTACAGTATATTCTGTGAAGCGCTTTGAGACGTCTAGAAAACGTGAAAAGCAATAAATCAAATGCAAGGATTATTATTATTCTGTTAACCTCTGCTTTAGAATGTTTTTCCTGAAAGAGAAACCCGAGAGCATTAAATGGAGCTTTAAGTGGTTCCTATAGTTCAATGGTGAGAGCACTCATTTTACAAGCAAGAGACTTGTGTTCAATTCTAGGGTTCAGGGATTAAACCTGGAGTAAATTTCATTACTCCTCACACCTAATAATAATCCCTCAAAAAACAATTGGTAATTCCAATCCATGACTGTTTGTGGGACACTGCTGTGCGCAATTGGCTGCTGCATTTCGCCCACATACTGTATGTATGCAGTCAATTCACTTTACAGTATATTCTGCGAAGCACTTTAAGACATTTGGAAGAGGTGAAAACCACTATATCAAATTCAAGGATTAAGATTATTATTATTATCTTGGGGGGAATTGTACAGTGTAATTCACACCGCTATAGCAATTATCTCTTCTCTTGAAACCATCTCTAAGTGGATAAGATGTCGATGACTAGCGCAAATTCTTGAGGTGATGATATTTCAGTGACATTATCACTGTCACTGTAGCATTATCTGTCATTTCCTGCGCACTGAACCACAATGCCACCATTTAACAGAAAACCTTGTGGCTAATAAACACGGTCTGGTATTCACAAGGATACAGAAAGCTTGACTTTGGAATGTCGTCTTTTTACAGAACGTTGGCTTGACCTCATCGGACCCGCCTTCATTATCAGTAAACTCCACTGAAGCCAAAGGGAAGGGATGAAAGGAAAGGGAGGAAGGGAGCTGGAGGGGAAGAAAATACAAAGCCTTTATAAACTCCAGGTGAGTTTTTTCATCTCAATTTGTGGTCGCAGTCCGGGAGAAAAAGGAAGATGAAAAGGAAGTGAGTTTGCGAGTACAAAAATCAAAGGAGAACCATCGCAAACATTATTGTTGCCAGAAATAACAACGTTACTCAAACAACAAAACTCCGAAACATATTTTAATGGAATTTGGGTAAAATTAGTAACAAAACCTAAATATTATGAATCCAATCTTATATTTATTCATTTATGCCACCTCCATTTATAAAATACAACTTTACAGTGCAGTATTTGATTGAAACACAGGTTTGGGTTTTACTGTATGTTACTTAGTTTTATTTCATGTCTGGAAGGACTAACTTTCTTCTGTTTTGAAAAACAAACTTCCAGCCATCGAGCTTGCACTACCAGTGCTGTGGGATTCTCTTGCAGGCATCTTTGCAACTCCTGGGGGTAGAACATATTGTAATGTTACTCAGGATATACAGTACTTTCATATTATGCTGGAGGATTGAGAGTTCAAATCATAGAAATTTCAGCACAAAAAGACACGCAGCTCAACTTGTATACACTTGTTGAGTACTTTAAAGTTGTGTTTTTGCTGCTTTGTTCATCACGTCAAAAAAAGTTTGTTTTAATGTCAATCCCACTGCCAGCAACTCTTTGCCAGCATATTGAAAAAAAGCTTTAGCACACATTCAAAATGCCAATCATTATACTAACTCAGTCCATTTGTGAGCTCCTGAAGCACAGTGGTTGGAGAACTCGCCTTACAAACATGAGACCTGTGTTCGAATCCAGGCAGGTCAGAGCGAAACCTTGGGCAAGTTTCCTTACTCCACACGCCTAATAATAATCCCTCCAAAAACAAAGTATAATAAAGTTGTAAATTTTTTCAAACCACGACTGTTTGTGAGGACACTGCTGTGCGCAATTGGCTGCCGTGTTTTGCCCACAAATATAGTCATTTCACTTTACAGTATATTCTGTGAAGCGCTGTGAGACGTCTAGAAGACGTGAAAAGGGCTATGTCTAATGCAAGGATTATTATTATTATTAAAACACGACATATCTCCTCACCAATATGTTATAATGCATGAATGAGGTTTAAGGTAAACAAAAATAACAATTTCAGATTTAAATAGTAATTTAGCTATTTTCTCCTTCCTCTCTTCTGAATGTACTGAATCGTGTTCATCGAAGCCAAGCTACTGATTTGCCATTGGGATAAACAATTTAAACAGCCTGTTATAACACTGCCACATCTTCATTCCTAAAATCTACAGGTTTCATGCAGCGACTTGAAGTTTCCTCTTTGTGCTTTATTATCTAGGTCACTTCATTTTACAGTAAATTCTGTAGAAGCGCTTTGAGACAATTCAATAACGTGATAAGACGCTATATCAAATACAAGGATTAGAGATCTTCTTTCAAGATGAAATTCACAAATGTTTCGCCTATATCGGAGAGTAAAATACGAAAAAGAACACAAGGTGAACTTATTAGAATTGTAATTTACCTGAACTCGCGTGACCCTTCTCACTTGCCCACAACTAAGTTGTGATAACCCAACAAGGGTTTTTCCAAACTCGGCCAGCAACCCAATTAATTATCTTGGGTCTTTATGACTCATCATCAACCCTAAAAGCGAATGAAGAGGCCAGGCCCGACACTGTGCTGAACTCCACTAATTGACTTTGTGCAAAAGCTTTCCAACGAAAGCTTTTGCTTAAATTATTGCTTTTCCTTTCCACCTTCCATCAATTAATTGTATGTTATTTTCAATTAAGCACTAAATAAAGCTGACTCTGATAACTGATTAAAAACACCAACATGAAAGTAGGACGTACAGATGATCTTTGAAGATTTAAATAGCTCATTGATCCAGCAAATATCAGGGTAGCATCTAACAATTTGAAAGGTCATGTGGCAAGAAAAGTTTAAGAGAAACGAACAAATGCAACAGAATTTTATTGAAAGGGATTTAATTTGGTACTGAAAGTAGAATGATTTTGCATCCTGTCTCAGGTTAATGAACTACAACGCAAACTTATAATAATAATAATAATCCTTAAGTTTATATAGTGCTTTCCACGTCTTATCGACATCTCAAAGCGCTTCATAGAATACAACAACGTCCCAAGGTTGGGACCAGAGCAGTGGGGTAGGGGGGGGGAGAGGGATGCGTGGTTGGGGGAAGGAAAGTAGGAAAATTGACTGTATATTTGTGGGCAAAACTTAAAAAACTTAATGCTTTTTCTGTTTCTTTGCTGGTGTTCATTAAGTCTTCACAAGATCACAAGAGAGGTTCAGATGAAGAAGGCCCTTTGGCTTGGCGTGAAGTTCACAATGGTTGAAAGCGATGTTCAAACGTGATTATTACTCCTTAAAAGAATTCCCAACATGAAATACTACACATTGGAACACAACACCTATTTGCCCCATTTTCCGTTTACCTGAGCTTGGCTTGAATTGTCCACTTGTGCCACAATGTGAGTGGTCTCAGCACAAATGATTTGATCCACGTTCCCATCATAAGTGCAGGCTGGTTAAGGAAAGTAAGTGTTTGCAGAGTAACTGGCAATAATTCACAGATGTATGTGCAGTAAATTCACGGACAGCCAACACTGTATGAAAACGAAAGACGCAGTTAAGTGTTCTTTGAAATCTGGAGAAAAGAAATCCAATAGTGTAAAATCCACTCTGATGAGGATAGAACAGTCTCAAGTGAAACAAAAGTTCAACAGCGGTTCATCTCAGCTTCATCAACCTCTTTGAGGATCTCTAGGCTGCAGGAATTATTTAAATAGTTAAATGTAACGTTTCCCTTTCCTGCCTTCTTTGTGCCAATCAAGTATTTGCTTGTTCTACTCATTCGTTCCTTGATGGTTGCATTCAATAGCTTGGCAAAGCCCTCTTCAGGTCTCTCCACTCGTGCTTGGGCTGCAAGGCATTGTTTTCAGCAACTTAATACCCAACCTCTTCTGCCCATGACCTTCTCCACCACCAGACCTATCTGCAATCTATAAGCTTAGACTTCCTAGGTTTATTGTTCACTATGTACCTTATCCCACTGGGTCCTGGTGATAGTATCCCCATGCAACTACTTACAGAGGTTAAAGTCCTCACTTACTGTTTGCCGAGATCAATCGGAACTATTGCTTGCTTAGACGCACGGTGCGGTAAATGAATTGTCAGTTGATGCGGGAGAAGCCATTAATTAATTTCCTAGCTCCAATTATCTGCCTAAATTAAATTTGTTGAAGAATTTTTTTTTAACGGAAGACAAACAGCAACATCTTGCATTTATGTAGTGTCCACCATGCAGCATCTCAGACCTCATCTCAGTTCAAGAAGCACTTCCTGACACACAGCATAATTCCACCCCCATCCATTGAGCTGTAATGAGTGTTGGGAGCTCGACACTGAGACGGAGAGAGGGGTGAGGTGACCGTAGGCACAGTCAAAAGGAAAAATCTTCAGATACGATTGACCAAGAAATTAAAGGAACTGTAGACTTCAATTAGAAGACATGAAAATGAGTGTGAGCAAATGAAATCTACAAATCGCAATCTAAATTCTCAGAAAGTCGACTGAAATTGAAATGAGTCAATTGTGATTCAACGGCTCTTGATTTGCTCACCATCGTGTATGAGTACGTTCATTGGTCTAATTTACAAAACTGGAAACTTAAATAACAATCTGTATTTATACAGCACCCTTCATCTACTACACTTCAAGACAGGAGCGGATGCAGGGACAAGGCAGGAAGGAACCTAGATGGTTAATACCGTTAAAGAGGTAGGTTTTAAGGAACTTAAACTCAGCTGGGGTGGGGGGAGGCAACAACAACAAAATTACATATATAGAGCGCCTTTCACGTCGGGAGGACGTCTCAAGGCGCTGAAGTTAAGTCTGGACCCAAGCGGGGGGGGGTGGTTGGGGGGGAGAGGGACAGGGGGAAGGAGAATAGGAAAGACAGGGAAGAAGAAGCAAAGAGTTTCAGAAGATAAGGATGTTGATGATGGTGAAGTTGCCTTCAGTTTTATTAACGGCGACGCTGACTCTGTTGATTTGGACATCTAAAAGCCTGAGAAAATATGAAATACATGAGTGGCTCTTTACTAGTATTGATCCCGTACACAGCAGAAGGATATGTTACCAGGTAACGGCTGAGCTTCTTCTTCTCTGACTCCGACAAGTTGAAGAAGTAAACACTCACTCCAGACATAAAATCTGGAAGATTGACTAAACCCTCTGCTGACTGTTGTGGACTGCAGCTCCCTGCCTTCTTCCCGTTATCCTTCACTTCCCACTTCATCGTGGTTTTGCTGGTAGATGCTGAAGAACCATGAGCCGATGAGGAGGCAATGTGCCTCTTGAAATAGTAGCTGGTATATTTTGTAAAGGAAATATCATGAATTTTTAGTGAAGATTAAACAGGTTGGTTTAAATAAAGACTGCAATATTTTATAAATACCATGTTCTGTGATTGTAATAATAATCCTTATATTTAATATAGCGCCTTTCATATTAGAGCACGTCTCTAACTGTAAAGTGTGGTGACTGTTTATCTGTAGGTGAATGTGCAATTTGCACTCAGCAGTGTCCCGAACAATCACGGAGTGAGTGACCTAATTTTATTTTAATAATAATGATCCTTGCATTTGATATAGTCTTCAAAGCGCTTCACAGAATATAACTGTAAAGTGAATTGACTGTATATATGTGGGCGAAACACGGCAGCCAATTGCGCACAGCAGTGTCCCACAGACAGTCGTGGATTGAAGTGACCAATTATTTTTAGAGGTATTATTATTAGGCATGTGGAATGAGGAAACTTGCCCAAGGTTTTGCCCTGCCTGGAATTTGAACCCAGGTCTCTCGCTTGTAAGGCGAGTGCTCTAACCACTGAGCTACAGGACTCCTTTGGGAGACTGTTGGCCAAAATACCGGAAGAAACTCAGTTCTCTTTTCGAATAGGGCCAGGGGATCTTTGACGTCCACCTAAATAAGTAGACGGCACCTTGTTTCAATGTCTCAAATGAAGGATTGTAATCATTACACTGGTCCTTGTCCCAAAAGTGTAACACATACATTGGTAGTTTTGTTTTGGTGACACAGTTTACAGAGAATTGTGCTGAAGGGATGGATCTCTCCTAGGGTCCGGCGATATATCGATATATCGCTAAAACCCGATATAATTTTCATATCGATACGCCGATATAGACATTTAAAAAATATCGATAGATCGAAAAACGATATATCGAGGTAAAAAATCGGGATGCACGCACACTGAACTACAAGACCCAGTATGCTCATCTCTATACACAATGCACAGACCGAGGTGCAAAGCTACCATATTGTATTCACAGTCCTCGAATACAATATACAGGTATGCAAGGGGTGGGGGGGGGGAGAGAGATGGCTGGGGGTGGGGGGGTGAGGGGGAGAGACATTGCTGGGGGGGGGGTGAGAGGGAGACAGACGGCTGGGGGGAGGGGGAGAGAGACGGCTGGCGGGAGAGGGGTAGAGAGACAGCTGGAGGGAGGGGGAGAGATACGGCTGGGAGGAGGGGGAGATAGACGGCTGGGGGGGGGAGAGGGGGAGAGAGACGGCTGGGGGGGGGGGGGGGAGAGACGACTGCGGGGGGAGGAGACGGGGAGAGAGACGGCTGGGGGGGGAGGAGAGGGGGAGAGAGACGGCTGGGGGGAGGGGGAGAGAGATGGCTGGGGGGAGGGGGAGAGAGACGGCTAGGGAGAGGGGGAGAGAGACGGCTGGGGGGAGGGGGAGAGACGGCTGAGGGGGGAGAGAGACGGCTGGGGAGAGGGGGAGAGAGACGACGGGGGTGGGGGGTGCGAGAGAGAGACGGCTGGGGGGGGGAGGAGAGGGGGAGAGAGACGGCTGGGGGTGGGGGGTGCGAGAGAGAGACGGCTGGGGGGGGGAGGAGAGGGGGAGAGAGACGGCTGGGGGGAGGGGGAGAGAGACAGCTGGGGGGAGAAAGATGGCTGGGGGTGTGAGAGAGACGGCTGGGTGGGGGGAGGGAGAGAGAGAGACAGCGGGGGGGGGGGAGGGAGAAAGAGACGGCTGGGGGGGTGGTGGGGGAAAGAGACGACGGGGGTGGGGGGTTCGAGAGAGGGATGGCGGGGTGGGGGGGGGGGGGGGAGAGACGGGGTGGATGTGATAATATACAGATAGATATAGATGGGGGGGATAGGAGAGAGGGAGAGACATAGAGACACACAGACAGAAAAACACAGAGATGGAGAGAGTGAGAGACACAGAGAGAGAAAGATATTTACCTCCTGAGAAGATAGGCCCCGAATGCATGCGCACCCGGAATGCGCGCGCGCATGCTGCGCAGTATGAAAAACCTGAAAATATCGATATTTCGGTATATCTCGATATGAGCCCATCGATATATTTAATCGGAAAATTTTCCATATCGACGGACCCTAATCTCTCCTCACAATTTGTGTGTTCGCAAAAATGAAAATCAGAAAAACAACACCCTGGTTATTTAACGTGCTTAATAAAGTGCAGACATTCACAGCTCTGCAAACCTTCAGCCACAATAGGATACATGTACGTCGGTATCTTCCTCGCTGCAAGGTATTTGCGAATAAGTCTTTCGGTGCCATACCAGTTAAATCCTTTGGTCGCGTGCCCTATTCGAGGGAGGTGGACGCTTGCTGAGAACACAAGAGCGAAATACGCAAATAAAACAAACGGGAGAAAGTGGATTGAAAAGATCTGAGCACCAAATACACGCGTGGAGTTAACAGGTAAAACACATCAATGCAAACGTACGCTGACCCCATGTACAAATAACCATTGCAGATTGCTGTCAACTCAGAGAAGTTGATTCACTAAACTTGATTCACGGTGATGCAACAACAACAACAACAAAATTACACTGATAGACCACCTTTCACATCGGCAGGACGTCCCAAGGCTCAACGTCCCCAGGCGCAGTTATAAGGACGAGAAGATAACATTTAGAACAAAGTTACACATACCGTTTCTCTGCTTGGCTCCCGTGTACAGCTTTTTCAGTCCATCTTCCAACGCTGTCAATTTGATGCCTGAAAGATTGTTGGAACGATCCCGTTGCTGGGCCACGATTAAAGCCAACTGAGGAAAGATTATTCGGATCAAATGTATTTGACGTTATCAAGCCAAAATCGAGTATTTAAATATCTCCCAGAACCACCTTCCTCGTCAGGAAATCGATAAGAGATCAACTCCGTGATCTTTTTCACCCCAAGAGAAAGGGGAATTCTCCCAGTGTCCTGGCCAATAAACTCGAAATAAAATTGTTCGTTCACTCCGCAGGTGTTTGTGAGACATTGCGTGCACAAATTGCCTGTAGTATTCATCCACAAAATGCAATCACAGCATTTACAAAGTGCCCTGTAAAGCACTTTTGAGACTTTTTGATGACATGATAAGGTGCGGCATCAAAGGCAAAGATGACTGACTACATGAAGGAGTGTCGGACAACACACTGACATAACAAAGCTGCTGTCTGATTGAGGTTGATTTTTAACTAGGGCAGGTTTTGTGATCTGCAAACGTCATGCGACCATCGGGGTCATAATAGAATGGGGAATGAGTGATAAAGAGCAAAATGAGCATCCATAATGAAGACTACCTTTAAGCGCCATGAGGAGTCCTGTAGCTCAGTGGTTAGAGCACTCGCCTTGCAAGCGAGAGACCTGTGTTCAATTCCAGGTGGGACGAAACCTTGGGCGAGTTTCCTTACTCCACACGCTTAACAATAATCCCTCAAAAAATAAACAATAATAAATCGGTCATTTCAATCCATGACTGTTTGTGGGACGCTGATGTATACAATCAGCTGCTGCGTTTCACCCACATATATACAAACAAACAAACAAACAAAACTTACATTTATATAGCGCCTTTCACGTCGAAAGGACATCCCAAGGCGCTGATATACAGTCAATTCCCTTTACAGTATATTCTTCTAGCGCTTGGAGACATCTAGAAGACGTGAAAAGCGCTATATCAAATGCCAGGGTTATTACTGTTGTTAGCTGAGGCAGTGGTGGAATCAGACAGAAACACTGCTCCTGAATCCCTTGAGGCAACCACCATTGGAAATTGTGTGTGCCCGATTGTGTAGATTTGCAAGTGAGGGGATTAAATAGCAGTTGAGAACAGGATCACTCTCTCTTTTGTTCAACAACCTGTTGACATTCGATGCCTGCGCTCAGGCGTGCAAAATACAGCGGGTGGCGCCTAATGTGATCACGTCCATTCTTGTTCTTTTGATGACATTAACCAGTTGATAAAATCAACAACAGAAAAAATGTTACGTGGACTTTTATCAATTGCAAAGCACTTATTTCATCTACAGAAAAAGCCATCTAATGTGATTCGGGTGCCAGTTAGCACAAAGAAGGCCTTTGATTCTGCTCAGCAACATTTTATAGTCATCTGCATGTCCTCTGTGTTGCTCTAGAGTTCTTCTAAGAATGTCCAGAGCCACACGCATATCACAGGCCGATGGTGGCATTTCCTGGAACCTCATCATCCGGTTCATCATCTTCAGACTCTTCTGAGTTTCCTTTATTCAGAATTTTCCATACTAATAATAATAATCATAATCCTCGCATAAAATATAGCGCCTTTTCACATCTTGTAGACATCTCAAAGCGCTTCACAGAATATACTGCAGAGTGAATTGACTATATATTTGTGGGAGAAACGCGGCAGCCAATTGTGCACAGCAGCGTCCCACGTGGATTGAAAATGACCAAGTTTATTGTTGAGTTTTTTTTTTGAGGGATTATTAGTTGTGTGGAGTAAGGAAACTTGCCCAAGGTTTCGCCCTGACCTGTCTCGATTCGAACACAGGTCTCACGCTTGTAAGGCGAGTGCTCTAACCATTGAGCTACAGGACTCCAGGATTCATGTAGAATTTAAAGACCAGCACGGACTAGTTGGGTTGAATTGGCCTGTTTCTATATACTTTTATCTTCATCAGTAAGATCAAGTGTCACTGGCAAGTTCCCATCTATCGCTACCCACTCCTGAAAAGCTTTTTGGGCCATTCCCTCAGCAGGGTTGACATTTTGCAATAATTAATTTTCATCGCTGCCTGTGGCATCATCTGCAATCAAAAACTTGGCTCTTCTGAAGCGGTTCACTATTGTCTCACTGTTCCAAGCATTAACAATCATACACATTGCACCCAGAACATTTATTCTTTTTTGCTATTTGCGCAGCTGATCCTCTGCCTTCATCGATGCTTTTGATGAGTTCCTCTCTCGTCTCACTTCTGTATAAAGATTTTAGAGTCTCAATGATTCTTTCATCAAGTGGCAGGATGATTGAAGTCGTGTTGCGCGGAAGAAATAGAAACTCAATTTTTTTCAGTTGGCTTGTTTGGTGAAATGAGAGGGCAGTCGTCAATGATAAGTTCAATTTTCTTTTTCCTTCTGTACCACTCATAATCCCATTTCTTCAGAAGATCATTGATAATAACAGAAGTCATCCAAGCATTTTTGTTTGCCATGTAATCTACTGGAACGTTTTTAACTCCTCGAAAATATGTGAGCAATTTGCATATGGTGGACAGTCACCTATTTTCACAACCAGTTAAGTTTCAGGTAAAAAGTGCAGTAATCCGTTCCTTTTGTTTTTTTTACTACCACAGTGTAAGGCATTACGAAATACCATTGTGTGGTCAGGTATCGCCCTAAAGAATAAGCTTGTCTCATCAGCATTGGACACGTTCTCTTCTCAGTATATTTTCAAGAGCTTGAGAAGGACTTCTGCCACCTATCTGTCAACTTCATCTAAATCTGCATCCGTCTTCTCGTCATCCAACGTCCAATAGATGTTGTGTCTCTCCTTCCATCTCATTAACCACCCAACCATGGGATTGAATTTCTCTCAGCCCAGCACCGTAGCCAATAGCCTTTTGGAAGAGTATCTGCCAGTTGACAGGTGCATTTTGCCGCCTACTATGTTCAAACCAGTGAAGCAGCGCCTCTCCCACTGCTATGCCTTTTCCTTGGCACTTCCTTTTTAAATAAATGTTCACATTGTTTATTCCACATGTTTCCAGAGATTCTCGTTGCTTTGAAAGTTCACAGAGACGTGGCTGTGAGAACCCGAGCTTGGTTTGGTTTGTCTTCGGCAACTCATCACTGCATCAGTAAAAATCACATTTCCTGTAAGGTTTTAAAATCCTTACACTGATGCTACTGCGCCATGGTGTTGAACAGGAGTGTGGTGAGTTGAAAGCCTCACAAAACAAGTTAAATGGGCGGGACTGTCATTTCAGAAGACACTTGACCTAGGAAAAGTAGCTAGGTACCCTCGGGCGGTTAGAAGCTGAAACACGATACGGTCAAAACCTCAATCACAACAACCAAATCTCATCTGGCCATTTCAGGCTCAGTATAAGAGATTTGAACGAAAGGGCGGATTTTAATTCGATAATATTGACAGACGGATTGACAACAACAACAACATTACATTGATAGAGCGCCTTTCACATCAGGAGAACTGTGTGTTGATAACAATATCTGGAAATCTCTATTGCTATAAAACAGAATTTAGTTTTGGAGGTTTGATAACATTAACCAGTGATCACATAAGCCAGTGCCTACTGTAGCTGATTAGATAAGGTGCGGAAGTGCAGACACCTAATAAACCAGGTTGTTAGCAAACAATGCGGTCTGATGAGCAAGAATAATAATAATAATAATAATCCTTGATTTGATACGGTGCCCTGCTTGTCGGCCTTCCCAATTCCTCCCTCCACAGGTTGCAGATGATCCAGAACTCTGCAGCCCATGTCCTCTACTGTTCAAACTCCGTGACCCCCATCTCCCCCATCTTCGCTCGACTCCATTGGTCCATCAATGGAGTCCATCATTGGTCCATCATCATTGGTCCATCATCATTGGTCCATCATCATCCAGAGGATCCAATTCAAGATTCTGGTCCTTCCACAGCCTCGCCTCACCCTACATCCGTTTGCTCCTAACCCCCTACCAACCTGCCCGCCCCCTCCGCTCAGCAGGCTCTGGCCTGCTCCACCTCCCACAACCAACCCGCCCCAGTGTAGAAATTGTGTATTTGTAGGCGAATACGGCAGCTAATTTGCACAGAGCAATGTCCCCCAACAGCCATGAGGTGAATGACCAATTATATCTGGCAGATTGCTGGCTGGGAGATAAATCTTAAAATGTTACGACAAAAAGTGTCAAGACTCGATCCATGAAAATTTGGGACCTTTGCTAGCTAGAAAATATGTACTTTACATTCACACACTCAAATAAACATGAACAAAACTGATCACAGTTAACTTACTTACTAGATTTGCAATCGTGAGATCATATTTACATAGCAATTTGATTAACAAATTAGTTCTACCTTCAGCACCTTCTTTCAAAACAACAAGTTAGAATCATTCCTCAATGTTTTCCTTTGTCTTTGAAAATGATTTTATTTGAAGCAGAAACTTCTACTGACATAGTCAAGGAAACTGTCTTGGGAGACATTAATTAGCCCAATAGTGTGAGGGAGTTGAACTAACACAAGATTCATGCAACTTTCACTGTATGCACCATATTTAACTGATTCCTACTTATCAGGCTAAGAACAATAGGCCCTCCAATTAGGTCAACAATAATTATGCAAATATGTCAAATGCAGTGACTAGCTGCCAAACATTAAGGCCATTTGTGCCAGCAAGGTCTCGCAACAACAACCACAACAACAACTTTGATTTATACAGCGCCCTCCACACCGGACGGCGTCTCAGAACGCTTCACAATAGCGGATCCCGAGACTGAGCCAGGGGCAGAGGCAGAAAGATGACCAAAAGCGCGGTCGAAAAGAAAGGTCTTCAGGTATGACCTGAAACTGGGAAGAGAGGGGGCGAGGCGAAGGGAGTGAGGAAGGGAGTTCCAGAGCCTCGGGGCATAGTGGCTAAAGGCACGGCCACCGAGGGTGGAGCGTAGGATTCGGGGGGACATGGAGGAGGCCAGACCCAGAGGAGCGAAGGCAGCGGGTGCTGGGTTGGGGGGAGAGGAGATCAGAGACATAGGGGGATGCAGAGGAGTGGAGGGATTTGAAAACAAGGGTGAGGATCTTGAAGTTGATCCTCTTTGGGATAGGGAGCCAGTGAAGTCTGGCAATGACTGGGGTAATGGGGGAGCGAAGCTTGGAGCAAACAGCCATGAGGTGAATCATCAGTTTATCAGACATCAAGTCCTGGATTAGAGACAACTTTCTACAGCTGAATGTCAGCAAGATCAAGACCCCCTGATTGGCTCGTGCCAGTCCCTCCGCACCTCACACTGGCAGCATCAGCATCCACGGGTGCTCACTCCACCTCACTAAGCCAGTCAGGAACCTGGGTTTCTTGTTTGACCCTAAGCTCTCCTTTCTCCCCCATATATGTACCATGATCAGCACTGATCACTGATACTTTTCAGCCCTGGGCTTTCAGCCTCTCAGCCCCCATGCTCTGGAACTCTAGTTCCTCCTTTTCAACCATGCCTTTTTCTGCCATTTTAACTCTCTGCTCTCCCTCATCCCAACCCTGCCCCCTCGCCCCCCAATTCTCAGGTCCTGAACCCTGACTGTTCAGCACCTTGGGACGTCCTCCTGATGGGAAAGGTCTCTACAAATGTGATTTGTTGTGGTTGTTATCCTAATGATTAGTGCCCAGGTCACCCTTCCCAGATAGAAATTCCCTTCTCTTTTTTTAATGTTGTCATGGGGTTGGTCTTTCATGTCCACCTGAACAGAAAGGTAGTTTAATCTATCAAAATAATGACACCCATGATAACTGCAGCATTCCCTCAGTATTACATTGAAGTATTAACTTAGAGTGTTAACTTAGAAGTGTTAACTTTGAACCCATAATCAAAGATAAAAGTGCTGGCTTGACTCAACAGTTAGCACTGTTGCTAACAACACAAACTTATTCCTACATACCATATCCTGCCCCGAACTCCGAGACTCTTTGTCATCAATGGCAAACAGAAGGACACTGCCCAGAGAAAGGTCTGCCAAGGTCAAAAAAGAATTGTATTTTTTTTTAGCAATAACTAAACATAGCCTAACAATTCCACAAGTGTACACTGCTGAAAACAACCACAGACAATTTGTACAAAATAAACAAATCTACTTCAGTGATGAAAAGCGTTTTGAATAAAACTCAACTGTTATCTGTTAAGAATTTGGTTCTCTGGATCTTCCCTTAATTCCCAAAACAAACTGCAGAGTGTCTGTGACTATGAGGCCATTGAATGTATTATGGGCTTGATTCTGAGATTAACTCTTGACTCTGTGGAATGCCAAATCCACACATTTGCCTAAGACCATGCAGTGCCAAAGCATTTGCTGGTAATGATTCATCACAATAAAACACAGATGAACACTGTGTTATTACTGAGGGCGAATCTCTCCATTATAAGTCAAGGGTGAGAAAATAGGTAACTTTCAAGTCGTCAGCTACTGCTGAAGTCACTTCTTGCACAATTGGAAGTGAGACAGGACTGCACTAAGGGGCACTACAATTGTGTCTCCCCGTAAATAACATCAAGATAGTACAGAGAAAATATTTTGATGTGTTAGCACTGTAGAACCTTAATGTTTCTTGATGGACCGTTGAGACTTCTCAAAGCGCTTCACAGCTGTGAGGTAATCAAGGGTTAATATGGTGAATATCTTATAGGTGAAAAGATCAGCCATGATCTTATTGAATGGTGGAGCAGGCTTGAATGGCCTACTCCTGCTCCTAATTCTTATGTTCTTACGTGAATATGGGTTCAGGGAGATACTAGCAAGTGTTTGGGAGCTAGAGAGTCTGTTACATTTCAGTTATGATTGAGATACCAATCTGTTTATCTTTCTGTAAGGGGTAATGATAAGTGTTCTATAATGATAGTTAACCGGTTAATGAGTTATGCCAGAGGATGAAAGCAACTCTTACCTTTCATCTTTCCCGCTCGTTCATATTGCTTTCGCGGCTCATCGGATCTAGCCTCCAGAGCTGTGAATAAACCTCCTTTACCCCATCTACCAGAGTTGTCTGGGGGGGAAGAAAAAGAAAAAAAATGTTCATTGCAAAATATAAATGGGGTGTAAAATTCACCCCCCAAAAAAGTGGGAATCTTTTCAAAAGGTCAAGCTGGTTTCATAAACGCTTTTAATATGTTCCCTCTCTTTCTCTAGTCTGCAGTGAGCACTCACATCTAAGGTTGTTCAAGTTCTCACTCAACATCCATTTGACTTTTCAGCCCTGATTGTCAATCGAGAATGGGCAGGCGATGTTGGCTGATTTTGTTGACTTTTTCTCCTCCCCTGGCCTTGGAGCATTAAGGACAAATGCCACAGCCAATTGCATTAAGACATACAAAATGTTAGCCATTGCAAACTAGCTCAAATGCAACAATTACTGCTTTTATTTTTTATTATTATTACTTATCACAGCGGCAATGTTTTATAATCCTCTAAATCTGTAAGAAAAACGGAAGCAAGTTCAGTGCCTTGGGACGTCCTTCTGTCAAGGAAAGCACTTTACAAACGTCAAATTGTTTTGTATTGTATTTTGGTGTGAAATGGCTAACATTCTAGTTTGTATGTCTTAATGCCAGACAAAGCTGGGCGACTGGGGAATAACATTATTTAACAACCTCCTAGCAAATGCAAGTCTGTAAAACATCGCAAACAAAGCGCTGGATTAAAAAGATATCTGGTTGGTGGTGCTATAGATTTCCATGCTCACCCGAGATTCAAGATGGTTGAGGGACTGGTTAATCAACACATCACACCAGCAACTTTCTGACATTCTCTTCAAGCTGTAAGAATAACTGGGACTAACAGGGAGATTCCTTTTATGTTATTTTATTTTGTTCGACTTACCAACACAATGCACTATTATTGCATCCCCCACGACAGCAGCTGCAGGGTGAGTGACATCACCGATAACATAGTGAATTGAAGTCTGTTCTGTATCTGTGACATCTAGATCTCCAGCAAGCTCGTCTCCCTCCTCCTCCGATTCACTCTCATTCCCACTGTCCGTTGATGGAAGGCAAGGGGATCTGTAGCTACAGGATTGCCACCAAGCCAGTCTGAGGGAATAATTTTGTTTGAGGTTGGATTACAGGGATTCTGTTGGGTTTAAGGGCGAGGCGCAGCGAGTGTTTGAAAGCACGAGATGGGGAAATTCGAGAGTCAGTTGCTCTGCGACTTACTTTTTCTCGTGCTCCTCCTCTTCTCGCTTTTGCTTCTTTTCCTCGGCATGTTTTGCCCGTTTGGCCGTTGCCTCCTGCTGTTTCTGCCGACGCTGCTCAAGCTCCTCAGGCGACCAGGCCCGTTTCCTTCTGGTACTGAGGCTCAGTGGGTCAGTCAGAAGGGCCTGCGTAGGTGTGGGACAAAATCAACTGCTTCAGTGCAACCTTTTCATGAACAGGAGAAACTCGCAAACACTTGGGACCTAATTTGCAACTATTTCCGATGGAATTCCTTAGCCACAGAAGCGGGCATACACATTACATTTGTAAAGCGCCTTTCACGTCAGGAAGACATCCCAAAGCGCTTCATAGGATAGACATCAAAGTGTAGTGACTGTGTAGTCTGTGGGCGAAATATCACAGAAACCACTGAAACTCGATGCTAAAACAATTTATTTTCAGAACCCCGGAACTTCAGTTTGGAATGAAAATACTTCTGGTTACTAGAAGAAATCCCTCTCCACTCAATCTGCTGGTCAAGGAATACGAATCAATAATGTTATTCTTGTTTTCCTCGCATTTTCTTATGTGTGTATAACTGCAGTAATGCAAGGGTGATGATTACTAAGGCATGTTTCACAACAGCATAATTTTAATATTTAATAACTTTCTAGGTATTTACAAACATTTTCTGAATACCATTTGGAATTCACACTGCTTGTTCACACTGCACTGTCTGTGTGATCAAAAATTAGTCATTTCAATCCACGACTGTTTGTGGGGGACGCTGCTGTGCACAATTGGCTGCCGCATTTCGCCCACAAATATACAGTCAATTCACTTTACAGTATATTCTGTGAAGCGCTTTGAGACGTCGATAAGATGTGAAAAGCGCTATATCAAATGCAAGGATTATTATTATATGTTATTATTATTATTATAAGATCAAAGTGAAATGTTGAGCTCAGCTTGTCAGTCAAAATCCTACCTGCAAAAACATGATTCGAACGTGAAGAAAAGTTTCAAACTCGAAACAACCCCCACCCACTCCCGAAAACAAACACTTTCACAGTGCTCATGATTTATTGCAGAAATGCAGCAGTGAAAACTAAGATCACTCATTCAACTTTGTAATATTCTGAAAAGGAAATGCGTAGAAAATCAAGGATTATTATTATTATAACCCAATAGCTGAAAACGTTTTGCGTCTAGCAAGCAGAATAAAAGAACACTTGGCGGTCTATGGGCTAAAGGTAATAAAATGAAAAATTATTTGCATAGAAGTGTTCACATGGACATGTGTTTGTAACTCATATACATTATTTCCAAATAAGACACTGGGTAAAGTAAACAGGCTTACTTTGGATTTATTGCGGAGTGATCTTCCTTCTTTACTGGTGTCTTCAAGCACCACTTTGTAAACATCTAAAAGTTGTTCAAAAGTGTTCTGGTCGGCTGAACTGTACCCTTTCGAATAATCCTTTCCCTCAAACAAGTACATGTGTGCTGAAAGGAGAGAGGATCATGGCAATGCTGCAATAACAAGGCTATCTAAATACATTATTCAGTGGCCAATCTTAAGTGACTACAGTCCCATCCTTGATCAATATATGACAACTGCTGTTGAATTCCAGGCAAGGCGTAAACCTTGGGCAAGTTTTCTTCCTCCACACACCTGATAATAATCCCTCAGAGAGAAAAAAAATTGGTCATTTCAATCCTCAACTGTTTTGAGGGACACTGCTGTGTGAAATTGGCTGCTGTGTTTCACCCACATTTATGCAGTCAATTCACTTTATAGCATATTCTGGGAAGCACTTTGAGACATCTAGAAGACATGAAAAGTGCTATTAAACGCAAGTATTATTATTACTAAAAATGGTGTGGCGATTAGGTGAGGACAGGATTGGGAACCGGAGTTTCAAGATTCAGAAGACTTGAATTCAAGGCACAGGCGGCAAAGTGTTAGCTGCTGTAAGGTCTACACACATACTTGTGCTCTCTGGCTCTTTGCATTCTTCTTCGGTCGGCACTGGCTGTTCATCAGAAACCCACATTCCTTTCCTGGTTTCCCCTACGATGCTTTCCAGATCAATTTCTTCAACAGTACTCTCTTCGGAAGAGAGAAGTTTATCTAGCCCAAACTTCAGGATATCACTGAGCTGGTGATGAAGCACAACACAAAAAACAATCGCTGTTCACCATAAAACACTTCAGATTGTTCGAAACACAGCAGCAAAACTAACTCATTGTCTCATACTCTACATCATGGTGGTATTTCTGCATGATTGTCAGAATGCCCAATGCTGCACATTCAATTGGGATACCTGAACAAGAGAGAGATAGATATTTCTCACAAAACATAGTCACATCACTGTATTCTGTGAAGCACTTTGAGATGTCTTGAAGACATAACGAGACACTATATCAAATGCAAGGATTATTATAATTTTTATTTGGGAAGTGAGGGTATTAAGGGATACGGAAGAAGACTGGGGAAATGGAATTGAAAGATCTAATAAAACAGCAGAACTGGTTCGACTACCTGAACGGCCTAATCCTGGTTTTTAAGTTCCCATTTTATTAAAGACAAAAAATTGGAATAATTTTGTCACTGAGAAAAAGGATAACCTGTTAAGCATGTTTTTGCCTTCAAGGCTATTCTGACACATTCTAGGAGAGTTTCCCCCGATTTGGAAGTCCCGCAGGTTTCAGGGAGTTGCCGGCGTTTGGAATGTCGTATTTTCAAGGTTTTATTGTATTGTTTTGTTCTTGAAGGAATTATTACCCCCGGAAAAGCGATCCGACAATCAACTAACAATCGGAGTTCCCAATTGCTGCTGGGTGAACAGAGGCGTGTGGAGTAAGGAAACTCGTCCAACATTTCACCGGGAATCAAACTCGGGTCTCACGCTTGCGAGGCGAGTGCTCCAACCATTAAGCCGCAGGACACCGTAATGGTGAGGGTTCACTTAATAAAGATTGTCACTTGGGCAAAAAGATTGTCACCAATAGTGAAACTTAATCCTAACACAAGTTATTTCCTTTGGGGGTGGACACAGAACCACAACATGATGTCAGAGCACTTTTGACATCCTCAAACCTGCCCCTACGGAGCATATTGATATGATCTGATGATGGTGACGAGGACCCGAAGTGAAAGCCAAATGTCACATCTTGTAGTTAGTTGGTGACTGAAGAATCCGTGTGAAATTTACAGTCCCCTCCCTCTCTCAAGTGTGCTGTCAGCAGTTTCTTACCTGCATATCAGGATTCCCAGATGGTTCTCCTCCCTCCTTTAGAGAAAACTGACCTCCTTCGATCACGGTGTTTGTCAGTTTCAGCTTTGATTTGGCGCGGCCGTAGATTATTTCTTCCACAGTATCTCTTCCAATCAGCCGAATAATTTTCACTGGCCTTTAGAATGTAAAGCGAAACAAAACCTCACTTTGAGATGGGTAATAACTTCTGCAATTTCTAAAGTTAATGAATGATTGAAATACAACAACAAAAACAAAATTACATTTGTTTAGCGCTTTACATTTGTTTAGTGTCTTTCCCCCTAACCCTACCCTGACCCATCCCCACCTGCTCAGGCCCCAACCTAGCTGTTCAGTGCCTTGGGACGTCCTCCCAATGTGAAAGGTGCTCTATAAATGCAATTTTGTTGTTGTTGTTGTTGAATCAGATTGCCGAGCCTTTGTGGGAGTGCACTCAAGCCTGTTAAATGCAACATACGTGTCAGGTGAAAATATACTTCATCTTACTTTGTTTGTCCAATCCTATGAGCTCTGGCTGCTGCCTGGAGGTCATTTTGGGGATTAAAATCACTGTCCACAAATATGACAGTATCAGCAGCGGTAAGATTCATCCCAACTCCACCTGTTCACAAAACAAACATAGAAATAAGACTTAATAATAATAATTCTTCCATTTGATATAGCGCTTTTCACGTCTTCTAGACGTCTCAAAGCGCTTCACCGAATATACTGTATAGTGAATTGACTGTATAATTGTGGGTGAAACACGGCAGCCATTTTGCGCAAAGCAGTGTCCCACAAACAGTCATGATTTGTGTGATAAAGTTATTATTGTTTTTTTTTTTGAAGGGATTACTATAAAAGCCCGTTTATCCGGCACCCTCAGGACCTGGCCAATGCCGGTTAAAGCGTGTGCCGGATATTCGACCGAAAATGTTGTTGTTAAAAAAAATTAAAATGCACTTTTCTGGATAAATTCCGGTTAATCGAATGGGGATTTTTTTTTGCGCTGCCGGTTATACAGAAGTTACGGTTTGATCGAGTCATGGATAAACAGGCTTTTACTGTATTAGGACAGTATCAAACAAACAGTTCAGCCTTCTCTCTTCCAAAGCACAATTTAGCCCTTTGAAAAGCTAACAACTGATATAATGAACGATATGAAATGAATAAACTATCTTGGTTATTGTTTTCTTCCATTGAAACAAGTAATTGCTTGGGTAATTGGATGCATGTTGATAAAGAACAGCTGGGGCTCTACTCTCTGTAATGCCCATCATAATGGTCAAACTGTTGGCATTTATTGTCCAGGCTTAACAGAGAGCAATGGTCACGTGGGTGAAGCGCAGTATACCAGCCAGATTCAGTGCTTCAGGAGAGGAGAGAAAATAGAATGAGGGCGGAATGGAAGGCGGGGGTACAGGAAATAGAATTTGGGTGAGGGGGGAGAGGGGGGGGGCAAGGGTTGAGCTGGGGCGAAAATAAATCTGTTTTTTCTCTCCAAATATTTCAACCTCTTCTCTTCCAAGGCATGCTGGTGATCAGCACATCCTGCGATACTTTGGATAGGGGGCCATACTTCATTAGGTTGGGCAATGTATTATGGCAGGTTATTCAACCATGAACTGAACCCAAAATTTTCCACCACAATGAACTTTATTTAGGTAATTTATTGAGGTAATTTAGGCTGATTTTCCCTGCCAACATTCCAAGGCATTGAGGTCACCTGTGGTGCGTTTGCCCTCGTACCCTGGTTGAGATTGGATAACATCAATGTACACGTGGCACTTGTCGAAAAAATGGACACAGGAATAAAGGCTTCGTTCGAGTTTCCTGCAGCCATGCTCCCAGACACTTCCCCGTGGCACCTTCCATCATGAAGCGGAGATGTTACATTAAAAATATCCTGTTACCTGCTCTCGTGCTTAAAAGAAACACAAAAACGTCTTGTTGATTAAAATTTTTGATGGCAAGGAACCGTTCTTCTCCCCTTACTGACCCATCCAAGCGTTCGTAACTGTAGCCTTTAGGAAAACAGAGAACAAAGCTGTGTGAAGCACTCATAAAAAGGAAAACACATTAATCAGTCATTTAGCGTATTTGCTGTGTGCATAATTGGCTGCCACATTTCGCCCACATATATAGTCAATTCACTTCACAGTATATTCACTGAGACATCCAGAAAATGTGAAAAGTGCTATACCAAATGCAAAGATTATTATTATTATTATTATTTGTTGTTGACTAACAATCAATTCCCATGCAGACTTAAACCTACGGTTAAAATCATAAAATAATTCAAATTTATTTGATTACTGTCTCTCAATTAACATTTAAAGGCTCCAAATTCCAGATAGCCTTAGCCATTAAGACCATTGCCTCTTAAAAAAACAACAATTTGAAATCCAGGCTTTTTACTGTGGAAGCTGTCTTTCAATTTCAGACAGAATTTTAAGAATTTGCTACAATTCAGCATAATCTTACATTTTACGACAAATGATCTCAAAGAGGATAAGATTAGGTGGAAATTCAGACCATAACCATTTCCCGATTACAATATCTCCTCTCTACCTGGAATTTAACATGTGGTTTACTAGTGTTTAGATCGTGAAAGCTTCAAATGAGAATTAAAAGAACACACTTGGAACATCTCTAAATCTTATTCTAATAATAATCCTTGCTTTTGATACAGTGCTTTAGCATGTCATTGAGATGTCTCCAAGGGCTTCACAGGATATACTGTCAAGTGGATTGACTGTGTATTTTGTGTGCGAAAGGGCGGCAGTCAGTTGCACACAGCAATATCCCACAAACAGCCATGGAGTGAGCGACCTATTTTATGTAGGGCAATTAATGCTGGTCAGGGCACCGGGAGAAACTTCCTTCTCTTTTCACATAGTGTCTTGGGATCGTGTAACATCCAGCTGAACAACCAGAAGGGACCTTGTTTAACATCTTATGGCACCTCCCACAATAACACACACCCGAGATGTTGCTTATAGAGGTGGGTTGGGGTGGAGGGGGCGAGTGGTGGAATTGGGATGAAGGGGCAGGATCAGGATGGACGCTGCATAAGAATACCGGACATTCTCTATACGTCTACATACGCCTACGCTACCCAAAGTAGTTTGTTTCCACCTGCTGGCGAACGACGTAATAGCGAAGGTCACAACATTAAATGGATATATGTTCCCCGATGTGTCAGCAATGTAATACCGAAATAACATTGACCGAATCAACGTTACGCGAGGTCTACCTGTATAACTGTATTTTAAGCTCAAGGCTTTGAAAGGTAAGCAAACACTAGATGAAACTAATTTAGGCTTTTCAAGCAATCAATTAAAACGTATATTTATATAGCGCCTTTCACGGCGAGAGGACGTCCCAAGGCGCTGTACAGTCAGGTAGGGACAAGAGCAGGTGGAGAGGGGTCGGGACAAGATGAAGGAGAGAGTAGGAGAATTGACTGTATATTTGTGGGCGAAATGCAGCAGCCAAATTGTGCACAGCAATGTCCCACAAACAGTCATGGAAGTGGGATTAGGGGAGAAAGGGGGGCAAAGAGGGTAAGGGGAGGGGTCGGCGTAGGGGTAAGGAGAGCAGGAAAACCAACTGTATATTTGTATATTACCTCTATATTCCATGTAGTCTTGCAGAACATCTAGCATTCTAGTCATCTGAGTAAACAGTAGCACTCGGTGGCCTCTGGGATTTGAAAGGAAACATTGCAAGATGATTAAGTTGCATTTCTTTCTCCCTTTACAAGCTCCTCGACATTGTGTACCCTATCTCTGATGGATAGTCCTACATGGATTTGTGCACGTTGCTGGCCATAGTAAATTGTGCTTTCCATTCCCAAGAGAGGTTTCATAAGAACATAAGAATTAGGAGCAGGAGTAGACCATTTAGCCCCTCAAGCCTGCCCCGCTATTCAACAAGATCATGGCTCATCTTCTCACCTAACTCTGATTACCTGCCCTATCCCCATATCCCCTAATCCCTCTATTTTTCAAAAATCTATCAGTCTCAGCCTTGAAAATGTTCAAGGACTGAGCATCTACAGCCTTCTGGGGGAGTGAATTCCATACATTCACTACCCTCTGAGTGAAGAAATGTTTCCTCAACTCTGTTCTAAAAGGCTGACCCTTAATTGTAAGACTGTGACCCCTGGTTATAGATTCTCCTACTAGGGGAAACAGTCCCTCAGTGCCTACTTTATCTAGCCCTTTAAGTTCTTATATGTTTCAATAAGATCCCCCCTAATTCTTCTGTACTGTAGAGAATACAGCCCTAGTTTATTCAACCTATCCTCATAGGTCAGTCCCCTCATCCCAGGAACTAACCTAGTGAATCTACGCTGCCCCCCCTCTAAGGTAAGTATGTCCTTTATTAAGTAAGGAGACCAAAACTGCACACAATACTCTAGGTGCGGTCTCACCAGGGCCCTATACAGTTGCAGCAAGACTTCCCTACTTTCGGTGAAGAAGATTTTTATATTTTCGCCAACAAATATACAGTCAATTCACTTTACAGTTTATTCTGTGAAGCGCTTTTAGACGTCGATAAAATGTGAAAAGTGCTATATCAAATGCCAGGATTATTTTTTTTTTTTAGCCTATTTGATCATATTTTACCAGAATACCTGTCCCTTGCTGTGAATAATGTGAAAAGTGCTTTATAAATCCAGGTTGTTGTTGCTTTTACAACATCAAGCAGCAGATGTAAACCTTACTATTGAGTACATCTGAGGGGATAACATTTCTAAGCTTGTCTCTTGTTATGAAGATTAACCATAAAAGCATTTAAGGCACTGCAAAGCCAATTCAGCAACTTCGCAATCTCAATTTGGTTTAAGGGGTAGGGAACAGGAAGGCAAGACACCTGAGGCAGTCAAACATTCACCGCAGGGGGAATGGAAAACAAGGCGAGTCAATCAATGTTGGTCTCACGGAACAAGTTACACCTTAATATCATGTTCAAAGGAATGTCATGAAGTGCTTTACAAAATGAGCCACGATTGGAAATGTGTCGCACAGTGAACAGATTGCTCATAAAAACCACAAAAGAGGCTCAGCGCACCACAAAACCTGTGGGTTGTTTTGTTACCCAGTCAGCACCGCAAAACATTTACATAACAGCTATGTTTTAAGAGGCGGACATTGCCAACCAAAACCGTTTTCATTTGTGAATACAACTAAAGACTATAAGGCAACTTGGCAAGCTACTGCAAATTTGTTGAATATCATCAAATCCAGCGGTTGAACCGGTTGCAGGAAATTGGCTGAGATAAACATGGCCACAATGGTCACAGTCACGCACTGACAACGTACAAGATTGCAAGATGCAAGATTATGTGACTGATATCTGAATGCGTAACAGCAGTCATGCTGTTACGCATTTGATTTTATGTTAATAAAAGCAACAAAAGTAATTGAGTTTCACCCTGAAATCCACCTGCCAGTTATGCACTGATAAAAGTTAAATAATGTGAGCACAACCCGAGCTCAGTACTGGGGAATATTTCCAGCCGTCCATTGCAATCTCTTGACTTCAATAGAATAACCAGACCTGGACTGCAGGCATCCCAGTAATTTGTCCAGCAAGTGAAGCTTCCCACTTGCTTCCATCAGATGCTCTCCAATCTGAAAAGGTTCTGGTTCCACACCTAAAAAAGAATAGAGATGCCATCAGCCAACTGAGACAAACCAGAAGGACTGAAATTACGGAGTCCTGCAGCTCAGCGGTTAGAGCACTCGTCTTACAAGCGTGAGACCTGTGTTCGAATCAGGGTGAAACCTTGGGCACGTTTCCTTCCTTCATGTGCCCAATAATAATCCCTCAAAAAAAAATTGCTCACTTCAATCCATGACTGTTTGTGGGGATGCTGCTGTGCGCAATTGGCTGCCGTGTTTTGTCCACAAATTTACAGTCAATTCACTTTACGTGTATTCTGTGAAACGCTTTGAGACGTCTAGAAGACGTGAAAAGTGCTATATCAAATGCAAGGATTATTATTATTATACACAAAACCTAGCGGAAAAGTCACTCACCATCAAAAAGGTATGGGTGGTTCACACATTTTCTTAGCTGGATTAAAATGTTCATCAGCCGAGATTTCTTACCCATTTCATCTTCAAAAGCATCTGGAATAAAAAATCACACTTAAAATACGTTTGCTCAAAACCAGTCACTGGTGAGATGGGATCATAGAATGTTTGCAGGAAAGAAACTGGTCAGCACAGAAACAACAACAACAACTTTGATTTATTGAGTGCCCTCCACGCCGGATGGCATCTCAGAGTGCTTAACAAAACGACAATGATGTGAATGAAGAATTTTACCCAGGGAGAGGGGAGGTGTCAAGGAAGCTCTCTTTTGCTTCTTCTGCCCTGAATAGGTAGACAGGACTATGGTCTGATATCTATTAATGCACCATTCACAATGTAGCTTTCCCCCAGCGCTGTACTGGAGTGTCAGCATAGACTATAGGATCAAAGTTTCAATGCCAGACTTGAAGCCACAATCTTCTGCTTCATAGATGAGAGTGGTACAAACTGAGCCAGGCTGACACCTAGATTATGCCACTTTGAGGCAGAATGTATGATATTTATGTTATATGTGTTTATGTTATGTATGGAGTTCTGTAGCTCAGTGGTTAGATCACTCGCCTTACAAGCGTGAGACCTGTGTTCGAATCCAGGCAGGTCAGGGTGAAACCTTGGGCAAGTTTCCTTACTCCACACACACACACGCTTAATAGTAATAAATGTGGGACACTGCTGCTGGCTAATAATAATCCGTCCAAAAAAACCCAGAATAAAATTGGTCATTTCAATCCACGACTGTTTGTGGGGACACTGCTGTCCGCAATTAGCTGCCGCGTTTCAAGGGAGTGCAAGAGAGGGGGGGGCAAGGGAGAGAGGGGGGCAAGGGAGAGAGAGGGGGGCAAGGGAGAGAGAGGGGGGCAAGGGAGAGAGAGGGGGGCAAGGGAGAGAGGGGGACAAGGGAGAGAGGGGGGCAAGGGAGAGGGGGGCAAGGGAGAGGGGGGCAAGGGGGAGAGAGAGGGGGGCAAGGGAGAGAGAGGGGGGCAAGGGAGAGAGAGGGGGGCAAGGGAGAGAGAGGGGGGCAAGGGAGAGAGAGGGGGGCAAGGGAAAGAGGGGGACAAGGGAGAGAGGGGGGCAAGGGAGAGGGGGGCAAGGGAGAGGGGGGCAAGGGGGAGAGAGAGGGGGGCAAGGGAGAGAGAGGGGGGCAAGGGAGAGAGAGGGGGGCAAGGGAGAGAGAGGGGGCAAGGGAGAGGGGATAAGGGAGAGAGTGGGGGCAAGGGAGAGAGGGGGGGCAAGGAAGAGAGGCGGGGCAAGGGAGAGAGAGGGGGGCAAGGGAGAGAGAGGGGGCAAGGGAGAGAGGGGGGGCAAGGGAATCCTGAAGGATTCAATCAATTAAATATATATATATATTTTTGATTATGATTGTTACTGTGGGAGTTAATTGCATGTGTGAGGAAAGGTGAAGGCAAGCTGTCATTTAATTATTTAAAGTTATATACACACACACACACACACATACAATAAAGACTCTATTCATTTATTAGATAGTTATTTGGCCAGAGCAGCCGCCGCACCCCAGCTCCCCTTCACCCGACACCCGACCGCGGCCACGGCCGGCCCGGTGTCGGTGTGAAGGCGCTGCCCTGCCCCCGGCACTCATCGCTGTAGCTCCTTTTCAGCCAGTGCAGAGGGCACCACCGCCTGACAGCAGCTCAGCTCAGCTCAGCCGCTCTGTCTCTCTCTCTCTCTCTCTCTCACTGACTCACTCACTACACTCGACTCCCTGCGAGCCTCAGCTGTGCCATTGAAACGTAGGGGAGAAGTTGCACGAGAATAAAATATATCTTAAAGGCACTGCCCCCTGGATAGGTCTGGGGGGAGAGACGGTGTTTTAGATTACTACAGATTCCCTCCCCTCACTCTCCCTCCTCCTCCCCCCCCTCTCTCTGGCACGTTTGATGTCTGCTCTCTCTCTCTCTCGCTCTCTCTCTCCCTGTCTCTCTCCCGTTTACACAATGGTCTCGAAACAAGACCACAGTGTGCATTAATTAACTACTGGACACCAACTTACAATTGCTGTAGAGTTGCCAATGCATTGGCCTCAGTTGCAAAATAGCCTTTAAACTTATTCCCCACCACCACCCCTCCCACCACAACCCACATGTTTAATTTGTTTTAAAACAAACCCTTTGCACTCTTTCCCTGATGTTATTGCCCTATTCTGTTTCTCACAGAAGGCCATCTTATCTCTCATCTTGTTCAGAATTGCAAGCCGTAGGAAATCGCCGAGTGGCTCGCCTTGTTCTGATGTTCAAACTCTACATTTTGTTTCTAACCTGATCAATTTCCCTGCTTGAGATTGAAAAGGGATCTATCGATCTTTGCGATGTGAATGTGGTTTAAATGAGTGAAGTGGAAGTGAACGGGAAATCAGTTTTCCCTCCTTCCAAAAAACCCTCCATCAATCTTAAATAATGACCACGCTTCATTCACAGTTGACGATTCCAGGAATATCAGAACAGGTTCAAGCGATTTCTACAACAACATTCCTGTCAACAACCTCGTGGCCAAGACATGACAGAACAGTTTTATAAAGATCTGCCTAAAGTTGTGAGTATTCTTTCCCCCCTCCCTTCCTCCCGCCCCCCCACCCATCCCCCATGCTTTAGTAATTACAGTAAATGTTTTGGCACCCATGCACTTAACCTCCCAGTTGAAAAGAGATGGGAGTTTCTCCCAGTGACCTAACCAATAATAATAATAATCCTTGTATTTGATGCAGCACTTTTCACGTCTTCTAGACGTCTCAAATCGCAGAATACACTGTAATTCTCCCCCAAAATGCGAAGTACAGTATTTGCTTCCTGGCATCTGAAAAACATTGTTGTGTCTGAATTGGCTGCTGTACTCACCTAAAAAATAAGACATTCCCTTTGAGACATCAGGCCGACACAAGGATTACAGTATTATTATTGTTATAGCAAAAGTTTGATTTTGTTTTGCAGTGTTTTGTGGAGAGGGCGGAGGAAAAATAATATGTGTTTGGTTAGGCACCAAACACGTACTAAAATACAGCTGAGATTCTGCCTGGATGGAATTGAGTCCTGGATCTCACTGCTTATATTCTAAATACTGTACAACAATTTGTGAAGAACCAGCAGAAAGACATGAAGATAATTCTAATTTAATTTGCAGTGATCATCTGGAATATGTTACACAGGAAGGGGGTAGAATCAGGTTGTGTCAGCAAAGTCAGAAGGAAGTTAGATATCATGTGAGCGAAGCCTAGAATTTAGTGGTATGATTTATAAGAGTAAGATTGTTTAGCTACTTTTTTCTTTCAAAATCAATGGTTCCAAACTTTTATTTGAAAAAACAGAGCACATTGCAAAACATTATAGTCATCGAATCGTCCTTTAAAACACAAGATTTTACCTTACAGTCTTGTGTTTTTTGCCCTGCGTTGATATTAAAATATATTTATTGTTGAAATCAACAAACAACACAATCCTGTCGGAAAATTGAGCATTTTGCCCTTCCAAACTTTCATCTAGAGAGAGGGTTGCGAGGTGATTACAGTGGTAAGGTGATCAATTAAGTATCACACAATCAACTGCTACAACTTTGAAGTACTGTACAGTGCTGTACATTGGTTCAGGTGTGATTTTTTTTAACAGCAAATTCCAATACACTATCTTACATAAGCCCATTGATAGTAATGTCGGTAAGAAGCAATTATCTGACTGCTAGCAATGTTGTACTACCAGCTCCTCCAGATGTGAAAGGCGCTATACAAATGTAATTTGTTGTTGCACTTATCGAACAAGTTAAGAACCAACCACAATAAATAAAGTTCAATATTAAAGTTCAGTGTTAAACGCTGTATGTATATTTGAAGATGTAGGAGATAATCATAATAATCCTTGCATTTGATACAATGTTCAGCGCTCTGGGACGTCCTCCCAACGTGAAAGGCGCTATATAAGTGCAATTTTGTTATTGTTGTTTTACGTCTTCTAGACGTCTCAAAGCGCTTCACAGAATATTCTATAAAGTGAATTGACTGTATATTTGTGGGCGAAACGCGGCAGCCAATTGCGCACAGCAGCGTCCCCACAAACAGTCGTGGATTGAAGCGATCAATTTTTTTTCATTACCATGTTGGGTTTTTTGGGGGAGGGATTATTATTAGGCGTGTGTGTGGAGTAAGGAAACTTGCCCGAGGTTTCGCCCTGACCTGCCTGGATTCGAACACAGGTCTCACGGTTGTAAGGCGAGTGCTCTAACCACTGAGCCTACAGGACTCCACATGATGAGATATGATGTTTCCAGAGCTGGCTTTGTGACAGTGCGTGGTAATGTAAACCAGGCAAATGCGGCAATACATTAACATTTCCTGTCTTGTTTAGGAACTTCATGCCCATCTCAATGGGTCCATCAGCAGTACTACCATGGAAAAGCTGATATCACAGAAACCCCACCTCAGCGTCCAGCACAACATGACTATGATCAGCAAGGGACAAAAAAGGACTTTAGAGGAGTACGGAACAGTAGCAATGGAATCTTTTAATCTGGGTTAAGATACCAATCAGTCAAGAAACCATGTTCCAAATCTCAGTCAGCTCTGTGAAGCGCTTTGGGATGGCCTCCTGACATGAAAGGCGCTACACAAATGCAATTTTATTGCTGAGGAGATGTCATCCCCATGCGAAAGGCGCTATATACTGTAAATGTAAAATTGTTAACTGTTGTGGCTGTATTGTTGACTTTTATCTAAATGTGTTTATCTGCTTAATTCCACCTTTAAACTCCTGTCTTCCCTTGTGACTAGTGGTCCATAAGTACACAGGATTACCCTACAGATTTTCCTTGTGTCTCAATGTTAGTACTGTATAGCCTCTGTGCAGCACCTCTCCCAACAAACCTGTATAGATTAAAATCTCATATTCAGTGAAATCTTAGCATATACATGTACATGCTACCACATCTTGGAACTCCCATATCATTCAGCATTGTTGCATAACACCCAAACCCAGCCACAGTCACCTTAGGGGCATTTATTTGAACCTCAATTCCAATTAATTAACACGTAAATGTCCCGCGTTGACATTTATTGCCTCACAATATACTGAAAGCATTAAGCTTGTGTTGGATGAAAATAAGAATCAAAGTAGAGTTTAAGGGTAAAATAAAAGAAGAAAAACAAAAATCACTTTGTTGACGTTTGCTCATTTTGTGTTTTTCTTACGCAGATGCTTTGGCATGTTTAAAATCATCCATCAATTAACAGTCAGTGCCGAAGACATTTTTGTGGTAAATCGCTTTTGCTCTTACAAGTTTGTTTGCTTCAAGTGAAAATATCTTTGCACTGAGTTCAGTCGACAGGTTTTCATAGAGATCTACAGGGCAGGAGGGTGCCATTCAACTAACTATAACTGTGTCAGCTCTCCGTGTCTGGAATGCTGTCTGCTCTCTCTCCCCTGAGGGAAGGACACATCGAGCTCACTTTTTGATGCACTTTTGAAATATTTATTTTATGCGGACAGTGTTATGTGAACAGAAGTTGTTGTTAAATAGTGCACCAGCACAAATGAAGTCCTCTATTACCTTGCCTTAGTGACCATTCTTCACATATGAGTTAAAAGCAATGAGTACAGTACTAGCATGCTGTTCAAACACAGAGAAGCCCAAACGTGTATCTATCAATCAATGTCCAGAGGATGGGTTAGTTGATATCTGCCCAGGTCTCTTAACCTCTAAACATTGATTCACTTTGTTAATACGACAATGGGCGGGGAGGCAAAATAAAGTAAATTACTCTTTTGTGAAATTATGGTTTCCTCTTCTCAGGTGACAAAAGATGTTGTCAAAGAATTTGCTGCCGATGGCGTGAAGTACATTGAGCTACGCAGCACTCCGCGGGAGGAGAAGAGTACAGGTAACATAGGTTCATGTGATTATATCGAGGTTAGTTTTCATGTCTAGCTTTTATTACTGCAGTGATATTGTTAACTCTACTCGAGTCTCCAAGGAATTAAATATAAATTACAGTGTGCATGATCAAAGGAAACGTGAAGATTGTTGTTCAATGAGCCTCTTTAAATCTGACTGTTTACCTCAACCATGTGCCAAGATGGGAAGATTTTTAATTATAAATCACATATGAAAATAAAGACGTAAAGTTTTAACTTTCAGTTAACTCTGGTTAAGTTACGTTCTTACAAATCAACATCAACAACAAAATTACATTTCTAGAGCACCTTTCACGTCGGCAGGACGTCCCAAGGCGCTGAATGTTGAAGGCGAACCAAATATTGAAATCACTATTTTAATCTCAGCTCACAAAACACAATCCAACACACAACTTCAGTTCGTGCCCCTGGATCTTCCCTGGTCATTTCAATCCACAACTGTTTGTGGGACACTGCTGTGTGCCTTTGGCTGCCGTTTTTTGCCCACAAATATAGTCAATTCACTTTACAGTATAATCTATGAAGCTCTTTGAGACGTCTAGAACTAGAAGATGTGAAAAGCGCTATATCAAATGCAAGGATTATTATTATATGATTATTATTATCTTACTTTATACTTTCTGATGCCCTTTCCTAGGTTTCCTATTGCTTCTAGGATTATTATTGATCCTTTTAAATATCAACAGCAAAGAAAAAGTGTGCCTAAACTTGACCTAAAAAAAGCAATTCAAAATGTGTCAATCGTCACCCGATTCACACTTTCCATCCTTAAGGTTCACTATACTCTGCCCTCGTTCTCTGGAATTCTATCTTTGAGACCCTCCAACTCTCTTCCCTCCCTTCTAATTTTCAAGGCACATCTCAAAATATACCTCTTTGATTGTACTTTCATCATTCCCCCTCCCCACCCCCCTCACACACACACACACACAGCGAGGGTGCCATCCAACATTGTGAAGCACTTTGAGACATCCTCCCGATGTGAAAAGCACTATAAGAATATAAAATTGTACTGTAAATTTGATCACCACATCCTATCTTTGAAATTGAAGAAGACCATTGACTAGACTAACAGATGAAGGAGGATGCAGAATAGGTGGGGGAGGTGGGGGGGGGGGGGGGGGAGGCTTCAAAAATATGAAGTAAAAACAATGGAAACCTGAACTCTGCTTTATGGTTCTGATAATGTTTATTTCCTTCACCCAGGCATGACTAAGAAATCCTATGTTAACTCTGTACTTGAGGCCATTAAGCAGTGCAAGAATGAAGGTGTGGACATAGATGTAAGGTATGCAAACATTTTCTGCATTGTTAGGATTTTTGTTTACTCAATCTTTTGGCCTACAATGATTAACTGAAATGATTAACTGGAAAAGGCATGAAACGAGGGCACCGTCATTCAAGGTTCTTTGTGCTTAAAAGTGAGCACGTTTTCAGAACAGATGATGTCCCGCTTCAGACAAGACCAGTTTTAATTCATCAATCATTGATTTAAATAGTGTCTATGGCAAATGCCAAGATCTTCACACTATTCCAGCAAACTGACTTGGTTCCGTTTTGGATATGAAGTATCCAAGGATAGGTTACAGCATGTAAAGTAGGGGCTTTCGACTATGCCACAGTTAAATAAAGTGAGAGTGCAAAACTTTCATTTCTATATTTCCCTAGATTTCTACTGGCCATTGATAGAGGGAATGGGCCGACCATTGCTATGGAAACTGTAAAACTCGCAGAAGAATTATTTACATCCAGTGACGGTGTAGTGGTGGGTCTTGACCTCAGTGGAAATCCTGCTGTAAGTATATCACCTGCTTGGAATTCAAATTTTGCATGAAATGTCGCATGCAATGTTTCGTCTCAAATCCCAGCAGGACGAAACTTTGAGCCAGTTTCCTGATGATAATCCTTCAAGAAAAAAAAAATAAATTTGAAAACTCAACCCACGACTGCTTTTGGGACACTGGTGAGTAACTGATTGCCATGTTTCACCCATAAATATACAGTCAATTCACTTTACAGTACAGTATATTCTGTGAAGCGCTTTGAGACGTCTAGAAGACGTGAAAGCGCTATTTCAAATTCAAGGATTATAAGAGGTTAACTGAGTTTTAGTCTGGTTGCTCTGGTGGACATTAAAAATCCCATGACATCATATGAAAGGAAAAGAAAGTTTCTACCAGTCTCCTGGCCAACAATCCTCCAGATACATTGGGTTGCTCACCTCATGGCTGTTTATGACACAGCTGAGAACCGAGTGGCAAAATGGCTAGGAACGCTACTCTTGGCATTAAGTACCCTCCGACGCTTCAAGACGTTTCGACTAACTGGAGTCCACCACTTGTGAGTGCTGAGGATTATGTACTTCATGTTAAACGCTGGTTGCGTGATTAATCCTCAATACATGTTTCTTTTCTTTAAGGTGGGAGATGGTAAACATTTCGTTGCGCCACTTCAAGCGGCCAGAAACCTAGGCCTTAAACTTGCCCTGCACCTGGCTGAGGTAAGGAATTTGTAAATCCGGAGTGCTTCTTGGCAATGCATAATTTTAATTATGCCCAGCAATTAAATCCTCGTTTATTCTTAAAATGATAACTTTTTTGAACTTGTAGTAGTAGTTGTGAAGTTTTGGCTAATCTTATACGCAAGCTTCCCTTTTTTTTAAAATGGTGTTGTTTGCCCATTGCGAATGAATAAGTTACATAAATTTTCAGAAGTATTAATGCAGAATTGTTTTCAAAATCAATGTTAAGATCCCCAACCAAAATGAAGAGTCAGAGATGCTGCTCAGTATTCCTCCAGACAGGATTGGTCACGGTACCTTTTTGCACCCAGAGGTCGGTGGCTCCCAACGCTTGGTTGACACAGTTAAGAAACATCGAATACCTCTAGGTAATGTGACTCTACATATTCAAGGTGGAACCGAAGGGAAATAAATGGATGTTGGAATACTGTATTAACAATCAAGTTAATATTAACAATATAGTAACTGTTTTTAGTTTGGTTAATTAGTCAAAACTGCAGTTGCAGGTTCCTGCCTAGCACAGTTGTCGCAATTACGCCTAATAATAATCCCTACAAAAAAACGATCATAAATTGGTCACTTCAATCCACGACTGTTTGTGGGACACTGCTGTGTGCAATTGGCTGCCGTGTTTCGTCCAAAGATATAGTCAATTCACTTTACAGTATATTCTCTGAAGCGCTTTGAGACGTCTAGAAGACGTAAAACGCCAAATCAATGCAAGGATTATTATTAGGATTATTAATAACTGTCAGGATTTTTTTTTACCTGGAATTATAGTACCTGACTTGCGAACACAATGTTATTAAGTTCTTTTAATTAGAATCCACCAAATTTTAGTATTGCTAACGAGCTGTAGGATATTAATAATAATCCTTGCATTTGATATAACGCCTTATCACGTTTTCAGAGACATAGATTCATAGATTCATAGAATTTTACGGCACAAAAGGAGGCCATTCGGCCCATCTAGTCTGTGCCGGCTCTTTGAAAAGAGTGATTCAATCCCACTGCCCTGCCCGCTCCCCATAGCCTAATAGACCCGTTCTCCCTAAATAAAGATCTAATTCCCTTTTAAAAGTTGTTATCGAATCAGCCTCCACCACCTTTTCAGGCAATGCATTCCAGATTCGAACAACTCGCTGAGTGAAAACATTTCTCCTCAGCTCCCCTCTACTTCGCCTTGAAACTATTTTAAATCTGTGACCACGAGTCACAGATTCACCCACGAGTGGAAATAGTTTTTCTCTATTTGCCCTGTCGAAACCCCTCATGATCTTATAAACCTCTATTAGGTCTCCCCTCAATCTTCTCTGCTCCAGAGAGAATAACCCTAGCCTATCTAGCCTCTCCTCATAGCTGAAGTCCCTCAATCCTGGCACCATCCTAGTAAATCTTCTTTGTACCCTTTCCAATGCCTTCACATCCTTTCTGTAGTGTGGTGACCAGAATTGAACACAGTATTCCAGCTGAGGCCTCACCAAAGTCTTATAGAGGTTAGTCAGCACTTCCTGACCATCACAAAGCACTTCACATAATATACTTTAAAGTGAATTGACTGTATATTTTGTGGACAAAATATTTTGTGGGCAGATGTGGGTTTGAAGCAGCGATACTCCACATCATGAATTACTGGAAATTCAGGGGCAATTTATCTAGATCTGGCTTCCATATGTCCTTATCAACATTGATCAGAATTATAGAAGCTGGCCAACTGCGTGTGAAATCCCAGAGAGAAGGAAAAATAAGACAGAACAAGAATGCTTTAACTCTTATATGTGAATTATAAAATATTCTTGTGGATTATTTTTTCATTCCTAGATCTTAGGTAAGTAAGAGCAAAGAAGATATATGGTACTTTCGCACATTATCCTGTGTGAAGGGCAAGATTTAAATGCAAGTTGTTGTTGCTAAATATATTGCCAGCTTACCACATTATTCTATTTCCTAGAACTATGCTTCACTTCAAACGTCAAAGGTCAGACTGTTTCTTCATATGATCAACACCATTTCCGCTATTGGTACAACCTAGGCCATCCCTGTGTGGTTTGTGTGAGTGCATTTATTTTGCATTCAAAATATTGGTTGCAAAGATTTACTTACATATATCTTGTTACCAAGTGTAGGAATGTTTCAAGGTTTTAACAGGCGGGGGGAAGAAATATATTTTCCAAACATATACCACATCAAAATTTAATTAAACAAAATTAATTTATAAATGGGTTGCTGAAGTAAATTGTCTTATTGAAAGTTTTTCCAAAGCGTGCAAAGTTCTTCCAGTCTGTGAAGTTGCTTCCTTTTTTTCCTCAGACTGACGACAAAGGTGTTTTTGGAACAGACCTGTCTCTAGAATATCAGATAACAGCCTCAACCTTCAATCTTTCTAAAACTCAGATGTGGGATCTTTCCTATCAGAGTATTAACTGCATCTTCGCTTCAGAGTCCGTGAAATCGGATTTGAAAAGGCGATGGAATGAACTGAAGCCTGGGCTATTCACCCAAGATTAACTGATCACCACTTGAGATGGGAGCCAAAGCCCATTTCAATGTCAGTCAATTGTAATAGTTTCTGTTGATCTTGTATGAGTCACAGTGTCAATAACAATGCTATCCTTCACCCCCTTTCTGATCTTTGTTATCTTGTGATTTTCACCTTTGTCTTTCTCATTATTGTGTGGTAACACAAGGCGTTGACACTTGATATTAAAGAACTGCAGTGACGAGGTTGAATTTTGTCAGATTGGGCAAGTTTGAATTCTTGATTTTTTTAAAAAGAACTCACAGTGGCTACGGCAATCATAATACCGCTGGTAGCCTTGCGTAATCAAACAATGGACTTGGAACCACATTGCCTTCACACTTTTGAGGTTAAGCTAGGAGTGGGCACAATGAGCTAACTATGGAGTCCTGTAGCTCAGTGGTTAGAGCGCTCGCCTTACAAGCGAGAGAACTTGGTTTGAATCCAGGCAGGTCAGGGCGAACCTTTGGGCGAGTTTCCTTTCTCCATACTCCTAATAATCCCTCCAAAAACCAACAATAATAAATTGTTTTTTTCAATCCACGATTGTTTGTGGGGACGCTGCTGTGCGCAGTTGGCTGCCGCGTTTCGCCCACAAATATATACAGTCAATTCACTTCCCAGTATATTCTGTGAAGCGCTTTGAGACGTCCAGGAGACGTGAAAAGCACTACATCAAATGCAAGGATTATTATTATTATTATACATGGTTCCTAGGAGACAACACAGATCCACAGAAAACCAAGGAAGGTATTGCTGGCACTGTGATTTGAGCCTGCCCTCCACCCTATGAGTCAGAGCTGTAACAGTTAGGCTATTGATAGTTGGATACTTATGATATAATGCATAGTACATAAAGAAAACAGAAGAGCAATAAAATATAGATGGAAAACTCAAGATTTTATACATGTGAACTTTACACGCAAAGTTACAGACAGACTAAATCAAACAGGCTTCATTAATCTACTCAACTGGAGCATGGTGTACAGAGTCCAATATGTTGCTTACACACGCATGTAATTAGGAGGTACAAGTAGTTAGTCATACACTGTCATGTGCTAAATCAAACCCATGTGAGGGGCAGGATGCACAATACAGACATACTTGCCTGAGAATGTTAAGACTTGTGCAGGTTCACTTGTGTTTTTTGCATAAAAAACAACCCTAGAATTATTAGCAATCAATTTAGTTCTATATGGGATATAAAATCAAAGCGCTTTACCTAAACTTGAGCGGGAGAGCAAACTAGGAGGGAAACAAGTGGTTAGGGAGGAGGACGATGTAGGCAGCCAAAGAGATCGGTCTTTCGAAAAGTTTTGAAAGTAGAGAGGAAGAGGGGAGGGGGTTGATGCAGAGGGATTTCACAAGAGAATTCCAGAGGTTGGAAGCTCGCTTGTCAATGGTGGGGCCAAACAATAGGGGCATAAAGCAGGCCCGACAGAGAGAATGGCCAGGATGTGGAGTGGGAGATTACAGAGTGGGACAAAACCGTGAAGGGACTTGAGGGTAAAATGTTTTTCACACAAATATACAGTCAATTCACTACAATATATTCTGTGAAACGATTTGAGACATCTAGAAGACGTGAAAAGCGCTATATCAAATGCAAGGACGATTATTATTATACCACCACATGACGCAGCTCTTTTCTATTCAACTCTGATTGTGCACAGCACTCAGACCTTGGTTTCACAATTAAAATACATTTCATTTTGAAATACTGTATATTTCACCTTTCAATTGTGCTTTCGATACTTCTGCATCTGTTTGGCAATTCAATAAATAGCAAAAACAATTTATAAGTATAAATCTACTGGTTCACAAATACCGTAACAATGTATTTGCCTCCCTCCATCTGTACCTCACAGAAAAAGCAGCCAAAACCCTCGTCCACTCCTTTGTCGTCTCCAGGCTGGACTATTTGAATGCCCTCCTTTCTGATCTTCCCAGCCCCATCAATCATAAAATTAAACTAATTCAGGAATCCACTGCCCGGATTCTCACCTGCACAAAACTCCGTAACCCCCCACCTCACGCGAGTACTTGCCAGGCTCCACTTGCTCCCAATCACTGAAATCATTGATTTTACGATCCTAGCACTCGTTTTCAAATTCCTTGATGCCCTCGCACCTCCCTACCTATCTGATTTGCTTATCCCCACTCCTCCACGCGTACCCTCTGCTCAGCTGGCTCCAGCTCATTGCTCGTCCCCTCCGCTCCACCGTTGGTGGCCGTGCCTTCAGCCACCACACCCCAAAACTGGAACTCTCTCCCTCAACCCCTCCGCCTTGCCACCTCCCTGCCCACTTTCAAATCCCACCTAAAAAACTTCCTGTTTTGTAGTTTTGTACAGTTACCTTCCGGCTCCCTCTCTCCACGGCTGTCTCTATCAAGCGTTCCAGAACACTACCCTGCGGTGAATGGCACTATGCAAATTCAAGTTGTTATGTTCTTTCATTTCGCCCACAAATATACAGTCAATTCACTTTACAATATATTCTGTGAAGCGCTTTCAGACGTCGATAAGATGTTAAAAAGCACCATACAAAATATAAGGATTATTATTACTGTATTATTATTATTCTTACCCAGATCCTTCATCAGAAGAGCTTTATAATATTTTTTCTGGAGTGAAGACATGCCATGATACAACACAACTTCCATCTTTTTAGGCAGCTCCGTAGCAACATCTGCCTTGATTCTTCTCAACAGGAAAGGTTGCATTCGACCGTGCAATTCTTTAACTAGGGTGAGGAAACAAAAGTATATGTACCAGCAAAATGAATCACACTGTTGATATAACACAAAATTATCTCCCATCTGTAAAGGAGGAATGTAAATAATATTTTCTGTCACTTTTCATCTGCCAATTTCTTTACAAAATAAATTTGCAGTAGATTCATGATGTTATCTATGATTCAGATTTAATTACTCATAAAATATAGCTTTCAACCGAACATCCATTTCAAAGTGAAAAGTTGAACAACTAGAAAATTGAGCTTTGAAACAAACTTCTGGCTGGCGAATGCGGGGAAACAAGAAAATACATGATGGACGAAGAAATGGCCGAAATATTTATTCTGAAGCAGACGAGAGATATTTTACTCCAAGCAAACAACAAAAAATTTGCGGCGTTGTAGAGGAGGAGGAGAAAACAACCGTTTTTTATCCATATTCTGGAGTCTCGACTTAGTCTTTGGGAAGCATCAAAGAGGAGACGTTTCCTCAGAGTGAAGGATGGGTTGGTATATATGGTACAGCCATCAAGTGGATAAGGTAGGAGTTCCATCACTGCACCACTTAAGAGCAGCAGCAAGAGCAGATTGCAAACCTCATCACTATAATATAATAATAATTCTTAGATTTTGTACAGAAGTGAAAACTTCAGGAAGACCTCTCAAACTGCTCCACAGAATATAGTGTAATGTGCAGTGACTGGGTTTATGAGCAAACACTGCTATGTGCAATCGGTAAACTAAATGCTTACCTTTTTCTGTGTTCTCTTCTAAATTGCTGTAATTATTCACAAAATTATCCACCTCATCTTCAGAAAATACATCAGGATCCACAAAGCTCAGCAGAGAGTGTAGCTCATGAAGGTTGTTCTGGACTGGTGTTCCTGTTAATAGCAGCGTGAATCCCACTGAAAACTGCAGCAATATCAATAATTGTTTAAAAAAAAGCAAAGATATAACATACTACAGTACATTCAAATTAGACATATTGACGATGCACCCAACATTGAATTTGTTTGGGTAATTTAGAGTGAAAAAAACTTTGTGCTTCTCTGGAGCTATTTTTTTGGTGTTCAATGTACTTTTGATTCTAAATTCCTTTTTTTGAAACACATTGATTTTATGCAACACAAAATATATCGCCATATCACTGAAGAATCACATTTTTTGTTCAAAAATAAATAAGTGGAGCTCTAAATACTTTTCATCCAGAAAATATAGTCAATCCACTTTACAATATACAGTATTCTGTGAAGTACAGTTGTTTGAGACATCTCAACTGTGTGATAAGACGATTATATCAAATATAATGATGTTTATTATTATTATCATCAACAATATATTTGATAATAGTCCTTTTTCCCCCATGCTAATAGAGTTAAAATCATTATTTTAAGATTGGCTTCCAAATTAGGACTGATAATTTCAAAATTCTGCAATATCAAATTGTATATTGTCTGTCTTTGGGTTAAGACAGTTACTAAGAAGCATTTTCATGGGGGGTGGGGGTGCCAGCCAAGCATCTGACACATACGGAAACCCACCACCATGTTTAAGAATATCCGCACCAGACAAGAGTGCTAAACGTGGAACTGATAAGGTTCTTTATAATAAGAAATAATCCTTGCATTTGATACAGCGCTTTTCACATCTTCTAGATGTCTCAAAGCGCTTCACAGAATATACTGGTAAAGTGAATTGACTGTATATTTGTGGGCGAAACCCGGCAGCTAATTACGCACAGCAGTGTCCCCCACAAACAGTTGTGAATTGAAATGACCAATTTATTATTGAGTTTTTTTGGACTGATTATTATTGGGCGTGCGCAGTAAGGAAACTTGCCCAAGGTTTCGCCCTAACCTGCCTGGATTCGAACACAGGTCTCTCGCTTGTAAGGCGAGTGCTCTAACCACTGAGCTACGGGACTCCTTGCCCAGCCAGTGTAACCTTACTCATGAGATTTGGCTGGTTGGCATTGCTGGTGCCTAAGGAGTCCTGCGGCTCGACTGCCTCAGGATCCACACTACCAAGGCCACCACAGAGGGCTGACTCGATTCTGACATTCTGGGGCTAAGCACATCACTCTGAAGCCAGGTCAGCTCCAAGAAGAACCCACCCATTCCCCACACCCCCAACTCATCTTCCCCCAAACACATGGTTACAGCGTAGAAAGCACTTACCGTTTTAAGGGTTTTATACAACAAAGAGTTCTTATTCTTCAATCTGTGGGCCTCATCCACAATCAAAACACTCCAACCAAACCTAGAATAAAATCCAAATTCAGTTGGTGATCAAATTACATTTGCAAAGTACTTTTTTTTTGTTAAAATGCTTCCCTAAAACATTGTACATTTCCAAGTTTCAAATCCTTAATAGTCCAACGCCAGCCAATGTGAAATGCCCTATATAAATGTAAATGTTGCTATCTCCCATCCTGCTAACCCCATATTATCCTGTCGACTTCCTCTGCTCAGCAGGCTCCTGCCTGCTCCACTTGTCCCAACCAGCCCGCCCCACCATCAGTGTTAGGGCCTTCAGCCTCTTTGCCCCCACCCTTTGGAATTCTATCTCATTCCCTTCACCACACTCCCTCCCTTGCCTCTTGCCTCCTTCAAGGCACCTCAAGACCCTCCTCTTCAATCATGCCTTTGTCCATCCTAGTACACTCCCTGATCCCAACCACCCCCTGCCCCCCGCCACACCCCGGTCCAAATATCTGACTATCCAGCACTCTGGGTCGTCCTCTTGATGTGAAAGGTGCTATATAAATGTAGTTTTGAATTGTATCGAGCTTGGGCCCTCACTCTGTCTGTGAATTACTATGAAACCCTCTCCCCAGAAAAAACACTATATAGTACAAGCTGTTGTATTGGTTAGCTGCCAATACAATAATGGTTCCCAAACTCAAACATCTGATCTCTCCAGCTTGACTTACTCCCATTCCACTATTTTCAGGAAGCTCTTTTCAAAGAGCCGACACAGACACAGTGGGCCAAATGGCCTCTTTCTGTGCTGTATAATTCTATGGGGCCTCCAGAACCAGCTGAAAATCCTAACCCTACAGCTTCAAATCCCTTTTTGCAAACTCACCTGCTCAGAAAAGACGCATCCTTCAAGCAGATCTGAAGCAAACAATAAATAGAATGATTATCAATTGGTATATTACTGTGTAAATGCAAATGGCCATGGCAACATTCCAGCCCACGTTCAAATATTGGTATATATATAAGCTAGATTTTACACTAAAGAATGGTTACTGTTAACAAGTAACTTATAATTGACACGGTGATAATGGTCTCATAACTGCTATGTGGCTATCGAGCCTGTAAGAGTAAACAGCATTGTCTCTTACACACTACTCTCCACATCAACAACAATAAAATGACATTCACCTCAATATGTGAGAATGGGTTCCCAAGAGAACCCAGCCAAATAATCACTCTGAATTAAATCCAAATAGAATTGGATTTAAATTTAATTATCATGTGTATGTGTTTACCAAATAGATTGAAGACTTGATTTTATAACTTTCTACTGCAGGTTTCAGTTGTATTGTCTAAAGTCAAGGGATTCCAGTGCTCTGGGCCATTACCATGCGTGAGGGACGCTATATAAATGCGAGCTGTTGTTGTTACTGTATCCAGTACTGGGGAGATATATAAATCTCCATTGGTTCTTGCTGAATACCTCATATGTAGTGAGAAGGACATGGAAATTGTCACGATTTTTCAAGTCTTGTTGAAGAGCCTGCCTTGCGTCTTTGTCTCCTGCGTAAATATCCAGTGAAAGCCGCGGAGCAAACCTTTGGAGCAAAGATGCTACAGATGTAACAGCAGCCAGTGTGGGGGAGTTGCCCATTAGAGCTACAATGGATTATCTGCGTTTAGTTATTACTCAATTTAAAAACAATCTATGGGAAAGGAAAGAAAAAGACTAAACAATGCACTAAACAATGACTAAACACCTGAACCAGTCTCACTTACTGCACCTCTTGAATCAAGAATGGCATTGACAACGAAACCAATCTGATGCCAAGCCCTAAATTTATAACAATGAAATACAGCATATTACGTATTTAAATGTAACACTTATACTGTTGGACAAGAGGCAACATAGAAGCACAGAAACGTAGAATTTTCTATCCTCTGTGATGAAAACAACCTGCATTATGATAGCAGATTTCACAAAAATGGAACGATTCAGAGGACACATTGAAGCGCCTTGGGACGTCCTCCCGACGTGAAAGGCGCTCTATAAATGTAAATTGTTGTTGTTGTTATTGTTGAAGAGAAAGGCTGATGGTGTAATGGAAAGGGCTTCTGAAGGAATGAGATCAAATGAACTGAAAAGCATTCTTCATTTGGACCTCTCTTGTTAACTTGTAATAATGTTAAAAGGAGTCGGGGTTGCATAAAAGCAACAAATATAAATTATAACATTAGAACTACTTACCCTTCCAGTTCCTCTCTCCAATTTTCTAGAACTGATAGTGGGCACAGAATCAGGAAAGGACCCTTGTCTTTTTGTTTTCCAGTTAGATACAAAAGAAAAGATATGGACTGGAAAAAATATATAGAAAGGTTTCACCATAATATTCCACTATTATTTACTGAAAGTGCACACTGTTAATATTTAGCAGTGGGGGAATATGTGCAAATTTGTATTTGTGTGAACTTCATAAAATATTCAGAGAAAGCGATGAATTCAGCATTAAGCAAACATTTTCAGACCTGATATTCCAGGACTCCATGTGCCCTCTTGTGTGGGCAATTAAAGCAGAATTTATGTCTTAACAGTGTGAGGAAACTGAAGTAAAATTGCTGCATATATCATGAGGCTGCCCGCCCTTACAAATAATAATAATAATAATCCTTGCATTTGATATAGCGCTTTTCACGTCTTCTAGACGTCTCAAAGCGCTTCACAGAATATACTGTAGAGTGAATTGACTGTATATTTGTGGGAGAAACACGGCAGCCAATTGTGCACAGCAGTGTCCTCACAAACAGTCGTGGATTGAAAATATCCAATTTTATTAGTGTGGTTTTTTTTGAGGGATTATTATTAGGCGTGTGTGTGGAGTAGGGAAACTTGCCCAAAGTTTCGTCCTGACCTGCCTGGATTCGAACACAGGTCAGGCGAGTGCTCTAACCGCTGAGCTACAGGAGCTCCACAAAGGTAGTGAAAGAGAATAGTACAATTGATGAGAAACAAGATCACTAGGCTGTAGTATTGAAAGGATAGTACTTCAGGAACACAGTAACATGCACAACCAGTCAATGTGGGAGTCAGTAAATAGCAATTACAAACAGGAATTCCAGCTGACGTTTCTCATTTTGGCACCAAGGTCAACTGTAATAGTTCAAAGTACAGTATAGATCAACTAAAAGAGTCCAGGGAAATAAAACCCAAACCTGCTTCTCCTGCAGCTCAGTGTCACACTAAACGTTGTATGTTGTATGTACCCACTAAAATAATACCACCATTGGAGTGTTTTTGAGAACAATAATAATAAATATTTACTATTAACTTCCCAAACCAGGAGCCAAACATCGCTCAGGCTCTGTGAAAGTGAGCTAAATCAGAACATTATTAATAAATGTCATTGATGCAACAACAACAACAAAGTTACACTTGTATAGCACCTTTCACGTCAGGAGAACGTCCCAAGGCGCTGGACAGTCACTGCTTCAGACCCGAGCTGAGGACGGGACGGGGGGGAGGGAAGGGGGAGGGGGGATGGAAGTTTCCGCTGGGTCATCGAAGAGGAGAGTCTTGAGGCGAGACTTGAAGGAGGCCAGGGCGGGGGCGAGGCGGAGGGACTGTGAGATGGAGTTCCAGAGGTTGGGGGCAGAGTGACTGAAGGCTCGCCCGCCAATGGTGGGTCGGGTGGGTCGGGGGACATGGAGTAGGCCAGAGCCTGCTGAGCGGATTGGGCGGGCAGGTTGGGGAAGGAGATAGGTCACGAATGTAGGGTGGGGCGAGGTTATGGAGGGCTTTCAGGTTATGTGAGGAACAGGATCTTGAATTGGATCCTCTGGATGATGGGGAGCCAGTGGAGTCGGGCGCGGATGGGTGAGATGACGCCACGGAGTTTGGAACGGTACACATCATTCATACCTGACAAGTTTTACCAAGACCCATCTCGTCTCCAAGAATGCAGCCACGTTGGCCACTGTGGCACTGCGCAAGCCAATTTAATCCATTTAGTTGGTACGAGCGAAGGGTTATCCCTACAAACAACAACAAAAATGATTAGCAAAAACACCACCATTTGCTTGCTTTGCATAACACAAATGTGAATCACTTTGCAGTATATTCTGTGAAGCGCTTTGAGACGTCTCGAAGATGTGAAAACAACAACAAAATTAGATTTATAGAGCGTCTTTCACGTCGGGAGGACGTCCCAAGACGCTGAACAGTCAGATCGGGACCTGAGCATGGGAGTGATGCAGGGAAAAGCTCAATAAAAGCGCTTTATCAAATGCAAGGATTACTATTATTATTAGATATATATTTTTTTAAAAAACCTAGAATGAAGAGGAATAAACTTTGTAAATATAGCCATTTCACATTACAGTACAGGATTTTCTGTGAAGTGCTTTGAGACGCCTCGAAGAGGTGATAAGGTGCTGTATCAAATGTAAGGGTTTTTATTATTACTGTAGTTTGCAACGTGTGTGCAAACTAACGTGTGGCCTTGGGGGAAACTAATAGGTACAAAAGAGGGAGGGAGGGTGGAGTACAGGGAGTAGGGAATGGGAGAAGGAATCCTTGGAAGGGGAGGGAGGAGTGTGGGGGAGGAGGCTAGGAAGTGGGAAGGTGAAAGCTATGGGGAGGGGAGGGTGGGGATTCATTATAATAATAGTGATTGTTGCATTTTGATCATTATTACATTTGATAATGTTGAGTATAATTGTATTATGTGGAGAAAAGGAGGGGGGAGGCTGGGGAGTGGGAGGTCTGAAGCTGAGGAAGGGGAATAAACGAAGAGAAGATGGGTAGGTGGGAAGGAGGAAGGAGGAGGAAGAGGAAGGAAAGGGTGGGGGGTTAGATTGAGGCTTGTGAGGGAGGGAGGGAGGGAGGGAGGGAGGGAGGGAGGGAGGGAGGGAGGGAGGGAGGGAGGGAGGGAGGGAGGGAGTGAGTGAGTGAGTGAGTGAGTGAGTGAGTGAGTGAGTGAGTGAGTGAGTGAGTGAGTGAGTGAGTGAGTGTGGAGTGTGTATGAGCACTGGCCTGGTTGGGCGCTGTGGGCAGTGAGTTTACAAACTGCCGCTAAAAGGCAAAGTTTTTTTTAAAAACTCCAGCACCACCCCCACCACAGCTCATATAATATATATATATATTCACACACACACACAGAGAGTGCATAATATGTGTGTGAGTATACTGTATATATATTCACACAGTGTGTGAGTATACTGTATATATATTCACACAGAGTGTATGTGTGTGTATATACTATATATATTCACACAGAGAGTGTATGTGTGTGTGTATACTATATATATTCACACAGAGAGTGTATGTGTGTGTATACTATATATATGTATATTCACACACATTGTATAACATGTGTATACAATATATATAAACAAACAGTGTATAACATGTGTGTGAGCATACTGTAAATATATTTACACAGAGTGTATGTGTGTGTATACTATATATATTCACACACAGAGTGTATAACATGACTGTGTTTATACTGTACAGTATATATATTCACACTGTGTATGTGTGTATACTATATATATATTCACACATAGTGTATAACATGTGTGTGTATACTGTATATATAAACACTGAGTATAACATGTATGTGAGTATACTGTACATATATTCACACACAGAGTGTATGTGTGTGTATATATATATTCACAGTGTATAACATGAGTGTGTTTATACTGTGTATATATACACACACAGAGTGTATAACATGTGTGTATATATTGTGTATATATATAAACACAGAGTGTAACATGTGTGTGTGTATATACTGTATATATATAAACACACAGTGTGTAACATGTGTGTGTGTGTGTGTATACTGTATATATAAATGCAGAGAGTGTGTAACATGTGTGTGTGTGTATATATATACTGTATATATAAACACACAGAGTGTGTGTAATGTGTGTGTGTATATACTGTATATATAAACACACACAGAGAGTGTAATGTGTGTGTGTGTATATACTGTATATATAAACACAGAGAGTGTGTGTAACATGTGTGTGTGTGTGTATATACTGTATATAGATTCATAGAATTTTACGGCACAAAAGGAGGCCATTCGGCCCATCTAGTCTGTGCCGGCTCTTTGAAAAGAGCGATTCAATCCCACTGCCCTGCCCGCTCCCCATAGCCTAAATAGCCTATATATAAACAGAGTGTGTAACATGTGTGTGTGTGTGTGTATACTGTATATATAAACACACAGAGAGAGTGTGTAACATGTGTGTGTGTATATACTGTATATATATAAACACACAGAGTGTGTAACATGTGTGTGTGTATATATACTGTATATATAAACACACACACACAGTGTGTAACATGTGTGTGTATATACTGTATATATAAACACACACACACAGAGTGTGTAACATGTGTGTGTATATACTGTATATATAAACACACAAAGAGAATGTGTAATGTGTGTATATACTGTGTATATATATAAACACAGAGTGTGTGTAACATGTGTGTGTGTGTGTGTATACTGTATATATATAAACACATAGAATGTGTAACATGTATGTGTGTGTGTGTACTGTATGTATATAAACACACACAGTGTAGCATGTGTGTATGTGTGTGTATTGTATGTATATAAACAGAGAGAGTGTAACATGGTATGTATGTGTGTGTACTGCATGTATATAACCACACAGTGTGTGTGTGTGTGTGTATGTATGTATATAACCACAGTGTGTGTGTGTGTGTGTACTGTATGTATATAACCACAGTGTATGTGTGTGTGTGTACTGTATGTATATAAACACAGTGTGTGTGTGTACTGTATGTATATAACCACACAGTGTGTGTGTGTGTGTGTGTGTGTACTGTATGTATATAAACACACAGTGTGTGTGTGTGTGTATACTGTATGTATATAAACACACAGTATGTGTGTGTATACTGTATGTATATAACCACACAGTGTGTGTGTGTGTGTGTACTGTATGTATATAAACACACAGTGTGTGTGTGTGTGTGTACTGTATGTATATAACCACACAGTGTGTGTGTGTGTACTGTATGTATATAAACACACAGACCTGTGAGGCCCCACCGCCTGACATGTTCCTCCTGGATGTGCTCACCCTGAGCTCCTCCGCCTCTCGCTGGGAGGCCCCGGCGGGACATTTGCTCTGTAACCCCCCCACCCCCCACCAACTATACTGTATATATGATGTATATAAAGTATAACCTAATGATATTTAAACTGTGTGTGTGGAGGGGGGGGGGGAGGGTATAAAAGTGATGAGAACTCAGAGACGAGCCGAGTCCGGGCTTCAACTTCCCGCCTCCAGCCACTGACTGGTCTTCCAACACCAACGGGAGGCGGCTGCCAGAGGAAGCGGACAAGAGCGGCGCTCCCGTCTCCATGGAAACCGATGAACGCTCTCTCTCTCTCTCTTCCCCACCGTCTCCATGGAAACTGATGAACGCTCTCCCCCACCCCTCCCTTCCTCCAATGGAAACCAGAGGTGGTGGGGGGGGGGGGGGGGGGGGTAACTCTCTTCTAGACGTCCCAAAGCGCTTCACAGAATATACTGTATATATTTGTGGGCGAATCGCACAGCAGCGTCCCCCACAAACAGTCGTGGATTGAAAATGGCCAACTTTTTATTGGGATTTTTTTTGGGGGGGCGAGGGATTATCAGGCGCGCGTCTGTGTGTGTGTGTGTGTGCGTACGTGCGTGCGTGTGTGCGGAGTCAGGGAAAACTTGAACCAGAGGTCTCTCGCTTGAACCAGAGGTCTCTCGCTTGAACCAGAGGTCTCCCGCAGTGGTTAGAGCGCTCTAACCACCGAGCTACAGGACTCCGCAATCTCAAGAAATCCACGGAACGTGATTTATTTAGACGATGACGGCTCTTTCTTCAGAAGACAGTTTTGAAACAACTTTTTCTTCCTCCGTCCACAGCTCCCGAAACCTTGATTCCCAGCCGTGTGTCGCCCTCCAGTGGTTGCATTCCTCCGATGTGAACCCAATCAGTAAGTCATTACATGTTATCTATCACAGCCTAGTCAAGCTCTTTCAACCACAATCCATTTACGGGGCGCTATTCAGAAGTTTGTTTTAATAATAATAATAATAATCCTTGCATTTGGTATGGCAGTTTTCAGGTCTTCCAGACGTCTCAAAGTGCTTCACCAAATATACTGTCAAAGAGAAAGAAAGACAGAGAGCTGGGAAAACTCAGCAGGTCAGGCAGCATCTATGGAGAAAGGAAAAGTGAGTCAACGTTTCGGGTCCACGACCCTTCGTCAGAACGTCAGAACCTGAAACGTTGAGTCACTTTTCCTTTCTCCGTAGATGCTGCCTGACCTGCTGAGTTTTCCCAGCTCTCTGTTTTTGTTTCAGATTTCCAGTATCTGCAGTATTTTGTGTTTTGATACTGTAAAGTGAATTGACTCTATATTTGTGGGCGACACGTGTCAGCCAATCGCACACAGCAATATCCCACAAACAGCCGTGGATTGAAGCGACCAATTTATTATTGGGTGGTTTTTCTTGAGGGATTATTATTAAGCGTGTGCCATAAAGAAACTTGCCCAAGGTTTTGTCCTGCCGAGAATCGAACCCGGGTATCTGACTTGAGAAGCGAATGCCAACCACTGAGTTGGTTGGTTGAAATTTAAGTTGCTTTGAGAAAGTTATAAGACATTGCTTCTTGCTGATCTCATAAGCGTGGGCAAATGCATTCAGTGTGTACTGTTAATAATAATTAATAATAATCCCTAAAAAATAAAAACTATAATAAATTGGTCATTTGAATTTAAATGTTTTGGGGACATTGCTGTGCGCAATTGGCTGCCGCGTTTCACGTTTTCTAGACATCTCAAAGCGCTGCACAGAATATACTGTAAAGTGAATTGACTATATATGTGGGTGAAACGTGTCAGCCAATTGCCCACAGCAGTGTCCCACATACAGTATTGGATTGAAATGATCGATTTACTATTTTTGTTGAGGATTATTAGGTGTGTGGAGTAAGGAAACTTGCTCATGGCTTTGCCATGCCTGTAATTGAACCGACGTCTCTCGCTTCTAAGGCGAGTGCTTTAACCACTCAGCTACAGGACTCCACAGTTGGGAGTTGAGGTACAGATCATCCATGATCTTATAGAGTGGCTGAATAGGCTCGAGGGGCTGAATGGCCTTCTCCTGTTTCTATGTTTCACATTAGTACCCAATCTTCTGTTGAAGCGAAGCAACACTTTCCTCTCACGCAACTCACCTCATCGTGTTTGACAGTCAAACGCTGAAAAAACAACTCAACCCTGTTCTGCGCAAAGCGCCCCATTAAAAAAGAAACCTCAAAAGTCACCGGAAGCCTTTTCACTACAATTTTATTTTGTGTTATACGGCAAACTAATATTTTACATTGTGATCTTTGCTGCCAAAATCCAGCAGGAAAAAAAAACATTTTTGCCCCATGGTGTAATTCGTGAGGAGAAAATAATTAGAAGCAGAATAACATTACTGTAGAGAAACAGGAGAAAATGTGTTTACTACCCAGTAATAGATGACTGCAGTTCACAAAAGGATCACATGAAACTCCCAATGATTAGAACGGCTGGTTTAAGACTGCGGTCCCGGAAGGCACTATGAGTTTTGCGAGTGACGAATCACTGTGCGTCTCCATGGCTGTTACACCAGCATTGGACAAGGTGACCAAGGAGGTTGGTGTGGCAGGCAGGCTCACGCTTCCTCGAAGAAACTGTCCTTGTTGGTTTCCAATAGCTGCGTTGGTTTGGTTGACTGGACTCACAGAGTTGTTACCTACTGTCCAGTGGCATGCATACTGGCTTAAAAGAAACACAAGTAGATTTCACCAAAAACACCCTGAAAAGACAAAATTGCGACTTATATCCAAGCATATCCAACCGGAGAAGAGAATCGAGGGGTTTAGAAATGGGGAGTAGAGGGGTGACTGGAGGCTGTGCTTCACAGAATACACTGTAAAGTGAATTGACTGTATATTTTGTGAGCAAAACCTGGTACAATGGGCTGAATATCCTTCTTCTGCGATTTTATGGGTGGGCTAGGAATGTAAACACTGGCATAGAGTGGAAGGACCAAGTGGCCAGTTTCCATTCCATATCACTCTACGTAACGACAACAAGAACAACAAAGTTACATTTGTTGAGCGCCTTTCATGTCGGGAGGATGTCCCAAGCCACGGCAACTCGTGTTACTCTATGTCGCACTATTTTCCAGTTGGCAAAGCATTAGTGGACTCACTACTGCACCATCATCACTGCCGTTTGCCCTTCACAATGCTAAGCCCGTTATTCATTAAACCCATTCACTTTTTGCCAGCGGCAATCAAACATTTTAACACCTCAAACATGGACAAATTCCAGCTGACAGTGAGGTAAGGAGCCATTCGGGCCTCCAGTTAAGTGCCACCTGGATGAGAGCATATAAAACACGCTGGAGTCTCTCCATTCCCATCCGGTCACATTGCCAGTTAGACATGGCCACAGTCCAAAACTAACAAGGCTTGTGACTCTAGTTTGTGAGCAAGAAGAAATAATCACCGTATTAAAAACAATCCGTGGCAGTGAAGCGCGACTACTTTGTTTTTATCATCAACACCTTTTTTGAAAAGGCTCAAAAGGCAGACGGTAATGAATCCATCCACAGTGCTGCCCATTGTGAGTTTTATAGTGCCTCAACATGTTGAACCATTTCAATGCACCTTAATTACTAGTCAAGTGTAAGTGTGGTGACTGTATTTTCGAGGCGCACACAGCAGCTATTTCCAACAAAGCTGTCTCGCAAGCAGCTCTAAAGACTAAGTGATTTGCAAGGGTTGTCAAGGGTCAGAGTCTTCTAGTGTATTGGTTAGAGCACTCACTTCGCATGCGTGAGGACCCGGGTTCGATTCCCGATCTGAGCGAAACGTTAGGCAAGTTTCCTTACTTCACACTCCTCTGATTTTTTGAGCAGTTAAGTAGGAACACAGTTTTTGGCAGATTGCTTTCCAGGGTAACTAACAATAATTTGGCTACTCAGTCAAACCTCAGCGGTGTGTGAGACACTGCTGTGGGCAGTCGGCTGCCGCATTTCATGCAGAAAATGTAGAGTCAATTCACTTTGCAGTGTATTCGGTGATGGTGAGGCGTTGTATCAAATGCAAGGATGATTATTATTCCTCTTCATACACAGTGATATGTGTGAGGAGATGGCAGCAGCATTTGCGATTACTCAGCATTTCAGCAATCAGGAGCAGCATAACACAACTATATCCTTAAGCATCATATTCAAAAGAGTTTGGGTTTAGTCAGCCAGGTGTCTGACATGTTTAAGAGTATCGGAGATTACCACATTTGTGTTGCCACCCACATTTGGAGACTTCAGCACTCTCCGTGGAGGACACATTCTAATTCTGGAGAGTATTTGGTGCAGGTTGGTGTATATTGGGGTGGGGTGTATGTTGGCGTAACTGCTGAGATTCACCTTCAGGTTGGTTGATTTATATGAACCTTACCCAGCACTAGACCCAGTTGCAGTTGGAGGCGTGACAGGTAACACGTTGGTGTGTCTTGCAGAAGTCATCGTTGACCAGTTATCGTGTCCAGGTAAAACCTGAAGGCCATTATTGGAGCTCTCTGCAAAGGAAAAGAGTTGAAAATGTAATATAGTATTGATCAGTAAAACATTTGTTCTTGAAAAACATAAATTTCCCTCCAATTTCTTTACTGTCAACAGCAAGATAAGCTGCTATATATCAAATGAAAAGTTTATAATAATAATTATTCTGCACTAAACTTGCTGAACAGGTTCAAGGGGCTAAACAGCCTCCCATTTCCAATGTTTCTAAGTGAATGAATGGTCTGGGTGACTCTAAAGCTTATCAGAAAATACTGGCACATTTCTCCATTTGATTTAAATTGAATTAAACCCGATTCAGTCCATTAATGTCAACGTTTGTTTTAACTATATGTTGGGAAATTCATCAGCTGAAATAATAATTCCAGTATTTACAATGATACTCAGAACTCTCAACAGACACTCAAACCAGATATTGATACTCAAATACAGTAGTAGCCTACTATTAATATGATTGCACCAATCTTAATGACAGGACTGTTAACGATAGCTCTTGGAAAATCAAAGTACCACCAACACACAGCCACTGTAGTCAACACACACAAATTGAGCACATTTAGAGTGTGTTGTTGAATTAACACAAGCAATTGCTGCATTTAGTTCACACTTTGTTTGTTAACAACAGCTACATGCAATGATGTGGTGCCCTTGCCGTGAGTAGAGTCTCAGAGCGTTTAACAGTGGAGTCGTTTGACACTAAGCTAGAAAGAGAGGGGAATGACTGGACGTACGGTCGAAGAGGACAGGCTTCAGGTGTAATTCTGGGGAGAGAGGGGGGCAAAGCAGAGGGATTGAGGCAGGGATTTCAAGAGATTCAATGTATAGTGGCTGAAGGCACAACCACCAATTGTTGAACAGAAGGGACGAGAAAGCAGGCAATGGAGGGGTTTGGGGGGGTGGGCTGTGTGTGAGCAGATTGGAGAGTTCAAGTAAGCCCACAGAAACAAGCACGATAATTTTTTGGGTTACTGCATAAGTGAATAAGTCACATATTCTCTACATAAGACAACGATAAAAGGTGAAATGTATTATTAGTTTACGTTCAGTCCTTTTTTTATTCAATTGAATTATTTGGAACACAGTAATTATTTTTAAATTCAAACATAATGCATTTTTATTGTTTAAATTATCATATTTTTGCTATTTAACTATATTGACTGTCATCCCAAGTAACTTATAATTTATTATAAAAACTGAACAGGCAAAAGTCAATTGTAATACTGTAAGTGGTCACCCATGAAAACTATACAAAAAGGCAGTTTAATGAACCAATCCTCATTTCAAACAATGTATTTATGCAGAATAACAAACAAAAAGCAAAACTCAATAAATAAAGTAGTTGATTTTTAAAAAATGTTATAGGAATTTCAGTCTTATCATCGTTTCTTATGCAATGAGTTTCAGTAGATTTTGAAAGATATTAAGAGTTAGATACGAAACACCTGGTTGTAACACTTCACAGTGTTACAACCAGGTGTTACAACAGTGTTGTAACACTTCACAGTGTTACAACCAGTGAGACATTTGTGAGACATTTGAGATGAGATCCCGACATGAAAATGCTGCAACAACTGTGAGGATTATTTGTATCAAAATTGTTCAACATAAAATTGAGAACAACCAGTCCTATACATTTCATCCTATATGTTTCATCCTATACGTTTCGTCCTATATGTTTCATCCTATACGTTTCGTCCTATATGTTTCATCCTACCTGTAGCGTAGTTTCTATGTATGTAGGATGTTGGGTATGGGTTGGCACGGTGACTTTGCAAGGAGTTGTAGCGGTCGCAGCTGTGGTATGAGTGGGCACCAGAAAGTGGCATTGCCGTGGTGTATTGATAGTTAGGGTTTGTTGGTGCACATATTGTCTCCGCATTGGGCATCGACCAACCACCTACTCAGAAACAACAACAACAACAACAACATTACATCTATAAAGCGTCTTTCAAGTTGGGAGGACATCCCCAGACGCTGAACAGTTAGGTCGGGACCCAAGCGGGGGGGGGGGGAGGGGGGCGGGGGGGCGTGGAAAGCTCGAGATAGGGGTAGGGGGAAGGAGAGTAGGAGGCAGGGAGAGAGTTAGGAGAGCAGCAGAAGGCACAGTCGAAGAGGAAGGTCTTGAGACCTGTCTTGAAGGAGGAAAGGGAGGAAGGGAGGCGAAGGGATTGCAGGTTGGAGTTCCAGAGTGTGGGGGGCAGAGAGGCTGAAAACCCGGCCACCGATGGGAGGGCGGTTTGGGCGGGGGACATGGAGCAGGCCAGAGTTTGCTGAACGGAGGGGACTGGGGCCGCTGATAGGCAGACAGCAGGTCGAAACATAACAGTAAAGTAGTGCATTAACATGACTATGACTCATTGAAAAATGATAATATAATAATAGTACCTTTTCACATCTACACAATGTCTTAATACACTTCACAGAAGTGTATTTTTTTCTTGCAGGGAAAGATTAGAAGCTGAGTTTGACTATCGAACAACAGTTACTCCATGTCTACATCAACTAGATTTTCTGAAGTGCTTTGTGGTACGTATTCACTATTAATGGAAGCCCTTGTGTAACTAAAACCAGTATTATTATTATTTTTATTTCATGGTAATTAGTGGTCTTTTAAATGGTTGTGAGATTCAGCTGCACATCTCGGCTCGTCTCGTTTGATAATCGCAGGGTCACTGGTTTACAGAGTAGTTTTGTGGCAGCTCATTGGGAATGCAGTGTCCAACGGATTCAATGCGATATGGACAAATCTCAGCACATCTGCAGCTGCGGAATTCATTTGTCAGCATTTCCATTGGTTAGTCGTGCAGCGAGGACAACATGTCAACACACTCTGACAAGGACTGGTCGTGGCTGTTGACACCAACCTCTTTGTGTCGCTCACTCTGTTTGCATACAACAAAGTTAGCAACTTACCGTGGGCGTAATTCACAGGTTGATTTTCAGAAAAGTTATCGGACAGATCCTTGCAGCTGGCTCTGTAAGAGATCGGATGTAGACACAGGGTTAAATCAGTACGCTAGCCCGGTTTGGTTGGTAGCACTCTCGCTGTCGAGTCAAAGAGGGTTTTTGACTCGAAGGTGAGAGTTAGCAGTTACAGCTGTCGCCTCGCAAGCGAGAAACGCCAGTTTGATTCCCGGCAGGGCAGATCGGTGGGCAAGTTTCCTCCCTCGACACTCCTCCGTTCACCCAACAGTAAATAGGAACCCAGTTGTTAGTCAATTGGCAGATCACTTTTCCAGGGGTAATAATAACTTTAAAAATATAAGAAATTGGTCACTCAATCCATGACCGTTTGTGGGACAGTCTGTTTGTGCGCAATTGGCTGCCGTGTTTCACCCACAAAACTCTCCTTGCATTTTAAAAAATATTTAATATAGCGCTTTTCACATCTTATCAACTTCTCAAAGCGCTTCACAGAATATACTGTAAAGTGAATTGACTGTGTTTATGTGGACGAAATGCGGCAGCCAATTGCGCACAGCAGTGTCCCACAAACAGTCGAGGATTGAAATGATCAGTTTTTATTATTGTGTTTTTTTTTGAGGGATTATTATTAGGCGTGTGGAAAGCATTTTGCTCCAAATTTTGCTCCATTTTGCTCACCTTTCTTTGGCATCCAGAAATGCTTTCGCAAAGGGGTTGTTCTTGATCTTCAGAGCTGTAACCTTAAAAAAGGAGACCCATAGGAAAGGCACAAGGTGAGGCAGGCACTGTGGCTAAATTTTCAATTTGCTGCACATTTTTAAACTGCATGACTCATTTTCATTTTGAAACCACTAAGTAACAATGATTTAAACAGTTTTGTTTCAATACAAAGAAACGTTTCCACGATTTGCCTCTGGTAATTATTATTGCCATCCCTCAATCCCTCCGTCTCATTTCTTTCCTTTCCTCTTTCAAGGCCGGTTTGAAGACTTTCCTCTTCGACCGTGCCTTTTGTTCCACCCCGAATTTTTCGACCTCCCCTACGTGTCTCACCCCTTCCCAAACACTCTCAGCTCGGGTCACACGCCTCCTGTGCAGCGCCTTGGGACGTCCTCCCGACGTGAAAGGCGCTCTATAAATGTAATTTGTTGTTGTTGTTGTTGTTGTTGTTGTTTGAAGCCTGAATGACGATTAAAGATTGGGTTGTTGAGACCTCTGGACGTGTGTGTCTGAGTGAGTTTACCCAATGTATCTCTCAGATGTATGAGATCAGAAATCTCCCAGGTTTGACCCAGCTCTGTGCTCAACCAACAGAGTTTGGCTGGGTGACGGTAGGTTCGTTATATTATTATAAATGGCATCAGGAGTAAGAGCTAGCGAGGGGAGGAATCAGCCAAGCTTTGCCCTCCTGGTTGCTATGCAGAGATCCCAATTGGAAGTGTGAAGATAGGATAAGGCATGGAGGTCAATAGCTAGGAGTCAGTTGGTAGCACTCTTGCCTCTTTGTGTCAGAAGGTTGTGAGTTCAACACCACACATCGGGGACTTTGAAGTCACATAGTTCACTTGTGGGAGTTTGTTGAGCGCAAACTGGCTCCACTAGTTTTCACCCACAAACTACAGCCAACCTATTTTGGAGTATGTCCTGCGAGGCACTTTGATAAGGCACAATATCAAATGAAAGGATTATTGTATTATAATTCACACAGCTAATCCTCCAATACAAATTCACTTCACAGTTTGCTTTGACACGTATCAATGACTTGATAAGGCGCTGTAACTAATGCAAGGATTGCAGTTATTATTTTTATTAACAAAATAACAGAAAAAAGGGCTTGTGTGTCCCCGATGATGGTCTTGTGTGACACTGACCTCGTCATTCTGGTAAGCGGTCACTGCGACGAACTGAGTTTCAGGGAAAAAGTGATTGGAAATCATTCTGTGAGGACCCCCCAGTCGCACTATATAAATCTGAGGCTCGTACTTGTGCAGAGAATTTAGAATTACCTGCACAAAACAAAGGAAGGCAAAGTATAAGTAACATTCCTGACTTTACCTACAAGATTCTTACCCCCATGCAATACGTTTATTTACTGTATCCATCTGGACAGTGCTTAATGTTATCAACAAGTGACCAGTACAGTTTACTTGGGTTTACACTTACTCCATTGTCAAATACATGCTGTAATTCACATTAAAATCATGTGAAGCTCTTTCAGAGGTCCTGATGATATTATAGATATATACACACACACAACATATGTACAGACAATTCGCTTTACAGTATACTTGAGACGTCTCAATAACTTGATAATAATGCCTTAATAACATGATAATAAAAAACCACAATCGTAAAATTGGTCATTTCAGTTTACGACTGTTTGTGGGGACGCTGCTGTGCGCAATTGGCTGCCGCGTTTCACCCACAAATATACAGTCATTTAACTTTACAGTATATTCTGTGAAGCGCTTTGAGATGTCGATAGGATGTGAAAAGTGCTATATCAAATGTAAGGATTATTATTATTGACAATGTCCAATTTTATTATTGTGATTTTCTGAGGGATTATTATTAGGCGTGTGTGTGGAGTACGGAAACTTGCCCAGGATTTTGCCCTGACCTGCCTGGATTCAAATACAGGTCTCACACTTGTGAGGTGAGTGCCCTGAGCTACAGGAGCTTCTAGACATCTCAAAGCGCTTCACAGAATATTAAATGAATTAACCATATATATGCGCAGAGAATAATAAGAGTAAATGTAGAGCTAGGTAAAATGTTATGCCTTTTATTGCTCAACACTGAGATGTCCACAAACAATATCCAGAACAGAAAAACAGGAAGGATTTCACAACTCTATACATTGGTATAATACAAAATAATATTAATTGACATTTGCACAACACTTTTCACATGGGGGGGTGGGGGATGTTCCAAAGTATTATATATATAACATATATATACTTTTTTTTTTAAAAACTGCTGTGCACAATTGGCTGCTGTGTTTTGCCCACAAAATATACTGTCAGTTCACTTTACAGTGTATTCTGTGATGTGGTTTAAGACATCTCGGTAGTGTGATGAGACCGTATAAGAAATGTAAGGATTATTATTATTATTGCTATCAACAGCTCCATCATCATAAGTAAGTAAGTAACTAAGTAAGTAATCCTTAAGTTTATATTGCGCTTTCCACGTCTTATCTATGTCCCAAAGTGCTTCACAGAGTTTGGGGAAGGAAAGTAGGAAAATTAACAGTATATTTGTGGGCGAAAAGCATGCATACTGCCAGGAAGCTAGGACACAGACGAGGGGGACCTTGGACTTTTTTTTAAAAAAAAACAAATCTAACAATTTCTTTGTGCCTGGTGTATAAAGACAACATATTGAAATGAAAGAGGAAAATGAAAGAGAAATGGAGTACATGATTTTGTTTCAAATATGAAAATTGTTGTATTCCATTAATTCAGGATAAGTGCCCTCTGCCAGGTGCTAATTATTTCGACAACAGTTTAGACCTCCAACTTTGTATTAGAATTAAGTGGGGGCAGATTCATCCTATAATAAATACATTTCAGACTTTCAAGTTGGTTTTGTTGTGTGTTATTTGTGTGTGTGTGTGTGTGGAGGTAGGTTCTAAAAGGGATAAGCCGTTAATTTCATGTGATGCTTGATAATTGCAGAACAACTCTAATTATGTAATTGTATGTAAAGCACTCACTTTTGTTCGCGGCAATCTCAGAAGGCAATGGACAAATCTGTGCCAAGGAAAACATCAATGACTAAACTCATTACAAGGGTTTTGCTTTTTTGGTGTGTAAAAAAAATCTGGCGTTGTTCACATAGCGAGATCTCTTAATGTTCAGCTGAACTCAGTAACAATCAAAACCCTCTTCCCCCCCTTCACCCCCCACCCTCCCAGACTGTTTGCTTGGTGGGTAAAGCATGATTGTCCATTAAACTCTGTGAGTGTCAATTAGAGTTGTTTTTATTCTTGTTTGTGTTTGGTTTCCCAATCGAACAACAGGCGACATGAGCAGAGTGGGCTGTATAAGGGGCTAACTATGATTACATTAATGCACCCTTGATATTTCATAATTGCCTTTGCTTTGCTGTTGCCAATGAGGAGTAGTTTTGCAGCGGTGAGGATGTGCCCTCTTACCTGTCCACCGACGTTCACTTTATTGGTCAACTTGACTTTGCTGAAAGAGATGGGGGCTTTCATCCAGTAAGCCCCAAAGTTGGGTGAGTCAGGGTGGATGTAGACACAGCTCTGTGACAGGGGCTCTGGTTTGCCCGCTGGAACCCACTCGCCATTCACATACTTCCAGCGATGGCTATCAGCCGCCACAAAATCCAACAGGAATGAATACATGGCGTTTGGATCCAAGCCAGAGACGCTTATTTTAAGAACTGGAAACATTCGCCTGAAAGAGAGGGGGGGAGAGAGTGGGTGGGGGTGGGGAGGGGGTTGTTGGGGGGGGACAGAGAGAGAGAGGGAGATAGAAGGAGAGGAGAGATAGAAAGAAAGGTAGGTAGGTAGAGAGAGAATGAGACAAGAGACAGAGACAAAGAAGGAGAGAGAGAGATAGATACATAGAGAGGGGGAGAGGGGGGGTGGGAGAGAGAGAGGCAGAGAGAGAGAAAGGAGAGGATATAGATAGAAAGAGAGAGGGAGGGAGAGAGAGAGGAGACGGAGAGAAAAGAAATGGAAAAGAGACAGGGAGAGAGAGAGAGAAACAGATAGAGAGATAGAGGAAAAGAGCAAGGGAGAGAGAGACAGGGAGAAGAGAGACAAAAAAAGGACAAAGAGACAGAGAAAGAGTGGGAGAAACGGAAGAGAGAGAGGGTTGAAAACAAACCTTTCCTTGGGGGGAAACACATGGTAATTTCACTGAAAACAATGAAAAATTATCTTTTTGTTCTAAAAACAAAAATGAGTGGCAGAAAGAAAGCGAAGCAGGGAGAGAGACAGAGACGAGAGATGGAAAAACACAGAGAGGAGACAGAAAGAGACAGGGGAAAAGATAGACAGAAAGAGACAGGGAAAAGAGAGACAGAAAGAGACGGAGGGTAAAGAAAGAGAGACAGAGGTTCGAGTCTCACTCAGTGCCAAGTATTTTCTGTTCAGCTCCAACATTCAGAGCACAGATTTAAGGCAGAGAGAAGGGGAGTTGTGTGAAGTGAAGTGAATTAGCAGTAGAGTTAGAAGTCACTGTAAGGTGTAAACAAGGGCAGGAAAGGGAACCAACAGGTTTCAAACAGAAAAGTAGAATAATTCATAGTAATTCTGCTCTGTGTGTGTGTGTGTGTAGCTGCCAATCCCCAATCCACTGCATGAGACTTTCCTAATAGCACGTTAATTAATTATTAGATTATCTCACTCTGGTATGAATTGCTGCGAAGGATTCTCCTTAAAATCATAATATAATTATGATTTTATTTTAATTTTTTACTAATCATTTAAATTTAATTTTAATTCACTTTTACTTCAATTTTAATTTATAATTATTTTTATTATTTTATTATATTATTAAAATTATCACAAATAAAGCCATTAATTAAGGGGAGGCATCTCTCCACACTGTTTGCCTCTGCCGATTTATTTATTAGCTGAACAGTGGATTGTTTTGTTCATTTGAAATAAATCTCTCTCTCCAAATGAAGGATTCCAGTATATTCTTATTCTTATTATTCTGATTATTAGGATAAAGACGAGGTCAGGGGGAGGCGATCCGGATAAAAGGGACAAGGGATTTGATAACCTTTAGGAGGGGAAAAGGTTGGAGAGAGAAAAAGTACAACAACTGTAGTCTCTCTCCCCCTCCCTTAGTATTATTAATAATATTATTAATAAACACTCCACTTACATTTTATTCATAATGTGATATTATTATTAATATAATAATATATTTATTAGTAGCACCTAATATTATTCATCAGCATTGGTAGAAAAAACACAGAGGAGGTTAAGATCAAATGTTTTCACGCCAAGGATTTATTTTGTTTGGAAATGTCTCCCAGCGACTTCTGTTTTTGTTACTTTATTTAAAGTAAGTTTTTTTTAATAAAAACTAATAAACTAATAACTAATCATCTCTACTACCAAGTCACAAACAGTCACATCATTCAAATGGGAGGTGGGGGGGGATTCAAACCAAACCTGACCTGCCTAGAATGAGTGTAGGAGTGAAAAATGTGCAAGGGATTGAGTTAGGAAAGACAGCTCCAATAGGTAGCAAGTGGCTATAGTGATGCTGGGTGAGTGAGGTGGGCTCTGTGTGCACTGATCTCCCTCTGTGTTGAGGTGGCTGCAGATCACAGTGTTAGGATAGGGACAGGCAGTGATTGTCAACACTGTCCTTATCTTATCCTTTCACTCCTGGCACTTGGGTTGGGTTCAAGTGGTAGATTAATGGGATTGAAAGTCTCCTTTCCTCTCTCTCTCTCTCTCTGTCTCTGGCTCTCTCTCTCTCTTGTCAGCCTCCTTTCTAAATTGCTTCTTGCAACACATCCACAGTGGGAAATCAGCCCTAATGTGGCACACACATTAACATTGCACATTGTACATTGTACAGTGTCAAGGAGCCACTGAAAACAAGCAAATCACAGACAATCAAACCTGGGTATCTCGGGTTAGCTAAGGGGGGGTTATTGGAAAGGCATACGGGGGGGGAGGGAGGGGGGGTTGAAGTTGGAGTTGGGGTTGCCGACTGTCTTCTCAATTGTCACTGGCCAACTTCAGTGGTTAGAGCACTCGCCTTACAAGCGAGAGACCTGGGTTCGAGTCTCGGCAGGTCAGGTCAAAGCCTTGGGCAAGTTTCCTCACTCCACCCCAACCTCTCACCCACACACCTGATAATAATCCCTCAAGAAAGAATACCAACAATAATAAATCATTATTATTATTATCACAAGGCGTGATAAGGCACTACATCAAATGCAAATAAGTATATATTATATAAATTATATAAATAATGGTATCAATTATATAATTATATAAATAATTATATCAAATAATTCATATTATTAATGTTATTATGAACGAAATAAAGAAAATATTCGACTGGTTAAAAAAAAATTTGATGACATTATTGGTTACTTTTAATAGAAATATTCTCAGTGTTTTATTAATAATAAAACTCAAATCATTTTTTAAAATAATTTCAAATGATTCAAATTAAATTAAAATGAATAATAAAATATTCTCAATCAAACGGATTCTTACGATGAGGATAATATTATCATTACTATCAAAGCTGCGAAACCCATCTCACTTACTGTAGCCACACACACCCCATATATTGTTATATCATATATTATAATATATCATATATAATAATATATAATAATATTTATATTATTATTAATAATAATATATCGTATATAATAATATATTAATTATATTTATAAATAAATATTTGTGTTTATTTTTATATATAAATTACATATTTATATGTAATATAAATATATTAATATTAAATATAACTATAATATTTAACAGACACATACACACACTCTCTCTCACACACACACAGAGAAATTAAATATTGAATATATTTAATATTATTTTCTATTATTGAGTAAATAATACTCAATTACTGGATAATTGAGTATTATTTTAGTCAAAATATACATATATATATATGAAGCACATATTATTTTGAGTAAAATTAATAATAAGAATCCTTTATTATTTTATTTTTTTTCACAATGATTTTCATGGGATTTCCGACCGGCCCTTTGGTCGTGAGCAAGTCAGGGTGAAATCCCTGTACCGAAGGTGGAGTGAGAAAATATTGTCGCCTTTACAGTTGATGTTTCATGCCTGTGGCACATGCTCATGTTAATGCTTTGTGGATGGAAGGAGATAAAGAGGAGATACACACTGCTGTGGCAAGTGTAGCATTAAAATTCGTTGCACAACTACACAGCAAGGCTGGAGTTCACTTGGCATGAACATGAATGACCCCCCCACCCAAATATATAAATATATATAAACACTATATTTACTTATTTAAAGCTAAAACCGTCAACAAAGTGGAGACACCCACGTTACTGTCATTAAAAAATAATTAAAACGGTCTCAAAACTGTTTCTACCCTAATGACTAGTTGTTGTTTGTTGTGTGTGTGGGGTGGGGGTGGGGGGGGGATATATTTGAAAAATGATATATTTTTAAGCTTGATTTTAAAAAATAAAAAGAAATTTTACTCAACGTTAACAAGCTTTTTTTTATATGAAAAGGAACATGTCAGATCCCTCGGGCTAATCACACACTCTCTCTTGCTCATGGTTCTAGTTCCCCACCCTGCATATTTTCGCGTTGGTTTAAGGCTTGTGTAAATGCCAGTAAACACACATTCATCCTCACCGTAAAATAGGATTGCGATTTCCGAGATGGGATCTGTGTACAGTATTTTCCCTTTACTAAGCAGTAATTTCTCTGTGTGTGTGTGTGAGAGAGAGTGTATATGTGTGTGTGTGTTTGTCTGTATGTGTGTGCTGTACATGTATATACATACACATATATGTATATATATATATATATATATGTGTAAATGTGTGTGTGTCTGTATGTGTGTGCTGTATATGTGTAGGCATATACATATACGTATGTGTATATGTGTATGAGTGTATATGTGTGTCTGCACTGTATATGTATATATGTATATGTGTGTATATGTGTGTGTGTATGTATATGTATACATGTGTGTATATGTGTGTATATATATATGTGTGTGTATATGTGTGTGTGTATATATATATGTGTGTGTGTATATATATGTGTGTGTGTATGTGTGTGTGTATATATGTGTGTGTATATGTGTGTATATGTGTGTGTGTGTATATGTGTGTGTGTATGTGTGTGTGTGTATATGTGTGTGTGTGTATATGTGTGTGTGTATGTGTGTGAGTGTGTATTTTTGCTGTCACATTGAAATACCACAATTCCGGGTTGCATCTAAAAGAGTAGGAAAGGGGAGGCTGGGAGCAAGAGAGCAGACTGAGGATAGAAAAGTATTTTTTGGTAAAAAAAAATACAATAATAATTTTCCTGTTGTTGTAAAATAGAGGCAAATTCCTGGTTGTGAAGTGCACACATGTAACAGGCAATCGAACAAGATGCACAGAGCAAAGTCTGAGGAGAATCTGAGGAACCAGGCAGAGGGAAGGAGGGAGAGAGGGAAGTAGTGGGGTAGAGAGAGAGAGAGAGAGAGAGAAGCATTTCAACGACTAACTATCTGAAATTGCTGACTGAGTGAATGTGACCGACTTGTGATGGTGATTTACTTGATGTCATTTTTTTTTGCTCCTGAATGAAAGCTCATGGCATTTCCCAGCCAATGTCTGATTTGTGTTTTTATTTTCGTACACACACAAATACACACATAAACACACACAAACACACACACAACACACCCCAAAAAACACACACACAAAAAACACACACACACACACAAAAAAAACACATACACACAACACACACACAAAATACACACACCACACACACAAACACATAAACATACAAAAAACACACACAAAAAACACACACACAAAACAAACACATATATAACATATATATACACACAACACACATAACAGACACACAACACACACTGAAAACTCATCAAATATTATTATCATCATTCTGCACCGCAAAAATGAACAGAAAGAATTAAATCAACCCAGTTATTGATATTTTTTGTTGTTGTTTCGCTCCAGATTTTCCTTGTAACAATCTGTATTTGTAATTTATATATGTACACACACATACACACACACACAGCATATATATATATATATATATATATATATAAATATATAAAATAAAGAACGGATTCGAGTGTTTGAAAGAAGTTGTGACTAGCTCACCTGTAGATTAACTAACTCACCTGTAGATTAACCTGATACAGACAGGATCAGTCACTAATACCCTATCTATCACTCACAGAAAAGTTTGTATAGTCGCAGCATCGGGATCGATAGCCAATAATCGATTTCTTCTCAGAATGCAACCTCCCCCCACCCACCCACCGCCCTCACAAAGCTGTAGAGTTGCAAAGGATGGAGTTGGGATTCAAAAGTTAATCGCAAGCGACATAACACAGGCAGACACAGAGAGACAGGGGCTAGACAAGACAGACAGAGAGACAGGGGCTAGACAAGACAGACAGAGAGATAGGGGCTAAGACAAGACAGACAGAGAGACAGGGGCTAGACAAGACAGACAGAGAGACAGAGACTAGACAAGACAGACAGAGAGACAGGGACTAGACACTAGACAAGACAGACTGACAGGGAGACAGAGACTAGACATGACAGACAGGCACTAGACAAGACAGACAGACAGACAGAGAGACAGACTAGACAAGACAGAAAGACAGAGACTAGACAAGACAGACAGACAGAGAGACAGACTAGACAAGACAGACAGAGACTAGACAAGACAGACAGACAGAGAGAAAGACTAGACAAGACAGAGAGACAGAGACTAGACAAGACAGACAGAGAGACGGGGACTAGACAAGACAGACAGAGAGACAGAGACTAGACAGACAGAGACAGAGACTAGACAAGACAGAGAGACAGAGACTAGACACTAGACAAGACAGACAGAGACTAGAGAAGACAGACAGACAGAGAGACAGAGACTAGACAAGACAGACAGAGAGACAGAGACTAGACAAGACAGAGAGACAGGGACAAGACAGACAGAGAGACAGGGGCTAGACAAGACAGACAGAGTAGACAAGACAGAGAGAGACAGGGGCTAGACGAGACAGACAGAGTAGACAAGACAGAGAGAGACAGGGGCTAGACAAGACAGACGGACAGAGAGACAGAGACTAGACAAGACAGACAGACAGACAGACAGAGAGACAAGACAGACAGACAGAGAGCAGACAAGACACTGAGACTTGAGACTGACACAACAGACTGAGACTGATAAGACAAGACAGACAGACCTAGTCACTCTTTTAAAGAGAGTGGTTCTGATCTCAGTCTCTCTCCCCTTCTTACATTTAATTTAACTTGAATGTCATGTATTCCCCTCCCCTCCCCACTGCCACAAACAAACCAGCCTCCCCCCCCCACCCCCACACACACCCCCCCCCCCCCCACCAACACTGACCTCCCGTTCTTGGTGACGATCATCTCGTTGGTGAGTCGCTTGAATTTGAGCCACAGCTCAGCCTCCTCCAGGGTGACTTTCAGCTGCTTCTCAGTCGGGTCCCCCTTCTCACTGCCAGCCACCAGCTCACTCTCCACCACACTCAACAGGCGCGCCATCCTGTGCTCACTGCTCTTGCTGTGAGTTTGATTCATGTTGAAACACCTTATCACCTCCCTCTCTGTCTCTCTCTGTCTCTCTGTCTCTCTCTCTGTCCTTCCCAATCAACCCTCACCCTTCCCCACCAAAAAAAAATCAAATTAATGCACTCTCCCCCCCACCCCAGCTACCCAGCCTCACCAACTCTCCAATTCAACTCAATCACTTCTCCCCCCTCTTCACCCAATTAACAAAAACACTTTTTCCTTTCCCTCCCTCCCTCCCCAAAAACCCAACTGAAACCCAACTTTCTCCTTTACTGCCTCCCCCTTAAACAACTCAAACACTTTCTCCCCTCCCACCCCCCCCCCCCCCCACACCACCAACAAAAATATTGCAACTGGAATACTCTCCCACCTCTTCACCTCCCAAAAAACCAACTCAAACACTTCCCCCTTCCCTCACTCTCCCCTCAAAACCTGCTGAACCCCCCCCACCCACCCCCAAAACACACACACACACACACTCACTTACAGAAACACAACCCAATCAATCTGTGTGTATGTAATCTGTGTGTGAGTGTGTGTATGTATGGTATGTATCTATGTGTGTATCTATCTGTGTATGTATGTGTGTGAATATGTATTTGTGTGTGTATGTATGTGTGGTATGTATCTTACGTGTGTATGTATGTATGTGAGTATCTATGTGAGTGTATGTATGTATATGTAGGTAGACGTGTGTGTGATCGTGTGTGTGTATGTATGTGAGTGCGCGTGTATGTATGTGTGTGCGTCTGTGTGCGCGCGCGTGTGGTTATGTATGTATCTATGTATGTATGTATGTATGTATGTATGTATGTATGTATGTGTTGCAAAGCTTCAAGCCAAGCCGCGAACGAACAAAAATTTCACCCAGGGACCAGCTGGGCAAAGCACCCGCTCTCAATCAATCCCGCGCTTGTTCATTCACTGTGAATATTCCAAATAATGAACGAAGCACAGACCTCGCAGGACTAAAAATAAACCCGGCTCTTAATTGCTTTATCGTCATGTGTCCTGTGTGATGACGTGCAGCCGAATTGCTATTGGTTTTCTCTCACTCCGGCTGTCTCTCTTCCCCCGAGAAACGAGGTGCAAATTTCGCGGTGATCCGTCGGGTCCTCGGGCCAAACCGTCAAAATTTTGTTTCGCCCACAAATGTCCAGGCGATTCACTCTGCAACCTGTTCTGCGAAGTGCCTCCGACCTTGCTGTCTCCCTATCAGCCCCTCCGTTCGGCTCTCTGACCTCCTCCGTGTCCCCCGCCAGAATCGCCCTACAATCGGCGGCCGGGCTCTCAGTCTCTCTCTTCCCCCCCCCTGCCCCCCGCACGGTTCGTGACCTAACAGCTCCTCGGGACGTCCTCCCGACGTGAAAGGCGCCGTTAAATGTGATTTCGTCGTTGGTTTTGTCTGCAAGATATCAAATGCAAGGATTATTATTATTATTTGAAAAGTGAAATGGTGCACAACGATTAATGATGACTTAGCCTTCACAAGGAAACCAACACAGACAGTGCCTGGGCTGAACCCAACTGGCAATTAATCCTTGCATTGGATACAGCGCTTTCAAGCCTTCTAGACGTCTCAAAGCGCTTCACAGAATATACTGTAAAGTGAATTGACTGGATGTATGTGGATGAAACATGGCAGCCAATAACGTGTCCCACAAACGGTTGTGGATTGAAATGATCACTTTATTATTACTATAGTTTTTTTTACACAGGGATTATTGATGGGCGTGACTGTGGAGGAAGGACAATTGCCAAATATTCCGCCTGGAATTGAACCCGGGTCTCTCACATGTGAGGCAGGTCCTCTAAATCACAAGTTCCCGAGTTTTGTTTTTGACAAAATTGGCAGTCGGTCGTTGGGAAGGGAAAGGAAAAAATGCAAAATGTGAACCCTGTTCAGAAAGGTCTGCTACGTTTCTGTCTCTTCTGTGGTCCTTTCCCAACTCTACCGCCTAATAATAATAATAATAATATTAATCCCTTTAGAGGAATTAGAGGGAAAGCATTGAATTTTGGAACATTTGTACAACTCCCAATAACAATGCTGCCGTGAGTGGGTTGCACTAGCAACCTCTTTCAGCGCGTTTGTATGTCCACCCGACGACGTGAAAGACACTGTACAAATCGATCAATCAATCAAGGGACCAGGGCAGTGGGGGGGAGAGGAGGGGGCAGGATGAAGGAAAATTAACTACTTGTGGGCGAAACACGGCAGCCTAATTGTACACAGCGTGTAACTTTGTTTCTTTCTTTGTTTAAAAGTTTGTACTGTGAAAAGAGCTTCTCCCAGGCTTCTGATGGATAATCGGCCAAATAAAATTGCCCCCTCATTCCTTGGCTGTTTGTGGGACATTGCGATTTTGTTTCATATATTAGTGTGCCGTGCAAAGCCTTTCAAACATCTTCCCAATGTATCAAAGACTATTAGTATTATTTTCATAATTGTTCACCATTTGTTCCTGCGTTTTGGGATTTAATAAGAACAGCAAAAGAAATGACATTTGAATTTCATGTTGGGAGAGCGTCCCAAGCTGCTAGAAATCGGTGGTTCAGACTCGAGCTGGAGGGGGGATCAGGATCATGGAGGATAGAGGGAAAGGAGGGGAAGAGAGGGGTGACCGATGGCACGATTGAAGAGGAGGGTCTTGAGGCGGGACTTGAAGGAGGCTAGGAAGCGGGCGAGGCGGAGGGATTGCTGACTGCAAGCATAATTTTCCCTCTAAATTTACACGGATATATAATACTGGGTTTCGATAATCACACCATATCGTGCTTGATTCCAGAGCAAGATTTTATGCCGCTGCCTTTTCGCAAACTGTGTGAACGTTAAATTATCTTATTGGATGTATCAACTTCCCGATTGTGTTAATAACACAGAAACGTGGAGTCCTGTAGCTCAGTGGTGAGCACTCGCCTTACAAGCGAGAAACCTGGGTTCGATTTCTACGCAGGGTGAAACTTTTGCCAAGTTTCCTTGCTCCTCACGCCTGATAATACTCCCTCAAAACAAACAATAATGACTTGGGTTATTTCAATCCACGACTGTTTGTGGGGACACTGCTGTGCGCAATTGGCTGCTGTGTTTCGCCCACATATATAGTCAATTGACTTTACAGTAATATTCTGTGAAGTGCTTTGCGACATCTAGAAGACATGGAAAGTGCTATATCAAAGGTTATTATTATTATATTACTGATGGTTTGAAACTCCCAGAAATTGCTATCTCTGTTCACATTTGACTTCTGTATTTTACCGAGAACCACACTGACTGTATATTTGTAGGCGAAACGCAGCAGCTAATTGTGCACAGCAGTGTCACACAAACAGTCGTAGATTGAGTGACCAAATTATGTTTGTTCTTTTGTTTTTGAGGGATTATCATTAGGCGTGTGGAGTAAGGAAACCTGCCCAAGGTTTCCCCCTGGCCAGGAATCGAACCCATGAACATAAATGTTGACACACATAAACGATGTCTGTGAGCGTGGAGAAGTTTGTGGACGTCCTCCCAATGCGATGCGCAGAAACAAATGTGATTTTGCTGTTGAACTGTCGCAGAAATGACATACAACGTTGAGAACGATGTCCCCCTTTCCACTGCATTTGCAAAGAATGATAACCACATTGTTAAGATTCCCAGGAGCGTCAAAACCTTAGGCGAGTTTCCTTACTCCACGAGCCTCTGTTCACCTAGTGGTAAATAGGAACAGTTAGTCAATTGGTGGATCGGTTTAGGGGCTAATAACAATCCAAGATTGTTTGTGGGACACTGCTGTGCGCAGTTGACTGCCATGCTTCGCCCACAAAATCTACAATCTATTCACTTTGCAGTATATTCTGTGAACGACATGATATTGCGCTCTATTACATGTAAGGATTATTATTATAAACATATTGAATATATTATTATTCAAACACTAATGTAATTTCCTCTGACTCAGTGGAAGGTGCTGTATTGGCAGATCTGGTTGGCATTGAGTATCGGCTTGATCACTTACTGCAATGTGCACAACAGGGAATTAAATGACGAATTTGTAGTATTTGTCAATAACATCCCCAGTACGGAATTTGAGTTGTGCCAACTGATAGTAACTGCAGTGGGTCACGCCCACCCACTATAAATTCTGCTCTGATGTGATCCACTGCGAAAGGCAATTCAAACAGGTTTCCAGTTAAGGATCTGTTGATAAATAACACAAATTGGACCCCAATGTTAGCATCTAAAGAAATTAAATTAAGAAAAACATAATTTTTTTAAGATGGGTGGGTGGGGGGGGGGGGAATGTTAAATGATTGCACAAGGTCATAAACATGTTCTGGAGTGCTGTCGTCGCCCTCAGTTATTAATTTAAATTTCTTTAATCTACACGTCAATAGGTGATTTGAACAACTAATAAAAGGTATTAACTGTCAGCATTTGACGAATATTTCCATCTCCTGCACATTATCCAAATCATCTGAAGCAGAAAACTGCGCTGAATGTACCAGAAGGCTGCGGAAACCCGATCTCCCAGTCAATACAATACTGTCAGCAATTTGAAGCATCAGGTTGCTCTGCACTGGATGAAGATATAATTGAATTACTAAAATAGCCATCTGCCTAATCTCACTTTTAATCAAAGAAAGACGGCACCCGAGGATTATAAGATTTAAAATGACTTATGGTAGATTAGGCCTTTTTTTTATTATTAATTCTTTTTTTTATAATGAAAGTCAAGTTCGGTGAAGAATTGCAAATTGAACCCGGCATTTTCTTCCCATTTCAGATGAGTATTGCAGCAGGAGCCTTTCATTGAGAACGTCTTAGTCAGGAGTGCAAAGGTTCTCTTGCCCGTTACGCAGTCACTGCAAATGAATGACATCTTTGGAGCTGCTTTCAAAGATTTCCTTTTTTCTTTTGCAAAAAAATCCCGAGTTAACCACGTTTATTGTACAACATCGATCTCGGCAGCTCGGATCCAGTAATGTCACATTATTTCAACACGTCATTTTACAGTTTTTAAATCGAAACCCCTTTATTATTTATTTTTCACTTCCGCTGCTGATTTGAATCATTTTCTCTCTCCCTCCCTCCGAATATTTCATTGATAGAGCGCCTTTCATGTCAGGATATCCCAGGGCGCTGAACAGTCAGTTCGGGACCCGAGAAAGGGGAGGAAGGGCAAGGTGTGGGGCGGGGGGAGGGGGAGAATTAGGAGGGGACGGACAGTTGAGAGGGCAGCAGAAGGCACAATCGAAGAAAAGGTCATGAGACCGGCCTTGAAGGAAGAAACGAGGCGAAGGGACTGTGGGATGGAGTTGCAGAGTGTGGGGGCAGAGAGGCTGAAAACCCGGCCACCGATGGTAGGGCGGGTCAGGCGGGGGACGTGGAACAGGCAGGAGCCCACTGAACGGAGTGGGTGGGGAGGTTCGTAGGGAGACAGCAGGTCAGAGATGGAACCCATCCCACCTTTCCCTCCCTCTCCCCCCCTTACCCTCTTCTCCCCCTTTCTCCCCTGGCCCCATTTTCGCGATTGTTTGTGGGGACACTGCTGTGCGCAATTTGGCTGCCGCGTTTCACCCACAAGTATACAGTCGACTTTCCTGCCTTTCTTCCCCCTGCCTCGACCCCTCCCCTTTTGCTTCTTTACCCCCTTTTGCCCCTAGTCCCACTTCCGTGACTGATTGTGGGACACTGCTGTGCGCAATTTGGCTGCTGCGTTTCGCCCACTAATATACAATTAAGTTTCCTTCTTTGCTTTATCCTGCCCTGATCCTTCCCACCCTGCTCTTGTCCTACCTGACTGTACAGCGCCTTGGGATGTCCTCTCGACGTGAAAGGCGCTATATAAATGTAAGTTTTGTTTGTTTGTTGAAGGGGGAAAGGCTGTGAATGGCCTTGAGAGCGAGGACGAGGATCTTGAATTCGATTCTCTGCGGGATGGGGAGCCAATGGAGCCGGGCGAGGGTGGGAATGATCGCGGAGCTTGGTGCGGTCCGAACCCATGACTATGGGTCCCTCTCTCTAACTTGCATGCAAGCGTACATGTGTTGTGTGTCTTTCTCCAACTCAGAGTGGAGTCCTGTAATGTACTGGTTAGTGTGGGTGGCTCACAATTGTGAGGACCCGGGTTCGATTCCTGGGCCAAGCAAAATCAAAGGCAAATAATAATGCCCCCATTCAGAAGGGGGACTGTTGGCCAGGAAACCAGGAGAAATATCTTCTCCGAATAGTGATACAGGATCTTTAATCTCCACCACAACAGGCCGATGCAATCCTCTGGTTAATCTCAGTCTTCCCTTTACCCCTCCACAAGCACAATGGTGACGTATTTGCCAAGCATCTCTGATATCCACTAGTCAGTGGTTAGAGTACTCACTTTGCAAGTGAAAGATTCCAGGCCGGGTGAAACCTTTGGCAAGTTTCCTTACTCCACACTCCTAATAATAATCCCTCAAAAAAAACAATCATTTGGTCATTCAGTTCAGTGTTCAATTGGCTGCCTCGTTTCGCCCAAAAATATAATCAATTCACTTTACTGTATATTCTGTCAAGCACTTTGAGACGTCTAGAAGACGTGAAAAGCCCTATATCAAATGCAAGCATTATTATTATAACACTTAAGATTTGATTCTCTCTCCTACCACTAATCTGAATAATAAGGTAATTTAGTTTTGAAAAATCAACACTTTCACTCGCTCAATTTACTGATTTAGGGTTAGGGTTGAATTTAAAGATGTTAAATCTGTATACTCCTATCCCAAAACACACACACGTACACATATACTCTATAGGATGTCAAATACAACAGACCTACTAGTTCTAAGTTCATAGTTCTCATCTGTGAATTTCCTGGTTAGGCAACTCAATTCTCAAATAATGTTGCTGTAATTAGGGAAGTTCATAATTTACATCGCGACTGCTTTCTCAGTTATCTGCTAAACAGTGCAGTTAGCTGTTTGGAGAGGTACAATTCAAATGCAATAGAGCCTAGATCCTAAACATCATCTAATCTACAACAGTAAACAGCAGGTGTCACCCTTCCTCTATCCAAATGAAGGCAGTGGAAGAACACCATCAGAGGATATAATCTGTGATAAACCTTAAGATCCAAATCCCTTCCAGAAAAGACATTCAGGATTTTTTTTGAAAAGAAATTGAAAACAACATTTGCTTTGAGAAATTACTGTAGAAACAATTTTAAAAAGTCAAGTTATTAGAAATGTAATATAAGATATTTTATTTCACTCCAAAGAAAGTAATTTCTAAATAAAATACCACGACAAAGCCAGAAACGCTACTATAATGCATCAGTTGTGATGTAGCAGATTCAATCTCACACAAGACACCATGGAATGACAGGCAAAACTACACATTATATTCCAATATGTGCAACACAAGAATTAACACTTCATCTATAAAGTACAGACCCAGCTTCAAAATCAGCTACACCAAAATATATTTTGTTATTAAAATAACATTCAACAAATTAAATGTAGAATTAGTGCACAAATGATCAGTTATGTTTAAAGTTACAAAACCGAAAGTGAAAGATTGTTAACTGAGCCCATTGCACAAACTGGCTGATTCAAAAATATTTTTTTTGATAATTAAGGCAGCATCTTTTCTCCCTTCTGCTTGATCAGAGCTGGCTTTGAAAATCTCTGCCAAATGAAAAAGTAAATTGTACTACTACTTGAGGTAACCATAATTAAACTGCGTTATTGGGACGTTGATAAGATGTGGAAAGAAGCGTAATTATTATTAAAAGCATTATGTTCAAAATTCATTCCAAAGTGTAGAATTAAAAAAAGTGGGAATAAGTTTTAAAATAGAGAAACATTGTGATGTGAACTAAAAAAAAGAAATGTTTTTAGGATCTTTATCCTTTATCATTTAAAAAAAAGTAAAGTAGCAGCATTTTTGCACATCAAAATCATAGATCACTTTCCAGAAAAAAAAATGAAACAAAACCATTGAACTCCTAATTATTCAACAACAAAAAAGAATGTCTCCAGGCATGATATATACTTGTAAAACATACACTTTGAAGCTTTGATGTTAGTTTCACACAATGATTCATTGGCCATTAATTCTTGAGGTGAAGAACAACATTGGAGCCCGGTAGAAGCAACTCAAAAACAATTTCCTCTCACCCAAGGACAAATACCCACAAGCTAATTGCACCAGCAGTCAAAATTGACCACTTTAATGAAGCTCCCACTTCTCTAATTTGGCCTTGAAAATCACAAAGCTCAACATGAAGGTATTTCAGAAGAACTTTAAATATGCTTCGCTTGGTTTTCCCCACGGATATTTTAATGCAATTTATTGTGAAGGCATCGCTTGGAAGTAACCAAACTGAAGCGAAAGTGACTAGTATTGCAGTAGTTACCAAGTTATTAGAGCGAAAAGAGAACCACAAGATTCAAATGCAATCAAGGCAACTCACCAGACTACACATCAAAATCCAACTCGCGATCTGAAGGACTGGTTCCGTAAATGTTACAGTTCAGTTACAGATGCACTTAAATCGTATCATCCGTACAATGATTTTCTGCAATAGGCTCCTAGGAATCTAGTAGAAAAATCCTGGAAATATTGTAGTTTCTACATATTAAAGTTGAAAGCTGCAGATTAGATACGCACCGCAGATTCTGATGCCTGATAAAATTAGTAGGTAATACTCTATTACCTGTTGCCTAACGACATTCTACACTAACTAGAAATTCCTTACAGCTCTTTAGTATTTCAATGAATAACCAAATTACTGTTTATTCTGAAACAAATCACATACAATTTACCTGTTCCACAAATTTAGTTGTGGCTTCCACGTCAGCAAGCAATATGTTTTGATGTCAATTTCTTTACATAGTGTCTGCTTTTTTTAAAAAACAACAACCCTGCAGTGCATTCATTTCAAATCAAAATCAAAATTCAAAATACAAGATGAATGCAACAATGCAAAACCAACATTTTATAGCAAAAGCCAAGTGGAGAGATCATCAGGTTTCGTTAAACAATCCAGGTGCATTTTTCATTGACCTCGCTCACCCTCTTCAGATGTGGGAATCACTTTGTACAAGTTTCTAAGCAGTTTATACAATAAGAATTCCATGTTACCCGCAGATTGAAAGGTGCAGCAATTTTCAGAGCAGTGGTTTCATAAAATCTACACAATTTTAAAATGCCCTGTGCTTCATAATACGTGCAATTGGTACCAACAGCACATGCAAGTTTACATCCCGAATTTTCTTCCACTATAAAATGAGATTATTTTTATCTGCATCTGATCTATGTTGATCGTAAGGCCCTCATTTGACAGACTATTTCACGTGTCTGCTCAGTGGGAAAACTAAATAGCAAATGGCAATATACAATTATAATGGCTGGGGTTGGGTAGGGGAAAAAGTATGTGAAAATCCTTTTGGAAAAGGTATAACATTGCAGACATCAAATTAACTGTAACCTGTGTTAATAAAACAAAATATTTTGTAAGTTTAGAAAAGCATGTTACATAATTGCATCATTTCTTTTGTACCACATGGCAAAACAAAGTTGTACATTCCATATAGAAAAATCAGCACATTACAGAACTTGTTCATCTCATTTCATCATTCTTATAGACATCCAGGAAAAAAATCTGATTGTAAGACACTGTAAATTTATTTGAAAATCCACCTTTCTCTCCTCCCACCCTCTCCCCACCCACCCCGCCCCCACCCCGAAGAAAAAAATACAAGGCACTAGAATGATTTCTGAGTTTTTACTTGGGGTCTGACTGATAGCCAGGTATTTCTCTGTATCTAATATTCAGTGACTAGCATACTGCACATTTTATTAGAAAGTAAATGGAATCTCTTAACTACGTGTATGTTTTCTCCTTGAACAATGTGCAGGTAGACTCCACTTAACGTCACCCCGGTTAGCACTTTTTTCATTATTACGTTGCTGATACATTGGGAACATTTAACATTGCGACATTCCCTATTATGTCGTTCGCGAGCGGGTAGAAAGGGGGCACGACGGCGCTAGGACCTGGAAGTGAGCCAGGCCGGCAGCAAGAGAGCGAGTGAGACCGGCAGTGAGTGAGTGAGCTGGGCAGGCAGTCAGGGAGCGAGTATTATGGTTTTTTTTAATAGAAAATGTTGACGAAAAATGTCCAAAAGAACCTAACTCCAGTTTTTATATTCATTCTTAATGGGAAAAATGTATTCACTTAGTCGCACTTTCCAAGAACCAAACTATGATGCTAAGCATGGTCTACCTGTACTATACACAGGCAGTTACACAACTAAAAGGCGGCAGCAATCACTGGTCTCAAATAGCAATATCTTCAGGCACTTCATTTCTTCCTCATTAATATAGGTAAACAGGTACACTTCCCACAATCAATTTCCATATTAATTAATTGTGAAACAATAAAAAGTGAAGGCATGTAGAATTAAGTCTACAGTGTGTGAACCCAATAATCCCTTTGGTCAATATTTAAGACAATATCTCCCTACAATAGGCTAAAACCACAGTCTTCTGTGAGATTTCAGCACTGGATATGGTCAGTTGTTAGACTTTCTGCCGAATTTCACTGGGGATGACTTTGTCTTCATAAAGTACGACCCTAAATAGATCAGTCATTAAACTATTAATCTATATTGATCACATCCCTGCAAATTAACATTTTTGTCACCATTTTCAATATTAACTTGCGACAGAAAAAATTAGAAAGGTTTCACGGTTTAGATCCATTTCCAGCACTTGTTAATATTGAGAACAATATCATGCTTCACAGAATGTAGGCAAGATTGATGCATTATAAAGGCACACTTTACAATAATTACAAAACTTGCAATTTTGTACAAAAATTGGTGCAAAAAGGTGAAGCACAGAAACCCCGTTCTGCAATTCCAAACTCTTGTCTTCACCAATTTCAAACTCCGTCTTCAATCGAGGCACGCTGTAAAGCACTTCTTCACTGCATCTCTGCATTGGAAATGCAAACAAATGTTAACATTTCTTCGTATAACCAAATTTCGAATCACTGAGAAGGATGATTAATTAGAATGTTAAAGCAACACCCAGCCACCCTCTATCTGGAAATCTCTTGACTACCGTGAGTGGGATATTTGGTTAATATTCCCTTCTCTTATCAAGAGCATTGAGGCTAATTGTTCCCCGTGGCTGAGAGCAGTTAACTCAGCAAAGACAATGTGCAACATTCATGTCTGGATAACAGCAATGCACGAGGTGAAGCTTTTATAGAATACAATTTTGCAATATACATTCAAATGGCACCTTTCACATCAAGGGGATGTTTAAAAGTGCCTTTACACAGCAGCTGGGGCTCCCCAGGTGGTGTTGGGTATGTGTGTGTGTCCATCCTTGGATGCAAAATTATCAAAATATAGAACTTTGAATATCAGCAGTTAAATCAACTGTTTCATACAAAGCTGGCTTTCGAAAATCAGCCTGATCCAGTTACCATCACAAAGATTACACCAGATCATTTTAAAAAAATCTTATGCCAATGTTTCACAACATGTACCAACGTTTTCAACAGTGTGCAATGGCAAGATCTTTGAAAGAACATAGATGACACAGAATCTATTTTGAAATGAATTAGGTGGTTTGCGTTCAAGATCAGATGCCAATATTCTCACCTGTGATTGTGTAAACAGACCAAGGTTAAAGTCATGGTTAACCAGATGTATTCAAAGGAATGTCACAATCAAGTATGGAGTTGAATTAAGTTAAATATTTGTAAATTAATCTTAAAAGGGGAAGGTTTTGTTAATACCCTATTGCACACGTGAGTTCTTTGCTGGCTTGATACTGGAAACAGAGAACAATCTGGGAATATGGATGTAAGTGATTGGAAGGGGGGTGGGTTAAGAGTAAAAGTGCCCAACTCACCTTGCAAATGGAATGTACGAAATACTGTACCTGAAAGAGGGGGAAAAAAAACACATTTTTATACGCCACAGTGAATATTTTTCATATTTAGGTTGATATACATCACAAGGAAGCTTCCTTAGAATCATAGTACAGTATTATACAGCACAGAAGGCAGCCATTTAGCCCATCGTGTCTGCGCAGGGTCATTGAAAAGACCTGTCCAAATCAAGTACATGCCACCGCGCTCCCCTCGTAGCCCTGCAAACCTGTCCTCCCCAAATAACTATCTACTTCTCTCATAAAACTGTTATTGAATCTGCTTCCACCCTTTCAGGCAACACATTCCAGATCTGAACATGTAGTTGCGTGAAAATTTTTCTCCTCACCTCCGTTTTTTTGAACAATTATTCCTTTGTTAATGGGACTGGTTGATAGGTACTGGTCAATCCACCAATACCTTAACAGGCTCAAACGTTTCCTCTTGGTCGGTTACAATGGCCAGAAGCAAAATTAAGTTTGAAGCAGGATCAGTTTCAATTGGGTGCCAGAGAACAAAACTCCATATAATTCGATATAAATTGACACCTTACTAAGAACATTTGGATGAGAAACACAGGTATGGCAAGTGTTTACAATGACTTTAGAGGCAGACTGTTGGGCACACTGTCAGGCAGAAAAGACAGAATCCAATGATCTATATTCCTGTACCATACTTTACTTGCTCAACACAAAAAATGGGAGCCAATGTTGAAAAAGGTGCAGTATCACAATCCCTTCAATTAAAGAGAAGATTGCACAGCCACATAAAGCTGTCATGATTTGCTTCCAGGTCTCTGCTATTAACAGCCCAAAAGCCGCTGAAACCTTGGTCCATGCCTTTGTCACCTCTCGGCTGGACTACTGCAATGCCCTCCTTGCCGGTCTCCCCTCCACCACAATCCACAAAATCCAGTTTATCCAAAACTCTGCCGCCCGCATACTCACTCACTCCAAGCTTCGCTCCCCCATTACCCCAGTCCTTGCCAGACATCACTGGCTCCCTATCCCAGAGAGGATCGACTTCAAGATCCTCACCCTTGTTTTCAAGTCCCTCCACTCCTCTGCAACCCCCTGTCTCTCTGATCTCCTCTCTCCTCAAACCAGCTCCCGCTGCCTTCGCTCCACCGGATCTTGCCTCCTCCATGTCCCCCCGAATCCTCCACTCCACCCTCGGCGGCCGTGCCTTCAGCCACTAGGCCTCGAGGCTCTGGAATTCCCTTCCTCACTTCCTTCGCCTCGCCCCCTCTTTTCTCAGCTTCATGTCCCAGTTAAAGACCTTTCTCTTCGACCGCGCCTTTGGTCACCTTTCTACCCCTGCCCCTGGCTCGGTCCCGGGATCCACTATTGTGAAGCGCTCTGAGACGCCGTCCGGCGTGGAGGGCGCTATATAAATCAAAGTTGTTGTTGGTTGCTGATTTTGCATCTAGGAAGTATGTTCATGGATAACTGGATTTTTTTTTCCAGGTCATCTATAGTGGTTGCCTGCCAATGTTCGGGGAATTGTTACAGCAACATCGCCAAGAGCAGCAGCTCAGTAGTTTTCGTGGTGAGACACTGAGAAAGAATCAAACCAATGCTTCGTTGTTCCAAGTTTATCATGCAACATCCCATCCCAGGGTCAGCCCTTTCACATTCAGTTGAGGACAAACCTCTTCACTCAGAGGGTAGTGAATTTATGGAATTCTCTATCCCAAAGGGCTGTAGATGCTCAGTCCTTGAAAATATTCAAGACTGAGATTGACAGATTTCTTACGGATAAAGGGATTAAGGGATACGGGCATAAGGCAGGTAGGTGGAGTTAGATTAGAAGATCAGCCGTGATCTTTTTGAATGGCTGGGCAGGCTTGAGGGGCCGAATGGCCTACTCCTACTCCTGCTCCTTATTCTTATGTTCTTATCTCACTTAATATTGTCTAGTTTTAAGAAGTCCAATTGAAGAGAGGTTCAAATGCAGGTTCCCGTTCTAAGACTCATGGTACATGTAATCCCCAGAAGCAACAGAGTATGACTCACTGAAAAGAGTTGAATTGTATCCTTATCTAATATCTATTCATGGTCAAAGTGACACAAAGAACAATTGGAGGATACATTGCATTTGATGTGCTGGATGGTTCTCTCAACTGCAACAAATCTCAATAAGCATTTACTTACCAGGTCATTGCAAGGAACTGCAACAAGCAAAATATCAAAGCAAGTCCAGCCTTCTTCCACTAGAAGATAGGAAAACAGATTACTCACTCAAGTACTATTTCACAAATCGCTCTTCTCATCGTAGATCCCGCTTAACGTCGCCTCTGTTAACGTTCTTTCATTATTACTTTGCTGATACATTGGGAACATATATTCATTTAACGTTGTGACGTTCGCTATTACATTGTTCATCAGTGGGTGGAAAGGGGGCACGATGGCCTGGGAGTGAGCCAGGCCAGTAGCGAGAGAGCAAGGCAGGTTGATAGCACGTGAGACCAACCAGCCGGCAGCGAGTGAGACCAGCGGCGAGTGAGTGAGCTGGGCAGGCAGTCAGGGAGCAAGTATAATGTTCTTTTTTAAGACAATTTTGACGAAAAATGTCCAAAAGAACCAAACTCCAGTTTAGACATTAATTCTTATGGGAAAAATGTGTTCATTTAACGCCATTTCACTTTAAGTTGCAGCTTTTCAAGAATCAAATTATGATGTTACTCGGGGAATACCTATACTTTCATTGTATTGAAAAGATAAAAGAAACATACCCAAAAGGCAGAACATAGTGTACACGCAAGGCAAACCTGCAGAAAGAAAACTGTATCAGATTTCACAATTCAACTCCATACATAAAACCAATAAAGTTTCCACAGATGCATTTTATATGAACTAGATTTTTCACGCGGTACAATTAACCAGATTTGAAGTCTTTGCAAAGCGTTGCTCAAATCCAAACTGCAGTTTTTTGCAACGTAAAGTCCAATTGCTTAACTGTAAATTTGAACGGTTTCTTCAAACTTTTAAAAATATATATATACATATACTGTATATTGTAAAAAAAACTTACCAGCATCACGATGGTAGCTATCAATCGAGTTGGTTCAAACATTCTTTTACACTGTTTGACAGGTCCCATCAGGAAAACAGTACTGCGGGAAAGAAGAAACTAGCCTCAAACATGGGCCTACAATTTTTTTAAATTAGATTGCTTATATGGAAGAAGGTACATTTGTGGAAAAAGACCATATTTTGCAGTAATATTTGTTGCCAATTATGAATATTTCAAATTTCTTTAAAACACTTTTTTTTTAAAAAAGCAACTTATACGAGAATCCCATCTTTACACTTCTTAAAATGCCAACATAACACTTACAACAACAACAAAAGCAACAAAATTACACTTATATAACACCTTTCACGTCAGGAGGACGTCCCAAAGTGATGAACAGTCAGGTCGGGACCCGAGCAGGGGGGGGGGGGGAGGGTAGGGGGAAGGGGAAGGAGGGTGGGAGAGGGAGAAGAGATAGGGGGGCAGCTGAAGGCGCGATCGAAGAGGAAGATCTTAAGACCGGCCTTGAAGGAGGAAAGGGAGGAAGTGAGGCAGAGGGGATGCGGGATGGAGTTCCACAGTGTGGGAGCAGAGAGGCTGAAAGCCCGGCCGCAGATGGTTGGGCGGTTAGGTCGGTGGACACGGAGCAAGCCTGAGTCTGCTGAACGGAGAAGGGTGCAGGCAAGCTGACAGGGAGACAGCAGGTCAGAGAGAAAGGCGGGGGCAAGGCCATGAGTGGCTTTGAACGCGAGGACGAGGATCTTGAATTCAATCCTCGGGGGGATGGGGAGCCAGCGGAGACGGGCGAGGGTGGGAGTGATGTGGTCACTCTGAGTTATTTCTGAGTTATAGGTAGAAATGCACTTGAAGTAGACCTGATAATTCACCAATAACCCAAACGGGTCTCTTGTACAAACTGTGGCAGGAGCACACTATCGCTTTGTTTCCTGAGTTATACAACTTGTATTGTACGATATAAACTGCAACGAATAGCTACATTTCCAGCATATTTGTAAAGTTGCATCAGAACCTTAGTCAAAGCTCAGTTACCATCATTACCCTCTCAGAGATCTGTTTTTTAACCCTGGTTGATTGTGTTTACCTCTTCTTCGTAAAACATACTGGATTTTAATTAAATCTATTTATAGAAATACAGCTTCCAAGCAGGGCCTTTTGCACTGTAAAATAATCTTTTAAACAGGAAGTATTTTGTATTTGGCAAATGAAAGGGATTCCAGACATGTAGAGTCATTAAATTCCATTCTCCACAGATATTTCCAGCTTAAATCACATTACACTCTGGAATTTTACAGGCAGAATGTGCTGATGAGAACTAATGATAAGAAAATTCGAGATTTCCTTTAAAGCTTGGACTAATTCTACAGCTCTATTGGAAGGTTTGCTCTTTCGACTAAGAACACAACACAACTTTAGGAAATCAACATTAACATGGTTAGTGTAAATGCAACAGCATTTTGATTATTTAATTGTCAATTCAATTACTATATAATACTGCAACAGATTGTGTAAGGAACGGAGAACAGGAAACACCGCGGGATGGGGAGAGGGGGCGGCAGGGGGTGAAAGACGTCAGGCTCAGCTAACGATAAACTGTTTCATCTGTTCCATGCCAAATTACCACAACAGCCAACGATATCACTAATGTATATAACTGATAAGTCACCATTATGATTAAGATAAACAATTGCTGCGGTACTGACCAAGTAATCCATTTGAATAGAAATAGAATTTGTTCAACCAGATCAAAAAAAAATCATACACTGTACAGTAGTTCAGTTCACTCAGTAACCTCAGGACATTGTTTGCAGATGAACAAGTTGTTCCAGTTGGAGAGAAAACATGGTTCTTTGGCCATTTACCTAATTATCAAAACACCATTGAAATACACTAACTGCCAGCAACCAGACAAAACATCAACCTAACTCATTGGCATGGCCACATTACTGCAATTCCAACAACTTATTAATCCTATCCAAACACCATACGGTTGGCTGGTATATTTTTTGGCCAAGGACCTGACCTGGCAATCCTCAATATTGACGTGCGTTAGCAAAAGAGGGCAAACATTCCATTCTCAAGCGCAACATTCATCCAAAAAATCAAACAGGAAATATTTTTCTCCAAATTTTTAAAGGGCTTCAATTTTTAAATAAATTGCAAATGAAAGACATTGGAACCCACCTCACTCACCCCACCCAAAAAAGGTAGTTAGATTCGCAACAACGATTAATGGTTTTCAAACATTAGTAAAAACAAAACTATACTATGTATCATTTTAAAAGTACAATACAATGCAAAATAACACACCTTTAGCGCCTTTCATACAGGGAGGAAGTCCCAAGGCACTGGACAGTCAGCCATTTGGACCTGAGCTGGGGGGTTAGGATCAGGGGCGGAGGGCAGGGTAAGAGGGTAGACGAATGCACGGACGAAGTGGGGGAGGGGAGGTCTTGAGACGTGCTTTGAAGGAGGCAAGGGAGGGAGCGAGGCAAACAGAATGTGAGATGGAGTTTCAAAGGGTGGGGGCACAGAGCCTGAATGCCCAACCGCCGATGATGGGCCGGGCTGGGGAAGTGGATTAGCCCTGCTGAGTGGAGGGAATGAACGGGCTGATAAGTGCAGCATTTATGTGGACCCTCATTATATGAAAAGAAATGGCAAAGAACGGGAGTTCTGAATTTTCTGTGGTTGAACATTAACCCATTCACCTAGAGTCCAACAATCATTATTATTATTATTATTATTATCACTCACCTAGCAAGAGTTGAGATGTTCCCAATTGAGTAAAATACTGCAAAAAGCACCAATCCTTTCTTCGGAATCCAGAGAAAACAGACTCCCTAGTAAAAAGAGAATCATTTGTAAAGGACATGTTCTTAAACGCTTGTCTCTGAATAACTTCTATTTGAGATCGACACTGGATTTATTTAAGAAAACATCTTATTGTTTTAATAATGGAGGGGAGTGGGTTTTGTATTAATAATAATCCTTGTATTTTTATATAGCGCCTTATGGCTTCTAATCATCTCACAGCGCTTCACGGTATATACTGTATATTTTACAGGCAAAATGTAGCAGCCAATTGTGCACAGCAGTGTCCCACAAACAGTTGCAGATTGAATGGCCAAATTTTTTTTTAATGTAAGGGATTATTACACCTGGAGAAGCTATCCACCAATGAACTAACAACCGGGTTCCTATTTAACTGCTAGGTAAACAGAGGCGCGGGAAGTGAGAAAAACATGCCCAATGTTTTGCCCTTCTAGAAAGGATGAGAATAAACGTGCCAAAGGGAATTCTTCATCCAGATCTTTGTTGTGATTTTTTGTGCAAATATAGTTGGCTACAAAATTCGGGAATGATAACACAGAATGGAATTGAGTGTTAAAACTACAACTACATTCTTTTGATTTTGCTCAATCTGAGCAGAGAAGCAATCCTAAAGGGATTTTAATTATTCATCAGGTCATTTGAACAACATCACTTCATTACAAAAAAAATAAAAGCACCCAATCAATCTAAGTGCCTTGTACATTCTTTGCATTTTTGAACAAGCTCCAGAAAGTAAAACTCGACAAAAATGATGGTATCCATTTAAGAGGAAGGTGTAGATCTTAATGATTACTGTATAAAGCAGTATTTTTCATGGCCACATAAATATAATAATCCTTGCATTTGATAAAGTGCTTTTCACATCTTATCGACGTCTCAAAGCGCTTCACAGAATATACTGTAAAGTGAATTGACTGTATATTTGTGGGCAAAATGCGGCAGCCAATTGCGCACAGCAGTGTCCCCACAAACAAGTCATGGATTGAAAATGACCAATTTTTATTATTGTGGGTTTTTTGGAGGGATTATTATTAGGCGTGTGGAGTAAGGAAATTTGCCCAAGGTTTCACCCTGACCTGCCTGGACTTGAACACAGGTCTCACGCTTGTAAGGCGAGTGCTCTAACCACTGAGCTACAGGAGCTCCATATTAATATTACCTTTGTTGTATGATGCTGCAGTGCCTTATTTTCAAAATAATCCTCCCCCTTCATTATTTTCTACAAAGTATTGTAATCAGCAAGAGCATGGTTTTGCAAAGATCCATCGCTCTTCACCTTATCTCCCAAAGTTATACCCAGAAGTCAAGCAAAGAGAAGGATGAACGATGAATGTATAAATGCACAATTTCAGTTTTCAAATCTGCCATTAAAATTAATTGACACTGCCATTAATTGTCATGAAATTAATTGACACTATTTAATATTAGACAGATTTCCTTCACAAACTTTTATTCTCAAAAAAAATCCCCCCCAAATGATTTAAAATCTGATATGAAGCATTACAAAGTAGAATCTCTTCTGCGGGGAAATTTGCCAGACTAGACTGCATCTTGAAATTCAAGAAACTTCAGTTTGTGGGAAAATGAAGGGAAGTCATATTAATTTATTCTATTCACTTGAAACACACAATATACAGATTTTGCAAATCAACTTACCAGTATGGAGCAAATGATGCCTGCCACAAAGCAGGCAATAAAACCTTTCAGTCTGGTTCCCCATCCTAGAGAACTTGCATCAAACGCCTGAATAACAAAAAAGAAGCATTTTGTGATAACCGCTCTAGAGCAATTTTATGTTTAAGTCACCACTATAGTTAGATAGTATTTCTATATTTTGTAGCAATGCAGTATGCATGGGAACCAGGTAAAACTAAAATACTTTCATTCAATAATATACACCAAAAGAACGGCACCTTTTGTAGAGAATCTACAAAGTATCCAACTGTGGACACTACTGGCCACAATGCAGTTTAAGGGAATATGACATAAAACAACTTGCATTTATTTATATAGCATCCTTCACGAGGGGTAGCGTCCCTGACGGAGCGCTCGACAGTGGTGGATTCTGACCCCCAAGCCAGGGGAGAGGGAGTCAGGAGGTGATCAAAAAGGACAGCCTTTAGGCGGGATTGGAAAGTGGGGAGGGAGAGGGCAAAGGTGGAGGTTTTGAGGGAGAGAGTTCCACAGCTTTGGGTGCAGTGGCTGAAAGCACGGCCACCGATGGTGGAGAACAGGGGCAAGGGATGAACAGGAAGCCGGAGCCGGCCGAAGGGAGGCATTACCAAAAACTGTTTATTGGCAACTTTTGGCAAGGTAAAGTAATACGACGTAACCAACACCTGAACGGGTTTATCTTCGGGGGAGATATGTTCCAAACAGCTGTCCATTCACAATACAAGTCCATATCCGAAGGCATCTCAGTAAACAATCATGTATTCATAACATGTTCAGCAAAAACTCAGCTCACCAGAAGGGTCACAAAACATTGTCAGGATTTTCAACAAACAGATTTGTTGGATTTCCACTGCTACTGGGTTTTGAAAAAAGAAGAAACACTGAACAACTTCTCCATCTTTTTATCAGAAAATATAAATTTTGAAAACATACTGGACCCTTTTTTAAAAAAAAACAGGTCCTTCCTGCCAAAAGTGTTTATTACTTAACAAGGGAAGCATATAGAGATCCAGATTACTATTTAAACTGAACAAAATATACCAATTCATCCTCAACAACAACAAAATTGCACTTATATAGCGCCTTTCACGTCGGGAGGACGTCCCAAAGCGCTGAGCAGTCAGGTCGGGACCCGAGCCGGGGTGGGGGGGGAGGGTCGGGGAAGGGGAAGGAGAGTGGGAGCGGGGGAAGAGTTAGTGGGGCAGCCGAAGGCGCGGTTGAAGAGGAAAGTCTTGAGACCGGCCTTGAAGGAGGAAAGGGAGGAAGCGAGGCAGAGGGGCTGCGGGATGGAGTTCCACAGTGTGGGAGCAGAGAGGCTGAAAGCCCGGCCGCCGATGGTTGGGTGGTTAGGGCGGTGGACGCGGAGCAGGCCTGAGTCTGCTGAACGGAGGAGGGTGCAGGCAAGCTGACAGGGAGACAGCAGGTCAGAGAGAAAGGCGGGGACGCCTAAAACTAAAAAGGAGAAACAAAAGCTCAAATTCAGGTCACTTACTCCAATGTCGCACATTCAGTTTCTTTTAAATGAAGTATTGAAGTTTCATAAGGTGCAAAAACAAAGGCCTTCACTTTTAATGAAAGTATTCTACATTTGGTCAACACCGCCCAAAGCAGCAGCAGGAACAACACCAACAACTTTTATAACAACAATAACAAATTAGACTTATAAAGCGCCTTTCACTTCGGGAGGACGTCCCAAGGCGCTGCACAGGAGGCGTGTGACCCGAGCTGGGAGGGCAGTGTTCAGGAAGGGGTAAGAAACGTGGGGGAGGTCGAAAAATTAGGGGGGGAACAGAAGGCACGGTCGAAAAGGAAAGTCTTCAAATCGGCCTTGAAAGAGGAAAGGGAAGAAACAAGGTGGAGGGATTGGGGGATGGAGTTCCATAGAGTGGGAGCGGAGAAGCTGACGGCCCGGCCTCCGATGTTGGGGCGGTTCGGGCGGGGGGCTTGGAGCAGGCCAAGTCCTGCTGAACGGAGGGTCCAGGTGGGCTTATAGGGGGAGAGAAAATTGGTTAAATAGGGCGGGGCAAGGCCGTGTAAGGCTTTGAAAACGAGGACAAGGATCTTGAACTCAATCCTCTGGAGGATGGGGAGCCAGTGGAGACGGGCGAGGGTGGGGGTTATGTGGTCGCGGAGGCGGGTGCGGGATAATACACGGGTTGCAGAGTTTTGGATGGCCTGCAGCCTGTGAATGGAGGAGCTGAGGAGGCCGACGAGGAGAGAGTTTCCGTAGTCCAGCCGTGAGGTGATGTACGCGTGCACGAGTGTTTCAGCAGCGCGGGGGGTAAGATAGTTGCGGAGCCCGACAATGTTGCGCAGGTGGAAATAAGTGGTGCAAGTCAAGGCGCGGATGTGGGGGAGGAAGGAGAGTTTGGGGTCGAACATGATGCCGAGGTTCCTGACTGGCTTTGTGTGGTGGAGAGTACAGCCTTGGATGTTGAGGCTGGCAGCGCCCGATGTGCGGAGGTGCTGGCTTGAGCCAATCAGGAGGGCCTCGGTCTTGCTCACGTTCAGTTGGAGTAAGTTGTCCCTCGTCCAGGACTCGATGTCGGACAGACATGCTGTCAGAACATCAATGGTCTGGGGGTTGAGGGATGAGAAGATACAAAATGTTGGCGGTGGGTCAGATAGGAATGGAACCAGTCAAGGACTGTGCCTTGAAGGTTGAGGTGGGTGGAAAGACGTTGGAGGACCCCTCATGCAGGGCAGCGTCCCAGAGCGCTTCACAGCGGCAAGCTGCAAAGTCAAAAGAGGAATAATGAGTGAAGTCTTTATTCCTCTCGCAAAAGTAATGTCATGGGACTAGTGCCTTCACAACAGCAGATTCGAATTCCCCTCTGTAGCCTTGCTAACATGTTATGCGATTGAAGATATCCAACTGGGAATTGATTCGCCAGAAATAAACCTCAAAGTCTATGGGAATAACTGACTCGAGATTCTTCCTTTGACAATGTAATTTATAAAGATATAAGATTCTTAAAGGGCTGAATAAAGTAGACACTGAGAGACTGTTTCCCCTGGTAGGAGAATCCATAACCAGGGGTCACAGTCTTAAAATTAAGGATCAGCCTTTTAGAACAGAGTTGAGGAAACATTTCTTCACTCAGAGGGTAGTGAATTTATGGAATACACTCCCCCAGAAGGCTGTAGATGCTCAGTCCTTGAACATTTTCAAGGCTGAGATTGATAGATTTTTGAAAAATAGAGGGATTAGGGGATATGGGGATAGGGCAGGTAATCAGAGTTAGGTGAGAAGATCAGCCATGATCTTATTGAATGGCGGAGCAGGCTCGAAGGGCCGAATGGCCTACTCCTGCTCCAAATTCTTATGTTCTTATAAGAACAAACATTTGCTGCTTTAAAGCATTTGCTGGTCACACAAAATAACAAAGACTTGTTTTGCACTCCGGAATATAGCCATAATATGGAACTAAGCTACATATACCAACTGATAATTCCATAAGGCATTTGAGAATTAATTATTGTTGTCCAGCTGCAATACTGTACCAGAAGAAATTGAGACATATTTATTTCACAAATTTTCCAAAATAAATATGAATTCAAGTACTGGGATGTAGTAGTCCAAGCCAATCGAAGTTCACCCCTTCTCTCTTCTACCTCTTCACTTCATCCTGACCTCCTCAACCTTCTATCCCTCAGACTCACCGAACAACTTCGGCATCAGGTTTTACCCACCGCTGACCTTCCTTCCCCAAATGTGGTCCTTAAGCAGGACTGCCTTCCTCCACCTCTGCCAAATTGCCCAGCTCAGACGGTACCCTCCCCGCAGACGCAGCCGAAACGCTCGTCCATGCGATCCGTCATCTCCCGACTCGACTTCTCAAATGCCAGTTTGCACACTCCCGTCATCCACAAGTTGCAGCTGATCCAAAACTTCGCCGGCCGCCTTCTAAACCCATACTAAACTCCATTCCCACATCACACCGATTCCACCCCAGGCTCCAACGGCTCTTTCAGCGACAAACAAAATCCTCAAGGCTCATTTTCGAATCCCTTCATGCCCTGGCACCTCCCTACCTCCAACCGGCTTGCTCCCCAGCCCACTACCTCGGGCCCTCTGCCCCGCCATGGGCAGCCACACTTTCAGCCACTGTGTCCCGAAGGCGAAACCTTCGGCGAGTTTCCTTACGCCATATGCCTGATGATAATAATAATATTCCCTCAAGAAGAACAAAAATGATAAATAAATTGGGTCGTTTTCAATCCACGACTGCCCACAAATACACAAGTCAATTCACTTGACAGAATATTCTGTGAAGCGCTTGGAGACGTCCAGAGGACGTGAGAAAGCGCTATTATCAAATGCAATTTTATTAATAATCATAATGAAAATTGTTAATGGAAATTCCAGAGGTTGGGGTGGGAGTGGAGGGGGGGGGAGTGGGGGGAGGGGAGGGGGGAGGAGGGGGAAGGGGAGTGGGGAGGAGGGGGAAGGGGAGTGGGGGAGGGGAGTGGGGAAGATGGGGGAGGGGAGTGGGGAGGAGGGGAGGGGGAAGGGGAGTGGAGGGGAGTGGGGGGAGGAGGGGGAAGGGGAGTGGGGGGAAGGAGAGTGGGGGGAAGGAGAGTGGGGGGAGTGGGGGGAAGGAGAGTGGGGGGAGGGAGTGGGGAGGAGAGGAGTGGGGAGGAGGGGAGTGGGGAGGAGGGGGAAGGGGAGTGGTGGAGGGGAGTGGGGAGGAGGGGAGTGGGGGGAGGGGAGTGGAGGGGAGTGGGGAGGAGGGGGAAGGGGAGTGGTGGAGGGGAGTGGAGGGGAGTGGGGAGGAGGGGAGTGGGGAGGAGGGGGAAGGGGAGTGGTGGAGGGGAGTGGGGGGAGTGGAGTGGGGGGGGGAGTGGAGTGGGGGGGGGAGTGGGGAGGGGAGTGGGGAGGAGGGGAGTGGGGAGGAGGGGAGTGGGGGGAGTGGAGTGGGGGGGGGAGTGGGGAGGAGGGGAGTGGAGTGGGGAGGAGGGGAGTGGGGAGGAGGGGAGTGGGGAGGAGGGGAGTGGGGTTAGTGGAGTGGGGGGAGTGGGGAGGAGGGGAGTGGGGAGGAGGGGAGTGGGGGGAGTGGAGTGGGGGGAGTGGGGAGGAGGGGAGTGGGGGGAGTGGGGAGGAGGGGAGTGGGGAGGAGGGGAGTGGGGGGAGTGGGGAGGAGGGGAGTGGGGGGAGTGGGGAGGAGGGGAGTGGGGAGGAGGGGAGTGGGGAGGAGGGGAGTGGGGGGAGTGGAGTGGGGGGAGTGGAGTGGGGGGGGAGTGGGGAGGAGGGGAGTGGGGGGAGTGGAGTGGGGGGAGTGGGGAGGAGGGAAGTGGGGGGAGTGGGGAGGAGGGGAGTGGGGGGAGTGGGGAGGAGGGAAGTGGGGGGAGTGGGGAGGAGGGGAGTGGGGGGAGTGGGGAGGAGGGGGGAAGAGGGGGGAGGGGAGTGTGTGTGTGAGGGGGGGGGGGGAGTGTGTGTGTGGGGGGGGGGGAGTGTGTGTGTGAGGGGGGGGGGGAGTGTGTGTGTGGGGGGTGGGGAGTGTGTGTGAGGGGGGGGGGGGAGTGTGTGTGAGTGAGGGGGGGGGGGGGGGTGTGTGTGAGGGGGGGGGGGGAGTGTGTGTGTGAGGGGGGGGAGTGTGTGTGTGAGGGGGGGGGGGGGTGAGGGGGGGGGGGTGAGGGGGGGGGGAGTGTGTGTGTGAGGGGGGGGGGGGTGTGTGAGGGGGGGGGGGGTGTGAGGGGGGGGAGTGTGTGTGTGAGGGGGGGGGGGGGGTGTGAGGGGGGGGGGAGTGTGTGTGTGAGGGGGGGGGAGTGTGTGTGAGGGGGGGGGGGGGTGTGAGGGGGGGGGAGTGTGTGTGTGAGGGGGGGGGGAGTGTGTGAGGGGGGGGGGGAGTTTGTGTGTATGTGTGTGTGAGGGGGGGAGTGTGTGTGTGAGGGGGGGGGGGTGTGAGGGGGGGGAGTGTGTGTGTGAGGGGGGGGGGGGGTGTGAGGGGGGGGGGGAGTGTGTGTGTGAGGGGGGGGGAGTGTGTGTGAGGGGGGGGGGGGTGTGAGGGGGGGGGAGTGTGTGTGTGAGGGGGGGGGGGAGTGTGTGAGGGGGGGGGGGAGTTTGTGTGTATGTGTGTGTGAGGGGGGGAGTGTGTGTGTGAGGGGGGGGGGGGGGGAGTGTGTGTGTGAGTGGGGGGGGGGAGTGTGTGTGTGTGTGTGAGGGGGGGGGGAGTGTGTGTGTGAGGGGGGGGGGGGAGTGTGTGTGTGAGGGGGGGGGGGAGTGTGTGTGTGAGGGGGGGGGGGGAGTGTGTGTGTGAGGGGGGGGGGGGAGTGTGTGTGTGAGTGTGTGTGTGTGTGAGGGGGGGGGGGGAGTGTGTGTGTGAGGGGGGGGGGGGAGTGTGTGTGTGAGGGGGGGGGGGAGTGTGTGTGTGTGTGTGAGTGGGGGGGGGGGCAGAGAGGCTGAAGGCCTGGCCGCCTGTCAGTGTGGGTGTGAGAGATGGGGAGTGTCCCGGCCCCTCTCGCTCAGCCCCCCCCGGGCCCTCTGTCCCTCTGACCCCCCCCCCCCCCCCCCCGGGCCCTCTAACCTCAGACAGACCGCTGGTGTCGTCCGCCGCCGCCGTGTCTTCTCCGCTCAGTACTTTCTTCAGCTTGTCCATAGCGACGGTGACGTCACCACCCCCGCCGCCGCCTCCGCCCGACCCTTATGTAGGGGCGGAATGCGCATGCGCGCCAGCCGCCGCCCACCGCCCAGCGCCAGCGACAGCGCCACGGCAGGCGCCTCTGCGTCAGTGCAACCCCGTCCCACCCCCCCCCCACCACCACCACCACCACCACCAACAACAACAACAACAACAACAACAGACAGACAGAAGATGCCGGGGAAACTCAGAGCAGGTCAGGCAGCATCCATGGAGAAAGGAAAAAAAGAGTCAACGTTTCGGGTCTACCAGGACAACAACGACAACTTTGATTTACTGTATACAGCGCCCTCCACGCCGGACAGCGTCTCAGAGCGCTCCACACTAACCCAACAGATAATTACAGGGGCAGGGCTGGCAGGAGAGGGCAAACATGGGGCAAAGGCAAAGTGACACATTGCACAGTACTGTAATGGACAACAGTATGGGATCGCGTACGATGCATTTCATTTGTTCACTGGGTAGCCTGTTTTTGCACGTAGTCAGGACTGACATTGGGACATTTGACTATGGCTCAAGCATATCTTCCCGGGTGAAGCCCAGTCTGTCAACTCCATTTGTAGTCAGAGGATGCAAATACATGTACTGTATGTGAAAACACAGAACACAGTAAAAGCCCGTTTATCCAGCACCCTCGGGACCTGGCCAATGGCCGGTCAAAGCGCGTGCCGGATATTCGGCTGAAAACACATCCCCCCCAAAATAAATAAATAAATAAATTAGAAAAATGAAATGCACTGTGCCGGATCAATTCCGGTTAATCGAATGCGGACCATTTTTTTTGCAGTGCCGGTTATACAGAAGTTATGGTTGATCGGGTCACGGATAAACGGGCTTGTGTTGTACATCTATTAGCGTAATATTTGATCGTACTATGTAGTGTTATAAAATTTGTATTACTGTACAATACCATCTGAGTCTTCCAGGCAGTGAATAGTTCGCAATCAATCAATGAATCAATCAAAATTACATTTATATAGCGCCTTTCACATCGGGAGGATGTCCGAAGGCGCTGAACAGTCAGGTCGGGACCAGAGCAGGGCGGGAGCGGTCGAGGTAGGGGGAAAGGAGAGTAGGAAAATTAACAATTTTAAACAATATATAAACAATTCTATATAACCCATAGAAATCAGAGGGTGTGTCGGTGTTTGTATGTGTTTAACAGTGAACATGTACAGCGGCAGAAATCGAAGTCTCCCAAATCTGAAATGTCAACATCCTGCTTTGTTAAAAGAAATTGTGATTCAATGAACATCTAAGTTTATTTTGAATAATAATAATAATACTTGCATTCGATATAGCGCTTTTCACATCTATAGGCGCTATAACAAATGCAAGGTTTATTATTATTCGTCTAAAATATGAGCGCATTAAAATGCAAGGCGATTCATGACCAACTTGGATACTTCATCCAGAACCTTCATCGTTTGTGTGCGCGTGGCATTTTGAACTATATTTTTAGACCAAAACAAATGAAGCTCCACTCTGTGGTATCACTCTCTCCTTCGGCATTCAATGCAAGTTACAAAACAGTGGAAGATGCATACATTTGAAAATATTGCTTTTAATTAAAATAACCTTCAGAAATTATAGCAGATTTCAGTAAATACAAAATTCAGCAATAACTTAATTCAACAGCGACATCAAGCTACGAAATTAAATGCAAAACTATTGTGGATAAAGTTGAAAAGCTCTCGATCATTTCCCCCCTTTGTGAAACAATGATTGTCAATACTGTTTTGACAATTTTGTTTGTCAATAACATGAGAGTTAAATTTGCGGCGTTCAGTTAATTTATATCCCGTGGTGATTCTTTGATGGAACGCATCATGAAATAGCGCAAATAATAAATTTGTTTGTGTTTGTGAAAAGAAATGTCTTTTCACCCAATCAATAATTTGCAAAATGATAAAGAGCACATCAAAATGATCTCAAATGTTGTCACTAGCACAATTGCACACAAAGTAAATTGCATTACAACAAAAACTGGTTTGCTCTGTGTTAAACATACATTATATTTTAAAATTTCACCACAAAATATACAGTCAATTCATTTTACAGTACATTCTGTGGAGTGCTTTGAGACGTTTCAATGGTGTGATAAGACGCTGTTTGAAATGCAAGGATTATAAGTATTATTATTAATAAGAAAAGAACTCAACAAATAAAAAAAAGTCATATGTTGGATTTGGTTTTGTAATTCCTAAAGAGATAATAGCTTGTAAACATTTTCATTCACAAAATGAAACAGATATACATAGTTCAACACAAAAAAGTCCAATGAAAGAAAGGTTCCCTTCATCCCCGCCAATTAACCAAGGTAACACGACGAAAACTCATCTCATAGAAAATAAATACTAAATTTGATGTTCATATAGAATTTATTGATCGCTATTCAAATATAATTTCTGAGATTATAAAGAAAGAAAGATGGTGCTGCATTTAGCAAACATAGATTTTTCCAGCAGAATTGGACACTCTACTGGTTTGATATTTCACGACTTTTGCCTTCAATCTTCCAAGAACTGTACTCTCTTTGGAGTTCCCAAAAGAACGAATGCAGTATTATAACTATTGTAAGTATTACAGTACTACAAGATTTTAAGAGAATATTCATTTGCGTAACAATGTAAAATTGAGTTAGGCAAAGTGGTAGAAGGTACAGTTACTGGAATGCAAAATGAACTAAACATGAAAATGAGTGCGTGCGTGCGTGCGTGGGTGGGTGGGTGGGTAGGTGAGTGAGTGAGTTGTTCTCTTCAGGAAAGGAAAAACATCAAAGAGATTTAAGGCACTATTCCAACAGTAAGGAGCACCTCCTTAAAAAATATATGTTTTGGTGAAAGACATGATTACATTAACATTAAAGCAGGCAGTTTGTTCCATAAACTTTCCATCCAAGTGTTAGAGAACGGCCAGTGCACTGATCTTAATTCTTTAGGTTCAGAAATAACTGATGATACCGTATTGGCTGAAGCCGTTTTAAGTTGATTTTTTTTTACAGTGGCAGGCTGGAGATCTCGGTTTCCACCTCGAGATATTCCCCAACTGTTGTCCAGAGCTACTGGAACGGATAGTATAGTTCCAGTTGTTCTGTTTTACATTCAGGGAAGGGCAAGTTACAGAAGCAAGCGCCTGGTAGTATTCTGTTCATGTTTGTAACGTTTTGTAGTGCGTTTGCGTTAAGTTAAAATAAAACCAGCTTCAACCCATACGGTATCATCAGTTATTTTGGAACCTAAAGAGTTAAGATCAGTGCACGAGTCCTTCTCTGACACTCGGATGGAAAGTCTATGTAGCAAACTGTCTGTAGGATGACACAAAATAGTTTTACCATGGACTCAGACATTTTCCCATCATTACGCTTGCGTTAGGGAAGTGGGTGAGAAGGGGGTTAAAGAACCTGTAATATTACCAGTGCAGTGTTATCAGACGTTTTTCGCCTGAAAAATAAAGCGCTAAAACTCGCACATTCCCCGCACCTTAAGCAGCAGCGGCCTTGCTGTGGGAAATGCCGCTGGTAGCTCTTCACATTTCATTACCGGACGCCAACTGAAGGAGGTGCTGACAGCAGACACACGTGAACTCCGATATTAACTCAAGCTACGGTGAAACACGGCCTGGGTGTTCAGAAAAGACGGCCGAGCGCGTTTCTGCCTTTCCTGCCCGAACTGAAGAGCTGATACTAATGCACACGATGACGTCCACCCGCCCGAGTCCGCCTTTCATCCCAAACACAGGGCAATTTCAAGCTGCGGTTTCCAGCTCTCAGTGGAAATCTCAGTCGGGTTTCGGGTCTAGATCATCTCCTGGCCAAACGTACAAGGGCGCCCGCACTTTTTCCCCACGGAATCTGCTACAAACCTGTACAAACAGTGCGCTAGGCCTCCGCATGCTCTTTGCTCGACACAGCTACTGTGGCCTGATCTGCTCCAGTCGTGTGTTCGCTGGGAGAGTTCGGGATCGTGGCAGTGGATCAAGCAGTAAATCGACTTCAACAAAAACAGAAGTCGCTGGGATCACTCAGCGGGTCAGGCAGCATCTTTAATAATGTATAATAATAATCCTTGCGTTTGATGTGGTGCTTTTTTTTCACATCTTATCGACGTCTCAAAGCGCTTCGCAGGATATACTGTGAAGTGAATTGACCGTATATTGTGGGCGAAACGCGGCAGCCAATTGCGCACAGCAGCGTCCCCCGCAAACAGTCGTGAATTGAAAATGACCAATTTCAATATTGTTTGTTGTTTTGGAGGGTTTATTATTAGGCGCGCGTGTGTGGAGTAAGGAAACTTGCCCAAGGTTTCGCCCTGACCTGTCTGGATTTGAACACAGGTCTCACACTTGCAAGGCGGGTGCTCTAATCACTGAGCTACGGGAACCCTTCGTTCTGACGACGGGTCATGGACCCGAAACATTGACTCACTTTTCCCTTCTCCATAGATGCTGCCTGACCTGCTGAGTGTTCCCAGCCACTTCTGTTTTTGTTTCAGATTTCCACCGTCTGCAGTGTTCTGCAAGTCAGCTTCACCCGCTGGTGAATGAACCACGATAGAAATCGCAGCTGCGTGACTTTACAATCGTCCGTTAGCTCGGAGCCCAGGTCTAAGCTGAGATCCTGTGATGAATTCTTGGTAAGTGCAGTACTAATAAAAAAAAATTAAAGCCTATTTCTAGTATTTTAAACATAACTACCTGTTGAGGAAATGTAAGCCTATAGTTTTAATCTGTGTTCTTTCGCCGATTGCATCTCTCAATAGCACCACCACCAACAACAACAACAACTTTGATTTACGTAGCGCCCTCCACGCCGGACGGCGCACCAATCAACCGTCCGCCATTTTCCACCGAACCCGTCAAAATTTCTCCGCAAAAGTTTCCAAATGGCCTGCCGTGTTTGGCAAATACTCCCCAAATTTCCTATCGGCCCAGGTCATCCCCACTCGTTAGCTTCAAAAGTGACGGGAGAGTCTATCGTTGCAAAAGAATGTTGCCTTCACCCTTTCATCGGTGACGGGTAATTTGCACAAACCCTCCCCTTTTACAGTACAGTGTTAAGTTTCAATTGCGGTGAACGAAAACTTATTCAACGTGCGGCCGGCCGGCCTTAGCTTTTAAAATGTGCATGATTCTAGATGAATTTCATTCGCCAAAATTTCAGCCAAGTGGTAAATGTTGATTTGACAAAAATGGTTAACATTGTACAAGCATGAAATGTACGAGGGGACGATAACAGCCTGTTTAAAAGCACACAGAGGATCTTACCCTCACCATGCACATATACATCTGTGCCAGTGGAGGGGCTAACTATTAAAAAGTTTTAACACATTAAATTCCAGTAATGTAGAAGTCACATTGGTAGCAAGCCATGGGATCTGATCCGCTAGATTTCCTCCTCAGAGTCTAGCATCTTATCTGATGATTTCAACAGTCCCATCTCCAGTGGATCAACCGGTTTGAACTTTGTACGGACCACCCTAGAAACACGCAAAAGAAGCACATAAATCTACCAGAACTGTCACAGCCGTGAACAATACCAACTTTGAGTATTCAGTTTACTTAGCTACCCGAGGTGGGCCAAGCAATCAGTACAGTGTATACTAGTATGTGCTACAGTGCATATAAAATGCTTGCTGACGCTTACCGTTTAAAGGCTGCTAGATAAATGCTAGTTGTTAAAATACAACTGCAGCTTGGACTGCATTGGTTTTAAGATTCTCCCTCTCACTAAGCAGGTGGAAGTTTACTGGGGGGGGGGGGTTTGTTGCGGGGGAAGTAAGACAGGGCCGTTGCGCACTTGTCACAGTGGGGAATGTTCACGTTCTGGTGTGTGTTGTCATGGGTGTGTTTGTTTTTTAACAACACAAATGTAAATATATGTTTTTCTAAAGAAATATACATTGTTTTTTTTAAAAAGCCTGGCGACCGAGAGAGCAGCCATCAATTGTACTTCACCAGCGCCTTGGGACGTACCTCCTGACGTGAAAGGCGCTGTACAAATGTAATTTTGTTGTTGTTGTCGTGGCAGGAAAGAACTTATCGAGTTTATGTGGGGATGCACATGAAAAGCCACTAGAGGGCAGACAAACTACAGCTTTGTGGAATATGAACGTGAGCTGTCGATTGCATAATTATCATGTACTGTATATACCTTTACAGTGTAAGGAATCCATTTTTATATATGATTCATTCCACCTTCTCAGGCAACAGTGTTGTGTTGAGAATTAAATAATATTTAGGACAACAGGGTGCAGTCGAGTCGATTCCCTTCCATCTAAGTTGCTAACGATAGTGATCTTACAAAGTACTGTGCACAGTTACTGCAATTTACACAACGTGAAAGATGTAAAGAGGATCTTTATCTTTCTGTTGTATGTTCTACAATAACATATTTCAATTATACAACAGAAATGCATTCAACAAATGTGTAATCCTTCAGTGATTCTAATCAGTACGTGATACACTCTTGTAATTTGCAGCAAATCAGTTTCACATTTTATCTGTTCTAACTCAATCAAATTTGAAGAAAATAAGAATAATCCTTAACAATTCTTAATTAAGATATAGCCTGTAGCTTAGTGGCTCATGCAATGTTCTTTAATCCGTAATGCACAATGTTGGTTCAATCCAATCTATCTTGCAACTTTGCAATCCATTGAATACTCACCAGCTGACAATCGCGTAGTTAATACCCACAATGAGAAGGGAGAAGGCGTAATGCCAGCAGTAGCACATAGTGATAAACATCATGTTGTCGTGGCTCTTCTGGTCCCATTCGGAATTTCCGTTGGGAGGATACAGAACGAACCCAATCTGCAGGAAGAAACGGGAAGACCAGCTGGCATTAGAAGCACACAACATTTTTTCAATGGGATTCAAAAGGTAAAGCTAGATAAATACTTTAGGCTGTAGTATGCTAGCGCAACAAGAGCGCACAAGTTTAGAGTTTTAAAAGGCAATTTCAGGACAGATATCAGGAAGTTTTGTTTTTTTAAATGGAGCTTCTTTATGGAGCTCTTGTAGCTCAGTGGTTAGAGCACTTGCCTTACAAGCGTGAGACCTGTGTTCAAATCCAGGCAGGTCAGGGTGAAACCTTGGGTAAGTTTCCTTACTCCACACACACACACACACACGCCTAATAGTAATCCGTCGAGAAAAAAAACAATAATAAAAATCAGTCATTTCTATCCACAACTGTTTGTGGGGGATGCCGCTGTGCACAATTGGCTGCCACGTTTCGCACATAATTATACAGTCAATTCACTTTACAGTATATCCTGTGAAGCGCTTTGAGACGTCGATAAGATGTGAAAAGCGCTGTATCAAATGCAAGGATTATTATTAACATTATTATATATACAGAGGGTAATTAATGACTTCAACAGGCAACGGTACCTTGAGGCCAGTTCTCTGGACTCAGTTGAAAAGCAGTTATATTCAGGGATGGATTGAAGGCAAGGCAGGGTTGGGTGGGTGTTCTGCGGGGATAATAACAATAGTAATCCTGACATTTTATATAACGCCTTACCATGTCTTTGAGACATCTCCAAGTGCTTCGCTGAATGTACTTTCAAATGAATTGACTCTCTACCCTGTTGGCGAAACGTGGCAACCAATTGTGCACAGCAGCGTTCCCCCCCCACCAACAGTCGTGGTGTGAAGTGGCCGGTTCATTATTCTTATTTTTTGTGATGGAATTGTTCCCCCACCAGAAAAACAATCCGCCAATAGACCTTACAACTGGGCTCCCACTTACTGCCAGGTAAACAGAGGCACGTGGAGTAAGGAAACTTGCCCAGCATTTTGCCCTGCTGGGAAACGAACCCAGGTCTCTCGTTTGCAAAGTGAGTGCTCTAACCACTGAGCTACAGGATGAGATCGAATGGGCCGAGAGAGCCTACTTCATCCAAACCGATCTTGTGATCTTGTGAAAGCAATTAAATCACATCTCCCTTTTCGCATTAACCTGACTTAAATTGTAAGAAGCAAATACAAAATCACTTGGCAGAGGCAAGGGCGGAGTGACAAGTCTTAGTCAGATCCAGCCAAATCTGCCGATGGACCGTTAGTTTGAATTTGCCCCGGACGAGTTCGGGGGCTCAAGCTCGAGCCTTGAGGGATCAGAAATGGCTGGTTTGCCGGGGGGATTTACGGGAGTTAGAGGTGGTTCAGGAGGTGAGGGGGAGGGCAAGGGAGTCGAGGATGGAGGAGAGGGATTTGTGAAGAAAAAAGAGCGAAGAGGGTGGGTCAGTTATTGAGTGCCGGAGGGGTAGGGGTTCAGACGATCCCAGGGCAGCAGAGAGCGAGAGGGAGGAGATTTATTTACCCAAGGGCGGTAGGTAATGGTAAAGGATTGAGTGGGGGGAGGGGGGGGGGGGGGGGCTATGGAGTGTTAAGAGAGATTAAGTGGTGGAACCGTTGTTGTTGTTGCACGTGGATGGTGGAGTGGATGTGGATGTGGAGGGAGAGATTAAGGGACTTGGGGGGGGGGGGAGAAGTCACCAGAGGTAGAGCAGGTGGTGGTTGAAGTGGAGATTGAAATGGCCTAGGATGAGGAGGCGTTCAGACCAGAGGGAGAGGGAAGAAAGGAGGGTGGATATGTCCGAGAGGAAGGGTGGGGGAGGGCTTGGGTGGGGGGGGGGGGGGACAATAGAGAAGGAGGCTTTTGAGGGAGAGACTGGAGGGGTGATAGAGAGTAAGGGGCTCAAAGGAAGGGAAGGTACTAGAGGAGTCAGGGGAAACAAAGGCCAAGGGGGGAACCAGGAGATGAGAGCCATATCCGCAAACCAGGTTTCAGTCAGTGCGAGGATGTCAGTCATTGTCAGTGACTTGGCTTTGTTCAAAGGCAAGACATCTTATTCAACCGTGTGGAGCTTTGCCAAACTGTTGCGTTATTTTCTTAAAAAACATCTGTTATTCTACCTTCAGGGCCCCCCGACAACCCTTGAGTGAATGAGCGAACTCAAGCCAGCGCAGATTGTACTCAGATACGATCAAGGAACAGCTATGGATGGTGGGCTGGGTGGGGGTTAAAGATATTTACGATACTTTAGAGCTGCTCACTGTGTCACTAAAGGTCTTTAAGCCTTCCGGGGCAGTGGGGATCACCATTGTGAAAGGCACGTTTACGAATAAACACTCCAAACATATTATTCTACTCACGCGAGCGCCCACACATCTGCAGTGGGTAACTGGAAAGGGTTTTGAGTCTGGACACCCAGCCTCACCCGGCCTCAAACACCTTTTGCGGGAACCTGCCCCAACCCTCCAGTTCAGTAAACACTTCCTGGTGTCTGCCCTGAAATTATCACTTGCAATCCTGTACTTCTGCCCTCTTTTTCTGCTGCCTTGGCGTATATGAAAGCATTGTTCTGGGCTTACTCTCTCAAGCCTATTTAAAAACTCATACACTTCATAGAATCATACAGCACAAAAGGATGGATGCAATGGCTGGGTTTAAATTGATTGGTGCCATTCGGCCCATTGAATCTGTGCCAACTCTTTGAAAAGAGCAACTCTTCTACAATGTCTTGTCTTATTTGTTTAATTGAATAATCAAACATTCCATCCAAAACTTTGAAAAGAGCTATTCAAGCCAATCCCGCTCCCCGGCTCTCTCTCCCCATACCTCCGCAAACCCGTCCTCCCCAAATAACCATCCACCTCTCTTTTAAGAGTTGTTATCGAATCAGCCTCCACCACTCTTTCAGGCAATGCATTCCAGATTCGAACAATTCGCTGAGTGAAACAATTTCTCCTCACCTCCCCTTCTTTTAGAAACTATTTTAAATCTGTGACCTCGAGTCACCAGTGGAAACAGTTTTTCCCTGTTTCCCCTATCGAATCCCCTCCTGATTTATTTATTGAGACCTTTTCTGACCTCCCTCTCCCCACTGCCCAATCATTCCCAGAATTACATCTGCACGTTTAATGAACTCATAAAAGGATCGCATAGTATTACAATTACAGAATCTTACAGCACAGAAGGAGGCTATTCGATTTCAGGATCGCAGAATAATTTCAACGTCTTCACACTCGTTTTCAAATCCCTTCAGGCCCTGGCACCTCCCAAGGTTTCCCGACCCGATTACCCCACTGCCTTAACCTTCTGCCTCCGCTCGACTATCTCCGGCCTTCTTCGTGCTCCCTTCGTGCAAATCCACTCCACCGTCGGCCACCGAAACGCTGAAACACTCTTCGCCTATCCCTCCCCTTCCATCACCATTTTCAGGTCGCGCCTGAAGACCTTCCTATTCGACCGTGCCCACAGTCGCCTTCCCCGCTCTCCAGCACTGTCAAGCGCTCCGAAACAATACTCACACAGCGAGGGATGCTATACAAACGCACGTTGTTGTTGTTGTTGTTGTGATTTCCCTACCTGCCAGAACCAGCTGCCCTGTAGGATACAGAGACTCGCCCTCAGTAGCTCCAGCAATGCGTTCCCGCGGAAAAAGATTTCGAGAAAGGACGCGAGCGAGGCACCAAACACGGCAAACAGCAGCAGGATGTGGACATGGATATCGAGCATTTCCCGGCCGTGGATGTGGTAATAAAACAGGAATCCTGCAACGAAACGCAACACCATGAAGTTCAGGGGAACCAGGAACCTTCCTTTTTAATTACAATGGTCCTGGTGGAGTCCCCATTAGCTCAATGATTAGAGCACTCGCCTCTCGCAAAAGAGAGGACCCGGGTTGGATTCCCTCCTAGGGTAAATCTTAGGCAAGTTTCCTTACTCCACACATAGTACAAGCGAGAGACCTGGGTTCGATTCCAGGCAGGGCAACATCTTGGCCAAGAATAATTTCAATATCTTGAAATTCCGTACTGCACACGACCGATAATAAATCCCTCAAAAAACAATTGGTCGGTTCACTCCACCACTGTTTGTGGGGAGGGACGCTGCTGTGCGCAATTGGCTGCCGTGTTTCGTCCACAGATATACAGTCAATTCACTTTACAGGATATTCTGTGAAGCGCTTGGAGACGTCTAGAAGACGTGAAAAAACACTATATCAAATGCAAGGATTATAACTGAATGTGTGAAATATGCGGCAATGACAACAAATGACATTTGTACAGCGCCTTCCACGTCAGGAGGGCCTCCCAAAGTTCTGGACAGTCAGGGATCCACAAACCGAACTAGTGCTTGGGATTAGGAAAGGTGGGAGGTGGGGAGGGTAGTGGTGAGAGGGTGACCGAAGGCACAGATGAAGAGGAGGGCCTTGAGATGGGTTTTGAAAGAGGCAAAGGAGGGTAATATAAATATATTTTAAAAATCCTTGCATTTGATATAGCGCTTTTCACATCTTATCGGCGTCTCAAAGCGCTTCACAGAATATACCGTAAAGTGAATTGACTGTCTATTTGTGGGCGAAACGCGGCAGCCAATTGCGCACAGCAGCGTCCCCCACAAACAGTCGTGGATTGAAATGACCAATTTTATTACTGTGGGTTTTTTTGTACGGATTATTATTTGGCGTGTGGAGTGAGGAAACTTGCCCAAGGTTTGACCTTGACCTGCCAGGATTCGAACACAGGTCTCCCCCAGCTTGGTCTCCCCAGCTTGCAAGGCAAGTGCTCTAACCACTGAGCCACAGGAGCTCCACAGGTTAGGTTGCGGGATGGTGGGACTACATTAGATGAAGTACGTGTTCGCAAACCTTCAATGAAGATTGCTATGGCAAGCATGAGCCTGTCCATAGCCAATGGCACTGCAGGTGTGATGTGGACAATGATGTCTACAATCCCTGAGATACCATAGAAGAGGTACATGGTTGAGTGCTGCCAGTTCATCAGGTGATCCCACTGCTTTGCTTCATGGTTATACAACTTCAGATGAGGTCCGTCGGAGACAAATTGCTCAGCTGTCATACCTGTAACACAACAACAGGGTCGAATGTCACGTCTATTTCCTGCCTAAATCAATATTCTTCCAATCTCAAATCCTTCACCATTGACAATTTTTTAATATACAGTCTTTATAGAAACAACAATCCTTGCATTTGATTTAGAGCCTTCCAGATCAGGTGTCTGTCTCAAAAGTGCTTCACCGGATTCACAATACAGGAAATACAGGATTGACTGTGGAGTGGAGTGGAGTGGACTGTGCATTTTTGTAGGCGAGCACGGCAGCTGATTTGCGTTGGGCAACACCACACGAAACACACATCGGTTGAACGCCTCATCTGAAAGACGGCGCCTGCAACAACGCAGCGCTCCCCAGCGCTGGAGCGAGGGCATTAAGATATGAGCTCGGACTTGAACTCACACCTTTCTGCCCTGGAGGCTAGAGTGTGCTACCAACCCGTGCCAGATTGATCAAGTCACTTTGTGTCTCCGCACTGGTATACCGCAGCCAGAAACGTCAACTGAAAAAAGTGCCACCTGGGTTCTTTCGATAATTTTCTCACTGCAATTAGCGGTAGAATCATTATTTATTTGTGAAATTATTTGTGAACACGAGAATACAGCTAATCGCAAGGGAAGATTATTGTCACTCAGCCTTTGGTACGTATCTGTTGCCATTGGCTACACATCTTTAATGATAGCAATTACATCCATCATTTGTTCCTGAAGACCTGATGGAAGGTACGTATGGTGTACTGTATTCAGAATGCAAATCGAAAGGCCATTGGTAAAACCACTGTGAAGCCAGGCAACACAATATTGTGATCCAACGGTAACAAACACAACAAAGTTACATTTGTAAAGCTCCTTTACGTGTCAGGCGGACGTCCCAAGGGTGACTACAATGAGTCAGTTCGTATCAATAACTCTTTAAACGCGAGCGGCGAAAATTTTAACCAGAAACACATATGCCGTATAATAATATAACAATAATCCTTGCATTTGATATAGCGCTTTCCACATCTTATCAATGTCCCAGAACCCTCACAGAATATACTGTAAAGTGAATTGACTGTATATATTTGTGGGCGAATCGCGGCAGCCAATTGCGCACAGCAGCGTCCCCCACAAACAGTCGTGGATTGAAATGACCAATTTTATTATTGTGGTTTTTTTGGAGGGATTATTATTAGGTGTGTGTGTGTGTGTGGAGTAAGGAAACATGCCCAAGATTCCGCCCCTGACCTGCCTGGATTCGAACACAGGTCTCCCTAGCTTGGGCTCCCCAGCTTGCAAGACAAGTGCTCTAACCACTGAGCCACAGGAACTCAGGGTGGGGGCTCATTCTCAGGGGAGCTCAGGGTTCAAAGTAATCCTTAGATTTGACCTAGCGCCTGATCACTTCATCACTTTGACATTTCCGAATGCTACTGTAAAGCGATGCGACTGCGTGCATTTAGTGGCGCACTTTTGATTGACTTCAAACAAACAAAATTTTAAATGGATCCGTGTCAAGAATGGAAACCAGGAGAGAACGACAACTGTCTGCGCCTCAACCATCAGTGCTCCACACTCCGCGGACGTCACCTTCCCAACGTGCGGGATACATAAAAAACCCTGATGAGGCACCAATCAATTTAAACCCAGCCATTGCATCCATCCCAATTTGCTCACTACAGTTTTCTCTGGGGTGCGCTTAGGTCAGCCCACTTCAGGCATTAAGTATATCCCACGGCTCCTCATCACCCACCCTCTGCGCAGCGCTGAACAAGCTCCCCGGTAACCTGGTGATAATTATTGCTAATTACAAAACCCTTTCCTGGATCAGGGACTAGAGCTTCCTCTGCAATTACGTAATTATGACTGATTGTACTCTACAGAGAAGATGACTTGGCAGGACCTTAGCTACGGAGCCCAGACAGAAGTGTCAATCGCATTGGGACACACTCCCAACGCGAAGGTTTCTGTATAAGTCTAAGTTGTGTTCTATTTAATTGTGGGGGAAGGGAGCACTGAAGCCCACTGTAGTTTCCAAGCAGTCAACAACAACAACAACAAAATTACATTGATAGAGCGCCTTTCACAGTCAGGAGACGTGACGTTAAGAAGCCTTACAATGTCAGGGAGTCAAATGAGTGTAACCAGAGATAAAGCCAGAATGGTCCTGCCCAAAGTCATGCTCTTAGGTTTGGATATCAAGAGATTTGGTGATGGTTTGGATGTAACCACCACACATTGCACCAAGTTCTCACATCAACACACATTTCTTTTTGCTATTTCTTTAGGTGACCACTCCGGCCTCTGAAGACATATTCTGGCCGACAATCCACCCCACAGATAAAATGGATCATTCGCTTTGTTGCGGTTGGTGGTACTGTACATGCCTGTGCGCCATTTGGCTGCCCGCGTTCCCTTACAACATACACAGTCGTTCCATTTTAAAGTATATCCCGTGAAACATTTCAAGACAACCTCCGGATGTGAAAAGCCCACGGCCCGGAAATCTGGGAACATCAAGGTCATGAGATCACAGCTTGTGTCCCCTTCTTATGCATGTCCAACAAACAGGAGGTGATATGGCAATGGCCTGGTGATTCAGAAGTTGCCATTTTTCTCTTAGCACAAGAACACGCACCTTCGCTCAACAAGGACTTCGATTTTTATAGCGCCCTCCATGCTGGATGGCGTCTCAGAGCGCTTCCCAATAATGGATCCCAGGGGTGAGCCAGGGGCGGGGGGCCGGGGGGTGGGGGAGGGGAAGAAAGGCGACCGAAGGTGCGGTCGAAGAGTAAGGTCTTTAGCTGAGACCTGAAACCGGGAAGAGAGGAGGCGAGGCGAAGGGAGCGAGGAAGGGAGTTCCAGAGGCCAGAGCTCAGTGGAACCAGCTATCGATCGTCAGTAAGGCGCGGGTTAGGATTAGAAGGCTGCAGTCCCAACCACTGCATTAGTATTAATCGTCTGCATTGGTGCAAACAATCTCGACTTACCTATCAGTGCAAAGGCAGCTTTCACAATCCCCTCAATGATTTCCAAACGCCGATAACCCGAGTTTGACGTCCAGTAGCAAACGTGTTTATTCCTTTTGCAGAGGTACCTCATGGGGTATTTCACCGACCACCACAAGCCAAACAGGAGGAAGAAACTTCCCGGGAGAGCGTGGCCTTTGAAGTTCCCCATGGCGCTGCAGCTTTGCGTTCAACTGCCGGTGAAACAAGGAGAAGGACGGGGTTAAACAAGTCCATTCACAGTGAAAAACACTTCAATGATAAATGATAATAATAATAATCATAATCCATGCTTTATTGACATAGAGCGCTTCACGTCTTCTACAGCGCTTCACAGAATATACTGTAAAGTGAACTGACGGCATATTTGTGGGTGAAACGCGGCTGCCAATTGCGCACAGCAGCGTCCCCCACAAACAGCCGTGGATTGAAATGACCAATTTATTACTTTAGAGTGAATACCAATATAGGAATTGTTACCCCCTGGAAAGCAATCCGCCAATCGACTAACAACAGGTCTCTAATCAGAGGTGTGTTGAGTAAGGAAACTTCCCTCGGGCTTTGCCCCACCTGGGTATCGAACCCGAGTCCTCTCACTCGCAAGGAGAGTGTTCTAATCACTATGCTAACTGGACTCCACGTTAAACAAAAAACTTATGCCCTGTTTCCTCTCCAACTCTCCTGTCGTGTTTTTTTCTCTCTGTTTCCACATGCTTCCCCTGCTTACATCTCATCGCCAACCTGTGGGAAGACATCACTGCAAAGCGGTCGAGACTCTCACCTTGGCAACCTGAAATCACACAGATCTCTCTCTATCTGGATCACGGCGCGGATCGGAAGCGTAGAACCGCGTCAACACAGGAGCCACTAGAAATTGTTTTTCGTGGAAGTAAAATGTAAAACACATCCCTCCGAGAGGCCCGAGACCAAACAGTGCTGAGGTTTCCTAGCACCCGGACTCTCTAAAACACCCTCGGAATAAAGACACCCACCATCCCCCCCACACAGGTTTTCAGAGATAAAGAGCAGTTTGCTCTGAACTCCACTTATGCTCCCTCGTGATATTCCTCAATGCTGTCGACCACTCAATCGAGAGGATGATTGAGGCTCGTTTGAAAATTCTGCCCACATCCATCCGAACAAAAAAAAAGCCCTTGAGATCTAAAGGAGAACGCACGTCCATTACAGCTTGCACCTGTTGCTGACTCACTTCGTTCATGCGCTTGTGCTTGATCACAGGCGGTGAATGGAAACCAACGACAATGGACACTGGACACCTCAAAAGGGTTTGGATGCTCAGTGACAAGGGCTACATCTCATCGCATTCGACCAGGTTCGGAAACGCTGCATCGTCTATCGGTTTCCTTCTGCCGATTTCAAAATCTCTGTGGGTTCTGCAGTGAGAATCTTTGCTTATGGACCCTCCCTCCCTCCCTCCCTCCCTCCCTCCCTCCCTCCCTCCCTCCCTCCCTCCCTCCCTCCCTCCCTCCCTCCCTCCCTCCCTCCCTCCCTCCCTCCCTCCCTCCCTCCCTCCCTCCCTCCCTCCCTCCCTCCCTCCCTCCCTCCCTCCCTCCCTCCCTCCCTCCCTCCCTCCCTCCCCGTGTCATCAAAGCGTCTCAAAGTGCTTTGCATGGATTCACTGTAGAGTTTCACGGCTGTGTGTTGTGTAGACCAAAGCGACAGCCAATTTGCACACAGCATTGTCTGTCCCGCAAACAGCCACAAAAGTGAACAGTCAATTTTATTTGGTGGAGGGGATTGATGGGCAGAACATTGGGAAGAACTCCCTTCTCCTGTGATCGTTAATGTCCAGCTGAACAGGCAGACAAGACAGGACCTCAGTTTATTGTCTCAACCGAAGGACAATATCACCGACAATGCAGTGCACTCCCTTCCCCCAACGAAGACCGCACTGGGAGTGTCAGCCTAGACTTGCTGCAGTGGAACGCGGCATCTACATAGCACCAACGAAGTCACAACAAACTTCATCTTCACATTGCTTGCTGGCCAGAGACGTGTGCAAGCCTCACATCTGAGCTCCCAGCTGTCAATGTATGGAGGTCCATATTGGTCGATAGACCTGCAGCTCAATGGTTAAAGCTCGCACCTCGCAGGCAAAGAGACCTGGGTTCGATTCCCAGCAAAGCAAAACCTTGGGCGGGTGTCTTTACTCCGTTCGCCTGATAATAATCCCTCAAGAAAAACAAACAATAATACTATAAATTGCTCACTTCAATCCACGGCTGTTTGTGGGACATTGCCTGTATGCAATTGCGTTTCGCCCACATATATACAACAACAACAACAAAAAAATTACGTTTATACAGCGCCTTTCACATCGGGAGGACATCGCAAGGCGCTGGAATGACGTGATAAAGCGTTATATGAAATAATAATAATCCTTGCATTTGATATAAAGCTTTTCACATCTTCTAGATGCTTCAAAGCGCTTCACAGAATATATTGTAAAGTGAACTGAGTGTATGTTTTGTGGGTGGAATGTGGCAGGAAATTGCACACGGCAGTGTTCCACAAATAGTCGCGGATTGAAATGACCAATTTTATGATTGCTTTTTTTTCCCCCGAGGGATTATCAGGCTTGCGGAGTAAGGAATCTTGCCCAAGGTTTGGCCCTGCCTGGAATCAAACCCGGGTCTCTCGCTTGCATGACAAGTGCTCTAACCATTGAACTACAGGACTTCCACAATGCAAGTCTTATTAGTATTTATTTACCAAGTCACCAGCTTGACTGGGGCTAGGAATTTCACTAATTGCTCCTGCCCCTGCCTACTCCCACATAAATTACCGGTTACTGTATTACAGTGGCTCCCCAACCTTCAATAGAGATCAGTACCAATTCTGGTAAACACAAAGCATCATTGTTTTAAATAGAACGCAAGCCTCATATATAACCACACAGAATACAACTCAGCAAAAGGACTTTTGCCCTGAGATAAACCCAACTGCGCCAAACCAGTCACAATAAAAAGATCAATGGAACGACAATACCTTTGAGATCAACTCCCCGCCCTTTACTTGCGGAAGTTTGCGTTGAGAGTGTATCTGCCTCAGTCAGCAGAGGCAAAAGTGGTTCCTAATAGCAGGTAATATTTCCTGACTGATGGACTGTGAACACAGTTGAGCTGGCAGCTAATGAGAACTTCTCATCCGGTTCCCGTGTAGCCGAGTGCCGATTTATCAATCATCTACAACAATGATGTGTACACAATGCCAGACACTGCCCAGGCTGCAGCCGACACGCTCTGCTGCAGAGACAATTAAACTTGTTCCACTGATGAAAGAAAGTGGAAGCCTACCCCACTCCTAACAACGTTTACACATGAGCCACGATCAGACAAGCTGGAAGCTCCTCCGTCTTGAAAGCAGACGTCTTAAAGAGGAGACGAAATAGAGGCATATAACATTTCGAAGGGGATTGAGAGTGGAGTCCTATTGTAGCTCAGTGGTTAGAGCGGTTGCCTTACAACAAGCGTGAGACCTGTGTTCGAATCCAGGCAGGTCAGGGCAAAACTTTGGGCAAGTTTCCTTACTCCACACACACGCCTAATAATAATCCCTCCAAAAGAACATACAATAATAAAAATTGGTCATTTCAATCCACGACTGTTTGTGGGGACGCTGCTGTATGCAATTGGCTGCCGCGTTTCACCCACAAATATACAGTCAATTCACTTTACAGTATATTCTGCAAAGCACTTTGAAACCGCTGAAACCTTCATTCATGCCTTTGTTACATCCCGGCTTGACTATGCCAATGCTCTACTTGTTGGCGTTTCCAATTCCTCCTTCCACAGGTTGCAGATAATCCAGAATTCTGTAGCAGATGTCCTCCACCGCTCCAAGCTTCATGACGCCATCTCTCCCATCCTCGCCCAACTCTCCATCATCCAGAGGATCCAATTCAAGATCCTGGTCCTCACATTCAAAGCCCTCCATGGCCTCGCCTCACCCTACATCCGCGACCTCCTAAACCCCTACCAACCTGCCTGGCCCCACCGCTCAGCAGGCTCCGGCATGTTCCATGTCCTCTGATCCACCCGCCTCACCATTGGCGGGCGATCCTTCAGCCATTCTGCCCCCAACATTCTCCATCCCACAGTCCCTCCCTGGCCTCCTTCAAGTCCCGCCTCAAGACCTTCCTCTTCGACCGTCCCATCGGCCACTCCAAATCCCTCCCTTTCCCTCCACCCTCCCTGTCCCCAGCTCGGGTCTGAAACACTGACTGTTCAGCGCCTTGTGACGTACTCTTGACGTAAATGGCGCTATACAAGTGTCATTTTATTGTTGTTGTTGTTGTTGTTAGTGTCTCGAAGACATATATCAAATGCAAGGATTATTATTCTTATAACCCAGAACAATGCTTTCGGAGGTTAGGGTTCTGTAATACATTGTGAATTCTTCAAAGCACGCTTTCAATCCCCGTACAAATGCCCAGCTAAACAAACTTCTATTGAAACAACCAGAAACCCCTCGTTTTTTTTTTGTCTTAAGTACCTTTAGTGCTCCTGTGTCACAATCCTGTGTGAAATGTAAAGGTAAAGCTTTGGTAGTCGATGGGCTTTTTTTTGGGGGGGGATTCTAACTATCAATCGTTTTCATCACAGCTAACGTTGTTCAGCAGTGACGTTTTAGGGCTTTTGACTGTGTGAGCAACAGCCATGATGTCTATTCATACGCAGCCAGTGTGTTCCTGTAGGCAAAAGACTGTACAAAGACGACGACAATTGCATTTATGGAGCACCTTTCATGTCGGAGGAGGGAGAACTGCAGGAAAGTACGGACTCTTTGGGCGGAAAGAGGGAGAAGCGAGGTTTCATATGCCGTCAATGGCCGACAACGGATCTGTTTGAACAACTAACTCGCGTATTACCTGACGCTTCACTTTGCAACATCACCTTTGAAAGGACACAGGCTGAGAAGCTCATTATGCACATGAAGGAGGAGGAGGACACTCACAGAGCTACCAAAGCTACCCAAGCCGAACGTATATAACTCTAACTATAATTCCGGAGCTCCTGCAGCTCAGTGGTCAACATCACTCGCCTTACAAGCGTGAGACCTGTGTTCGAATCCAGGCCGGTCAGGGCAAAAACCTTGGGCATGTTTCCTTACTCCACACACACTCCTAATAATAATCCCTCCAAAATAAAAACGATAATAAAAATCGGTCATTTCAATCCACGACTGTTTGTGGGGACACTGCTGTGCGCAATTGGCTGCCGCGTTTCGCCCACAAATATACAGTCAATTCACTTCACAGTGTATTCGGTGAAGTGCTTTGAAACGTCTAGAAGACGTGAAAAGCACTATATCAAATGCAAGGATTATCATGATAACAATAATCATGTAATAATTCTTATATTTGATATAGTGTCTTTTACGTCGGAAGAACATTTCAAAGCGCTTCACAGGATATACTGTAAAGTGGATTCACTGTGTGTTATGCAAAAAAAAATGAGCCGAACGTGGTAGGAAATTTGCCTATAGCAATGCCTCACAAACAGGTTGGCGTCTCCATTCAATTTGCTTCATAGTATAATTCTATGAAGCCCTTTAATACATCTCAACGACATGACAAGGCACTATATCAATTGGAAGGATTCTTATTGTTATAACCTACAGGTCTAACACACTAAATCCAACACACTGACACCTCCAGGATGTTCTTTGTTTCTTCTGTTGAATACCGCAGCGATAAACGTACAGAACAAGCTACCAAAACATCACAGGACACAGTCAAACCTGTTTTCAGCAACAACTCGGGGGCTTGGATCAAAGTGGCATTCATATACGGGTGGGTTCTGAGAAAAGTTGGTGCGTGTAGGATTTTTAAGTGGGTAGACAAAATACAGGACACAAATCATACTGGAGTACATGTAGTTTGAATACACAAGATAAGTTCATAGCGCTAATTCATTTTGTTAGTACAGTATATGCTACCATCAATCACATAACATTCCAAAGATATTATACTATGATAATGCATTTCCGATAAGTACACTTAAAGTGACTTAGAACTAGCCGTGGGAAGGGCGTCTGTGCACCGACATGGGACTAAAAAAGAGTGGCCAAGGGTTGCGTAAGATGGGTGCTTGCTGAATACTGGCGGTTGCTTTAACAGGTTCGCCCTTACGATGCAAATTTACATTAACAGAGTACCTTTCACATTGGGAGATCCCGGAGGCAAAAACAATTCTCCGCTCACATTGTCCGTCAAAACCATTGAAACCTTGCTATAGGTTGCTTTTAGGGTTGCCTGTTTTAAAATACAAACTTTAAGTCTGTTTCCCCAACAGTAAGTAGGAACCCGGCCGTTAGTCGATGGTGGATAATTCCGCGGGTAACAATCCCTAAGCACAAAACGCCGTCACTCAATCCACGTCTTTTTGCCTTTTACGCTGCCGTGCGCGATTGGCTGCCGCGTTTCGCCCACAAAAACATACATAATAATTCACTTGACAGCATAAGTCCGCGAAGCGCTTGGGAGACGCCACGACGACGGAGCTCCGTCGAAACGCAAGTGCAAACTGCTCCGATCGTATATTTTTTTGGCAGCTAAGTCGCAGTCGTGTCAAAGGCAGGGTGACTTACTCGCTGTCGGTGAGGGAAGGAACGCCGCGGGTCGGATCGGATGCGGAACGATTTCAGTCAAACGTCGGTGGCAATTTCAGTTCCAAAAGAAAGTTTTAAAAAAAACCACAGAATCTGCTCCTGCTATTGTTACTCGGTACGGGTCGACGGCCAGAGGCGAGAACGTAGTCAAATAACGGTGCGATCTGACAACACATCATCGAACCCATTCTCCGCATTCAGCTAGACCCTGATGTCAGGCAGGGAGAGAGGGAGAGAGAGAGACGCCGACAGGAAGACATCGGGAAGAAAACAGTCGTCTTTCGAAAGTTTTTAAAACGTAATAGATTTTAAAATTAAAATAAACTTGAAGAACCCCCCACAATGAGTTCAAAGATTATTCCTGGTTGCTGCCTCCTGGTTGCTTACTTTACAAAAAGGACAGTTCAAACTCTCTCTCTCTCTCTTCCCCCCACCCCCCCACCCCACCTCCTTTTCCTTTTTCCTTCTTAAGTTTCTTTCCTTCAAGAGAAGGGAAGCTTTGGCAGACTTTTTTCTTCTTCCCAATCTTGCTTTCGAGCTGGAGAAAGCCTCCTCCCTTTCCCCCCCCCCCCCCCCCCAAAAAAAAAGTTAACCCACACTCTAAACCATCCAGCCACTCAACAGCAAAAAAATCTATCCTGACTGGGAATAGTTTTGCAACAGCAGCAGCAGCAGCCACTGTGTTGGGTAATGACACAATGGCCAGTGAGGATTGAATGGTCCACACGCTTGTCAGTCAATCTGGGCTCTGTGGCTCTGCCTAGTGAGCAGACTGGGGGAACTGCAAGGCAGAGAAGGAGGAGGTGGTCGATGTGGCATCAACCGAGTAACGTTATAAAGGAAGAGGAAAGGAAAGGAGGCCACTTGCTCCAGAGGTTAGTTACTGCTGCTGTGAGTCAGTCAGTCAGTCAGTCTGTCTGTCTGTGTGTATCTGTCTGGCTGCACGTCCACTCCACTGTGCAACGTGGCTCACATGAAACATCTAGGAGGGTTGCAGTTTGCGTTTCTCCTCTTGTGTGTGTTTGTGTGTTGGTGTGGTAAAAAGATATTCACAGTCATAATCTTAATAATAATAATCGTTGCATTCGATACAGCGCTTTTCACGACTTCCAGACGTCTTAAAAAGCGCTTCAAGGAATTATACTGTGAAGTGAATCACAGTATAGTGAAGTGACTGTGTATTTCGTGGGCGAAACTTCGCGGCAGCCAATTGCGCGCAGCAGTGGTGTCCCGCAAATGGCCGTGGATTGAAATGACCTTTCAATTACTGGGGGGTTTTTCTTCTCTCGAGGGATTATTATCAGGCGTGCGGAGTAAGGAAATTTGCCCAAGGTTACGCCCAGCCTGGAATCGAACCCAGGTCTCTCGCTTGCAAAGCGAGTGCTCTAACCACTGAGCGACGGTATGGACTCGTCTAATCGCTGCATCGATCCGAAGTTTGCTTTTAGCTTTGACGCATTCAGGTTCGAGTCTCTCCTGACTTTGGTGGTCGATCTTGAAAGAAATCTTGAAAGCACCTGCAGCATTTCAATCACAGGGAGTTGATTTCTGCAACGCGTTGCTTCCGCCTTTCAAACAGACACACCCGGTCGTTTGGGAAAAATTATTATTTCATTCGCAATTAAAAAAAAACTTTTATTATTTTCTCCAAATTTACCTTTCCCTCCCTCCCTCCCTCCCTCCCTCCCTCCCTCCCTCCCTCCCTCCCTCCCTCCCTCCCTCCCTCCCTCCCTCCCTCCCATAACACAAGCTAAAAGCAAATGTGTCAGCCTGCCTCACTTGGTAACCCTCTCTCTCACCTCTGAGTTAGAACAACAACAACTTGTATACAGTGTCCTTAATAATAGTGATATGAATAATAATAATCCTTGCATTTGATATAGCGCTTGATCATATCTTTGAGACGCCTCAATGCGATTCAAAGGGAATTGACTATATTTTGTGGGTGGAAACCGGCAGCAAAATACGCTCATCGGTATTGCACAGTCGTGGATTAAGTGACCAAATTATAATTTGTTTTTAAATGTAAGGGATTATCACTCCCAGAAAGAAAATGATCTCGCCAGTCGACCAACAACTGGGTTCCTACTTATTGCTCAGTAAACAAAGGTGTGTGCAATAAGGAAACTTGACTAACATTTTGCCCTACCTGGGGATCGATTCCAGATCTTCTCAATTGTGAGGCGAGTATTCTAACCAACGCGTTACAGGACTCCTACAACCTTCTAAGGCGCTATAGCAACAATAACATTACATTTGTAAAGCGTCTTACAGGTATTGCACTTTGAACTCCAGCTAATGCTGCAGTGTAGCAGGTGCTATCTCTTTGAAATAAAATATTATGTCTTATCTGCCTGTTCCTATTTTATGACACTGAAAAGGGGAGGAAGTTTGTTCTGGGAGCATGGCCCGTAAGTCTCCAGATCAAGTGCTCGGTCACTACATGGCTATTGGTGGGATCTGTTAGAATCATAGAATCATAGAATCATAGAATTTTACGGCACAAAAGGAGGCCATTCGGCCCATCTAGTCTGTGCCGGCTCTTTGAAAAGAGCGATTCAATCCCACTGCCCTGCCCGCTCCCCATAGCCTAATAGACCCGTTCTCCCTAAATAAAGATCTAATTCCCTTTTAAAAGTTGTTATCGAATCAGCCTCCACCACCTTTTCAGGCAATGCATTCCAGATTCGAACAACTCGCTGAGTGAAAAAAATTCTCCTCAGCTCCCCTCTACTGCGCCTTGAAACTATTTTAAATCTGTGACCACGAGTCACAGATTCACCCACGAGTGGAAATAGTTTTTCTTGGAAAGGTGAGCTGCCACGTTTACCTGCAAACGCACTGTAACTGCACCTCTCCTTTCACCGTTGTACAAAATGCAAATTATTATTCCGCTCAAATAATTCATTCGACAGTACGGTACTGCAAAATGCCATCGCTCGGCTTCTCAGTATCCTGTGAAGCGCTTTAACACGGGCTCCCGATGTGAAAGGTTCTGTATCAGATTATTATTGAGAAACAGAAATATTGGAACGCATTAAAATACACACCCAGAGAGTCAGCTTGCCTACTTCCACAGATAGATCCCCCCACCTCCAATTTAATTTTCACTTTCCAATGCATTGCAAGTTGATGTAGACCAAGAAATTTGCTATGTTGTCGCTGCTTAAGCTTTTCCTGTTAATGATATGATAGGCACCTCAGTCTGAAAACTGCTTAGCCTGGAGGAGAGAAACACAACCCTTTCTAGGTCTCCACCAAAGCAATATTTAGCGCAGCTTCTCATCAATTTATAACGAACAATGGGAACAACAGATTCTGATTCTGCTTGTACAGAATTTTAAGAGAATTGTGAGAATCAGTCTCGATTTAGGAATACAGTTCCTGTAATTTGGTCACTTGATCCATGGCTGTTTGTGGGACGCTGCTGTGTGCAATCGGCTAAAGCTTTCGTCCACAAAACACGCAGTCAATTCAGTTTACAATGTGTCCTGTGACGCGCTTTGAGACACTTCAATGCTTTAACGTGCCCATTTTTGATTGCCCTGCTCAGCCCTTTGCTCAGTGCAGGTTGAAACGGTCATTTTCTGACATGGCCGAAGGTTGTGAAACTTTCACGCCTCTGAGTGAACTTTGTGTAACGCTCCACACCCACGATTGCGTCTTGCTGCTAGGCATGGAAACATTCCCATAATTAAACACAACACAACCTGACATTGGTTGATGCCCTAGCCAAGAACCCACCATTCCTCCCTCCCCCCTCCCCCCGCTCCCCCCCACTAAAAAGACAATTAAATCGTCATTTATTTCACAGCTGTTTATGGGATACTGCTGTGTGCGCATTGGCTGAAGCATTTGCTCACAAAAACAGACACTGACGCTTGACAGTTTATCTGGTTGAAGCTCTTTGGAACATCCTCCCAGTTTGAAATGCGCTACATCGAATGTAAACAATATTTAAAAAAAAGATTTATTATCTGCCATCAGGATATTTTATTTTACAAGAGTGTCAACTAATCTGGGTGAGTTTAAAGTCCAGACTTGGGGTTTGAACTCATAACTCATAGTAAGAGAGTCATAGTGAGGCAGGTCACCCAAATCATAGCTGAAAGGCAGAGAAGCAGACACTCACTTACTATCCATAGCTCCTTATCACATATTGAGACGTCTCAAAGCGCTTCACACAATATACTGAAGTGAATGGACTGAAGATTTTGCGGGCGAAATACAGCAGCCAATTGCACGCAGTTGGGTTAATACTCACTGCTGGGTACATAGAGATGTGTGGAGTAAGGATGGGTATCCTTTAGCTCCTGTAGCTCAGTGGTTAGAGCCACTCGCCTTACAACCTGTGTTCAAATCCAGGCAGGTCAGGGCGAGTCCTTGGGCGAATTACCTTACTCCACACGCCTAATAATAATCCGTCAAAAAAACAAAACACAATAATAAAAATTGATCGTTCCAATCCACGACCGTTTGCGGGACACTGCCGTGTGCAATTGGCTGCCGCGTTTCGCCCACGTATTGTAAAGTAAAGTCAGTTCACTTTACAATACATTCTGTGAAGCACTTTTGAGACGTCAATAAGATGTGAAAAGCGCTATATCAAATGCAAGGATTATTATTGGTATTATTATAGATACAGCATGGGACGAATTTGTCCTTTATTCTTTCCAAAAGAAAAAGCAACAGGTAACGCAGAGTCATTTCAATGTACTGCAATTAATTGCAGATTTCAGCAGGTCCACGGAAACCACAGCATTCTCCACTTTGAAGGAAGCAAAGCGCAAATCTGGCGATATCAATTTCCACTAGCAAGACAAAAAAATCAACACACACCCCCACCCCCCGCCCCGTTGTAAGCAAATTAATGTGCGTGTGGAAATTTCTTCCCGTGGCATCGCTTCAGTAATTAACAGTGCCAAGTCTGGCTTTAGCTGGGACATGGAAAAACATGAAAGAACCGCTGAAACTCTGAACTGTTTGATCTTTACTTGCCCCGCAAAGCCTGCCTGGGACTGTTTTCCGGACGGGTGAAAAGGAAACCGTTTCGATGACTTCACGTTTCCACTCGTACCCAGACGGGAACAAATGCGACATTGGGAAAGGGGGAATGATTTTGATTATGAATCAATACAAGCTGATATCATCTGTGCTGCTCTATACCGTTTGGTCCAATGCAATGGCTCCCTAGCATAGCACTACCACCAAAAGCAAATTAAATGCAGTCAGGTTGGCTCAGTGGGTAGCACTCTTACATGCAAGTTACATAGAGTGATATGGCATGGACACAAGCCATTTGGCTCAACTAGTCTGTGCTGGTGTTCATGTTTTGCCTGGACGTAACCCTTCCTATTCCCTTCACTTCTAACATTCTATTCACAAACAGTGGAGCTCCTGTGGCTCAGTGGTTAGAGCACTCGCCTTACAAGCTGGGGAGACCTGTGTTTCGAATCCAGGCAGGTCAGGGCGAAACCTTGGGCAAGTTTCCTTACTCCACACACACGCCTAATAATAATCCCTCCCAAAAAAACACAATAATAAAATTGGTCATTTCAATCCTCGGCTGTTTGTGGGGACGCTGCTGTGCGCAATTGTCTGCCGTGTTTCGCCCACAAATATACAGTCAGTTCACTTTTTAATATATTCTGTGAAGTGCTTTGAGACGTCTAGAAGTCTCAAAGCACTGGATTGCACTTTAAAGTGTAATCCAGTTGACCTCGATCTATGTGGCATTGTAGTAACTGTCCCTGATGGGTGGCGGGTGGGGGTGGGGGGTGGGGGTGGGGGGTGGGGGTGGGGGGTGGGGGTGGTGGGGGGGTGCTTGAACCCACAACCTTCTGATTCAAAGCCAAAAATATTGGCTGAGCCCAGACTGAGCCAGGCTGGCCCTGAGTGATGATTTCCTGAAGAGAGTTCTTGTGTTTGTCATGCAAAATGGAAGCCCTTTCCCCATACCCCTGAGAAGAAGTAGGAGGAAGAAAAAAATGCAGTCAAGCACCTATTCATCATATGGCTACACGATTGGGATCCTTGTATTTGCTACAGCACTTTTCACATCAGAAGGTTGTACGATACAGTTACAGAATTACATTTGTTTAACGCCTTTCATGTCAGGAGGACATCCCAAGATCTCTGTCTAGGCAGTTAGGGATTTGGACCCGAGTTGGGGGTCTGGATTAGGGAGGGTATACCCAGGGTGGCCAAAGGCTCGGTTGAAGAGGAAGGTTTGTGAAGGTGATCTCAAAGTCCTTCGCGGGATACCCCGCAAAATCTAGTAACCGTGCAGTTTGTATCCGTGTCTGCGATTTGTACCAGTATTCAGTATATTTATCCCATGAAAGGGACAATAAACGATAACTACTATTGATATTGGAGGTCAGCAGAAAATGTTTGGCAGAGTAATAATAATAATAATCCTTGCATTTGATATAGCGCTTTTCACATCTTATCAACGTCCCAAAGCACTTCACAGAATACACTATAAAGTGAATTGACTGTATATTTGTGGGCGAATCGCGGCAGCCAATTGCGCACAGCAGTGTCCCCACAAACAGTCGTGGATTGAAATGACCGATTTTATTATTGTGGTTTTTTTTGGAGGGATTATTATTAGGCGTGTGTGTGGAGTAAGGAAACTTGCCCAAGGTTTCGCCCTGACCTGCCTGGATTCGAACACAGGTCTCCCCAGCTTGGTCTCTCCCCAGCTTGCACGACAAGTGCTCTAACCACTGAGCCACAGGAGCTCCACAGAAGTAGGAAACAAATTGTGGTTTCGGTGCCGATATCCTCCAGCTCCAGTCAAATCATAAAAGATAGTCAATAATAACAAACTGATGAAGGTCAAAGAAGAGACAGACAATATCCGATTCTCGAGCTGGTTGTCTACGTGCAAAACCATTGCTGTTCTGTTTCCATCTAACCCGTTTTCATATGACGCTTGATCTCTGCCCCGACATTAACCCTTAACAGCCCTTGCCAACAAGGCTCCGGTTCATTTTTGTCTCTCGTGTTTTAGAGGCAGTGCTATGTTTTCCAACGTCCTCTCGTTTGTGGCTTCCTTCCTTCACTCTTCTTCCTGTTTTTTTTTCAATCAAAATAATAATCCGTACATTTGATGTAGCACCTTAACACGATTTTACAATGAGTGCAAATTGGAGGCAAACCCACCAGCCAATTCATGCCAAACTGCCAAAGGAAATGATTGACCAATTTCATCCGGGGGGATTGTTGGCCAGGACAGGACACCGGGAGAAACAACTACATTTTCTTTTATTTCTTATTTTTTTCCAGTCTGGCTCGTCTCTCTGTTTACAGTGCCTTTATTGTGGCTTTTACAATTAATTTTCTTCATTGCTGCTGGGTTGGAAGTGTCACTTTTCCCTTCAATTAATCAAATTATCTCTGTGTTCATAGACCAATAATTCCAGAAACAAACATTTACTGGTATTAATAATAATAATATATATTTATTTAGTATACAGTACTACTGTTCACGTCAGGAGGACATCTCAAAGTTAATGAACCGCTCCTATCAGATCACACTTACTCATATGTTTTTTCATTCTTGTTTATTGGGCAGCCTTTTGCATGATTAAAACCTTATTACTGTATTTCTGAATTATGATTTCATTCTTCATTCTATTTTTTATTTCCCTTGAGTGTTACTCAAGCTCTCCCATCCTCACATATTCCATGTAATAGAAACATGGAAGCAGGAGTAGGCCATTCAGCCCCTCGAGCCTGTGCTGCCATTATATAAGATTATGGCTGATGCATACCTTCAGTTGATTTGGTTGCTCTTGCCTAACAAATAGCTGTCCTCCTCAGTCTTGAAGATTTAATCAATTTATAATAATAATAATACTGGTAATAATCTTTGCATTTGATATAGCGCTTTTCAGATCTTCTAGACGTCTCAAAGCACTTCACAGAATATACTGTAAAGTGAATTGACTGGATATTTGTGGGCGAAACCCGACAGCCAATTGTGCACAGCAGCGTCCCCGCAAACAGTCGTGGATAGAAATGATCAATTTTATTTATTTATTTTTTGAGGGATTATTATTAGGCATGTGTGTGGCCTTGCCCAAGGTTTCACCCTTACCTGCCTGGATTGAAACACAGGTCTCATGCTTGCAAGGCAAATGCTCTAACCACTGACTACCACTGTCAATATTCGAGCCTAGATGCGATGAACGTATGTACGAGAGTTTCGGCGGCCTGAAAAGTGAGGCAGTGGCAGAGTCTGCCAATGTTGCCGAGCTGGGGGAAGGCAGAGTGTGTCATGACATGGATATGGGATAGAAAGCATGGTTGAGGGACAAACTGGCTTGGTGAGGTGGAGTGTGCACCCATGGACGATGATGCTCTGTAAGCGCTCTGAGACGCCGTCCGGCGTGGAAGGCGCTAGGTAAATCAAAGTTGTTGTTGTTGTTGTTGATGCTGTCAGTACCTGAAGTGTGGAGGCGCTGGCACAAGCCAATCAAGTTCAGAGCCCTGAAGGTTGAAGTGAGAGGAGAGCCAGTGGAAGAGAATAGATTGGTCCACAGATTGGTCAAAAGTTCAGCAGAGAGGTCGAGGAGGATGAGGAGACAGACGAAGCTCTGGTCACAAATTGACAGAATGTGGCTGGTATGGAAGCCCGATTGGAGTTTGTTCATAAAGGGAGTGGGGAGGAGAGGAAGATGTGAAGCTGGGGGAGCAACAACTCTTTCAAGGATCTTGGAAAGGAAATGCAGGTTAGTAGTTAGTGAGCAGGGATGGGTTCAGGGAAGGTTTTTTAGGATAAAACCGATGGCACTGTTGTTAGTGGTGGGTGGAATGGTGCCGGCTGACTGGGAGAGGTTGACGCGGTCTGAGAGTAATGAGATGAGGAGTTGGAGCTGGGACGTAAGGAGAAGGGTGGGGATGGGGTCAAGGGAATGGGTGGTGGGCTTCATGTGGGTTATAATGGTGGACAGGTTCAAAGGTGTGGATGGAGGGATGGATGGGTAGGGGCTAGAGTGCGAAGGAGAGATGGGGAAGGGGTGTTGGTTGGGAGGAATCGGCTGAATGGATCCTCTCGATCCTTCTAGACATCTCAAAGCGCTTCACAGTATATGCAGTAAAGTGAATTGACTGTATATTTGTGGGCTAAATGCGGCAGCCAAGTGCACACAGCAGTGTCCCCCACAAATAGTCATGGATTGAAATGACCAATTTATTATTGTTTTTTTTGGAGAGTTTATTATTAGGCATGTGGAGTAAGGAAACTTGCCCAAGGTTTTGCCCTGACCTGCCTGGATTCGAACACAGGTCTCTCTCGCTTGTAAGGCAAGTTGTTATAACCAGAGGTTTTTACAGTGAGGCTCGATTGTAGCCAGTTTCCGAGTCCTTGGAAAAAACGCATCGTGAACAAGAACCTGTTGTAAAGGGTGAAATTAACATAATTTCTGTGTTAGTGAGTGTGCTACAAAGAATGTGTCATATTCGAGTGTATATGGAACCCACATGTATTCCCACATCCTCGTTATTAATCTTATTTTATGTGATCAACATTTGGGGGGTTTGCTGCTGTTTTATTTATTAAGACAAGCACGCAGACATAACATTAGTTCAATTATTCATATTCATTCAACAGATGGACCAAGGAAGATTTGGGTATAGAATGACACTGTACTGGACTAAGGAGGAGACTGCCTTTGTGTTAGTGTCATATCACAATAGTGTTACTCAGAGCTAAAGTGGAACTGATTGCATTTACTGGCAAATATGAATCAGCTATGAATCAGCTACTATCCGTGCAAGAAAGTCAACATATATGATTGGTGTATCAGATTTTGAGGTATTTCTAATTTGACTTAAGGATTTTTTAAAACGTAAAGGTGCTTGGCGGCGTATTTATGAAGCCATGCCCTGTTTTTCAAACACGGGTGTAAATAGCATACGTCTAATTGAATGAAAAGTAAAACTGTGAGTTGGTTGCGTTCAGTGGAACACTGATCTTTCCTCGATGAACCATGACACACAGAAATGCCTCCTCTTCCATTTAAAATCTCACCCTAATTGGTACTAAAGCCGGCGGAAAGCATTGGAAACGGGCACACATTGACATCACATTTGGGTACAGTGCCGTTGACATTGGGATGTCACCTCAAAGCGCTTTGCAAGATTCACCACAAGGTGTCAAGGCTGTGTTTTGTAGGTGAATGCAAGCAATAGAGAGTCCAGTGTGAGTTTTGAAGGGTTAATTCTACTGAATATTTTGCTTCTGTTCGCATCAACTTGAGGCTCAGTCACCACTTCTATCTGCTCTACATCGGGGGGGTGGTGCCTTTTCGACGCAGCTATCTGATTTACGACAAGAAAAGAAATTCAAAAGAAAAGACAAAGCTTTTTTGCAGAAGAACTGCAATCTAGAAGGCAGCTGTCATGGGATCTTCGTTCTTTGACCAGAAGAAAGCGTTTGGGATTTTCACCTTGACTCGGCATGTTGGACACGTCTGTTTCTTCCAAAGCCACATCCCTATGCACTGGAAAAGAATGTTTGATAAACGTTTGGTTAAAAATTGGAATAAATTGTAACGGTAATGCTTTAAAATGAACTTTTTGTTCCCCCTACGTCTCTGTCTCTTATGTTTTATTTATATATATATTCGTATGTTTTATATATATATATATGTATAATGTATATAATACAAATTAAACCTAAATATCTGTAGGTGAGTGGAAATGTCACATACCATATTTGTTCATTTTTTGCTTTTGTCCACCCAAGTATTGCTGCCGACACCAGAAATCGCATGCAGCCCAACTGAATGCTTCCTTCTTGAGTGGTGATGGCAAACCTGTGGACAAGAAGTTCCTGTTGGAGCCAATTCCTGTACCGGGAATAATCATCCAACAAAAACGGTAGCCTTTCGGACCCTGAAATTCGGTTTTCTACATAACTTAAATCAATGAAATCAATCAGTGCACGATGGCGTTGAAATGATTGCAACAAGACTCCTGCTCTGTCTACATCAGGAAACGCTTGCAACAGGAACTTCCCGCTAGACCAGATTGAGGGCAGGTGTGTTTGTTCTGAGAAGGTCCGACTAAGATATTTATTTTAGACCCCAATACATCAATAACTCTAGATTATTATTTCGCTCTGCTCGTCTTTTGTCTGCTGGAAGAACCTATACTGTGGAACCTCTCCATCTAGCTACATGGGTGATTGCTCGTTGGATGACATGTGCCTCTGTTGAGTAACCCTCCTGGTTTCTGTCTAACCCTCGATATATACAGCTGAGCCATATTTAAGCATACTTGTGGCTACTCATACTCACCCATTGAGCAATGTGAAACTCAAATGACTACTTGCATGAGACAAAATACTTGGGGCTTAAGGTGCGCAGTGGTGTCCTCTGCTACTCAGACTCTTGAATGAGATCTAGTCAGTCACCGTTGTTATTTAATGATCGGTACAAGTGATCAATAGGTTTGAATTCAATCCACTCTCCTTTGGGGGACTTCACTGTGATCTCTTTTCCTTTCTATTATGGGGCAGTCTCAGTCCTTCTCACTCTTGTTCTTTCTCCTTTGTCTCCCCTCATTCTTTGTGAAGGCTCTAATTTCAATAGAAATCACCGTTTGTGCAGTAATAATAGGGAACATTCATCAAACACTGTACCGTGTCTGCGTGGTTGACATGCAGATTACCAATACATTTCTCTCGTTCAGCTGTACAATTAATAACAAAACATATGTTCACCTACAAAATACACAGTCACTGCACTTCACGCTAAAACTCTTTCGAATGTTTGGTTGATGTGAGAAGGTGGTATATCATCAACAACAAAGATTCCTATAGTGCCCCTCGTGCGAGGCTGGTTTCCAAAGTGTTTAAGCACATCTCCAAGCTAGGGGGAGGTTGAGGTAACCAGTCACAGAGGAATAACTTGAGTCGCAACCTGAAAATGGGGAAGGTGGTGGGCCCAAGGCGGAGGGATTGTGGGACAGTGTTCCAGAGATTTAGAGTGACAAATGGAAACATTATTATGATTATAAAGGTTGAACTTGCTTAAACATTACTTGATTGAGGAAAATTATAATAATCCTTACATTTGGTTTCGCGCCTTTCATATCGGGAGGATGGCTCAAAGTGCTTCGGAGAATATATGTACTGTAAAGTGTATTTTTGTGGGGTGAATTTTAAGTGGTAAATTGCCAGATGAACATCACAATTTATATATACACTGTATATATATATATATATATATATATATAGAGAGAGAGAGAGAGAGAGAGAGAGAGCACCTATAAGGTTGAGAACATCTCTGAGCCCTTCATTGTAATCACTTTTAAACACGGTGACCTTAGATGAATTTAGCAGAAAGTGTCTGCGGATTATCAACAGGTTAGTCTCTAAGGGAAAACATGATAAGTCATCTGTCTGGGTCGCGACACACCCTCTAATTCACAGCTGCTCTTTCAGTACTAAACTTATAATTTACATAGTGAGTTACCTCCCTATGATTTAGAAGAGTACAAAGGTGGAATGAATGTGTCACTTGTTTGCTGTGGTGTGTTGCATGTCTGAGCAGCCTTCAGAGCACATTAGAACGTGGCTGGTCAAACTACACAACAAATATAAGAACTGTTAGAACAAGGTCCATCCCGTTTGCCTTCTACCTGACAGTCGCATGTACATGTCAATGGCCCAAATTATATACTGTAGCCCCAAATGTTAATTTCCTAAAACGCATCGATCTCAACTGCTAAATCATCTGCCCTTATTTAAAAGAGTTGCTGTACCTCCTTATGAAACCTGTGCTTGCAGTGAAGCTCCCACACATATCCAGTTCTGAGATCCTCATGACATATGGCACAGGGATCGTCCTCTTTATCCTGCCATTTTCAAACATCGTTGGACATCCGAGAGATAGGGCAGAACACCGACAATTAAAATATGGTTATCCAGCACATCATGTAATAATAATAATAATAAATAATCCTTGGATTTGAAATAGGGCTTTGTCGCATCTTCGAGACATCTCAAAACGCTTCAGGGAATATACTGTGAAGTGAATTGACTGTGTATATATATATTTTGTGGGCGAATCGCAGCAGCCAATTGCGCTCAGAGGTGTCCCAGGAATTGGATTGAGTGACCAAATTATTATTTATTTATTTTGAGGGAATCATTACTTCCCGGAATAGCAATCCGCCGATCGACTAACAAACAGGTTCCTACGTAAACCATGCTGGGTAACCATGTGGAGTAACGAAACGCGCTAAAACTTTTTGCCCTGATGGGAATCAAATCCCAGTTTCTTACTTGCTAGGCGAGTGCTCTAACCACTAAGCTACAAGACTCCCACGTAAAGGTTTATGCATAACAGTGCACTCTTTATTTTGCAAAAGCCGTTCATGGTTTCACAAATAAGGCATATTGCGTTGAGTCATTGAAGCTTTTTGTAGCCCATTCATCTGGCTAGTATCAGGGATTATTCTCACTCAGTTCCGCTTCATTCTGCAAGCCAATCCCGAGCAACTAGGAATGATCCTGGCTGGACAAACAGTGAGAAACTTGCTTGACAGTGCTCATAGAGGCCAGTTATGATTAAAAAAAACTTTAAGCTAATTAAACACCAGCAGTTATTGAATGTACACTCTGAGGAGCTTCCAGGGTTGCAAATGTGTGCTTGATACTCTCCAGAATTAGGTAAATGCGTCCCTTCAGGGTAAATTTCCAATGCGTGGGTGGCGTTATATTTGGATTATCAATGTGGGTTTAAAGCACAGTGATGGATCCTCGGACACGCAGCTGAACAAGACAACAAAATGGACAGGAGGGAGGGGTCGGTCGTCTGTGTTATACTCCTGACTGGTATATCGAGGGGAATGTTATGTTTCCATTTCCCCCTGGCAGTAAAATCCTCAGATTGCCGCACATTTAGTAGTGTTCCAGAGAGGCACTTGAGGGAATCCCAGATTACTGTCAACCGGCATCAAAGACGCAAGTCCCAGAGGAACTGCTGTGATATGTTTACCTCCAGCCTGACACTAGGGTCCGTCGATATGGAAAATTTTCCGATTAAATATATCGATGGGCTCATATCGAGATATACCGAAATATCGATATTTTCAGTTTTTTCGTACTGCGCATGCTCGCGCACTACCTGCGCGAGCATTCGGGGCCTATCTTCTCAGGAGGTAAATATCTTTCTCTCTCTGTATCTCTCACTCTCTCCATCTCTGTGTTTTTCTGTCTGTGTGTCTCTATGTCTCTCTCCCTCTCTCCTCTCTCACATCCCCCCCATCTCTATCTATCTGTATATTATCACATCTACCCCTCTCTCACGTCTCTCTCCCCCCCCCACCGCCGTCCCTCTCTCGCACCCCCCACCCCCGTCGTCTCTCTCCCCCACCACCCCCCCAGCCGTCTCTTTCTCCCTCCCCCCCAGCCGTCTCTCTCTCCCTCCCCCCCAGCCGTCTCTCTCACACCCCCAGCCGTCTTTCTCCCCCCCAGCTGTCTCTCTCCCCCTCCCCCCAGCCGTCTCTCTACCCCTCTCCCCCCCCAGCCGTCTATCTCCCCCTCCCCACAGCCGTCTCTCTCCCCCTCTCCTCCCCCCCCCAGCCGTCTCTCTCTCTCGCACCCCCCACCCCCGTCGTCTCTCTCCCCCACCACCCCCACCAGCCATCTCTCTCCCCCTCCCCCCCGCCAGCCGTCTCTCTCCCCCTCCCTCCAGTCGTCCCTCTCCCCCTCACCCCCTCAGCAGTCTCTCTCCCCCTCACCCCCCCACCCCCAGCCATCTCTCTCACCCCCCAGCCCTTGCATACCTGCATATTGTATTTGAGGCCTATGAATACAATATGGCGGCTTTGCACCTCGGTCTGCATTGTGTATAGAGATGAGCATTCTGGGTCTTGTAGTTCAGTGTGCTCGCATCCCGATTTTTCACCTCGATATATCGGTTTTTCGATATATCGATATTTTTTTAATGACTATATCGGGATATCGATATGAAAATTATGTCGGGTTTTATCGATATATCGATATATCGCCTGACCCTACCCGACACACGCACAATTCTCACACTTTTACCGCTGTATCGTATCAGTGGCGCTGTCCTTCCGATGAGGCATTAAACCGACAAGCTGTTCTGCTTCCTCAGGTGGATGTCAAAGATCTCACGCCACGATTCAAAAAGAGTTAAGAGGCCAACAAACCCGCAGATAAAAATTTGTCACTCGTTTCATGACTGTCTGCACGACATTGCTGTACGCAAATGTGCTGACGCATTTGCCTACAAATACATAGTCGCTCCGTTTCACAGAATTCCTGTGAAGCGCTTTGAGAGTGTGCTTCACCGAATTGATAATGTGCTTCTTTACCAAATGCAAGGATTATTATTGCAGTTGTTCTATCAGCGGAATTCAATAGTTGAAGCAGAAAGCACCAATATATGTTGGAGGCCATTCGTGCATACATGAGAGAGAAGGCAACCGAACGGTTTGGGGATGAGAAGTGACTGAATTGCGTATAAGTAATAAGTAATGGCAGAGAATTATTTATAATAATAATAATCCTTGCATTTGATATAGCGCTTTTCACATCTTATCGACATCTCAAAGCGCTTCACAGAATACACTGTCAAGTGAATTGACTGTATACATTATTTGTGGGCGACTGTATATTTGGGCTGACCTGTAAGTTTCAGTGCGACAGATGCTATGCAATTTAACATACTCCTTTACACTGACATAATATTGTATTTTGTTTTTTCACCATTTGCATCCCAAATGATGTTCATTTGCTTTAGGGGTGAGTGGGGAGGATGGAGTGGGGGAATGTTGAGCAAGTTTCCTTACTCCACACGCCTCTGTTTATCCAGCAGTAAGTAGGAACCCGGTTGTTAGCCAATTGGCGGATCGCTTTCCAGAGGAATAATCCCTCTAAAGTAAAGAAATAATATCAAATCACTCAATCCATGGCTGTTTGTGGCGCGGTTGGCTGCCACATTTCGTTCACAAAGGATGCAATAAATTCACCTTGCGGTATATTCTGTGGGCACGTTTTGGCACGTATCAATGACTTGATAATGTGCTGTGTGAAATTAAAAGGATTATTATTACTATTATCATTAAAGTATTGCTAAAATAACAAAAAACTGCACCTACCAGGGAAAGTGTATTCCTGCTTCGAAATTTCAGCTGTCTCCGAAACATGCTTGTAAATGCCGGGACAGAGGAGCGTTTATTTTCTCCCTGTGTGTTTAATGTTGGCTCGTTAGTCTTTGGCTTCGTGAGGTGATGCCCTCTGTCGTCTTTGTCTCTGCGGATTTCTTCGAAACCTTTCAGGGGAACAGGGAACGGCACTTTGGCGGCTGAGTGGATTTGACTCGTGCGCGCGGCTGAGAGCTGAGCCTGATGAAGGAACGGAATAACATTCTCGAGACGTTGAATTTCAAATTCAAATCAGCGTGCCGCAGAACGAACACTCGTTCAGACGGAAATCTTGCTTAAAACACGTATGCTCTCCCGGACGGGCTGGACGCACGCTGAAATAAGAAAGGACACGGGAGCAAGAGTAGGGAACTGTAGCTCGTGATGTTAACGCCAGTGGTGACTACCCAATAAACATGGTCAAAAGCGATCAATCAGTTTCACTTCAGGGGAGATAAGATAATAATAATAATAATAATAATAATAATCCTTGCATTTGATATAGCGCTTTCCACATCTTATCAACGTCCCAAAGCGCTTCACAGAATATACTGTAAAGTGAATTGACTATATATTTGTGGGTGAATCGCGGCAGCCAATTGCGCACAGCAGTGTCCCACACACAGTCGTGGATTGAAATGACCAATTTTATTATTGTGTTTTTTTGGAGGGATTATTATTAGGCGTGTGTGTGTGGAGTAAGGAAACTTGCCCAAGGTTTCGCCCTGACCTGCCTGGATTCGAACACTGGTCTCCCCAGCTTGCAAGACAAGTGCTCTAACCACTGAGCCACAGGAGCTCCACATCCTGATGAGCACCATATCCCAAATCTATCAACCTTGCAGCTACCAACTAGACTGGCTGTCCGTAAAAGAGAAGTTATTTTAAAGGGAAAGAAACCACTTTCTCTTTACTGTAGATCCAAAATAAACCTCAAGACAAATCGGTTCACCGAAGAAGTGACCTGTTAAACGTAAATGTGCTACGTTTCACCTCGTGCCCTCCATCCCACTATTGGCGGCTGCGCTTTCAGCCACTACGCCCCTGGAGATCTGGAATACTCTCCCTCAATCCCTCTACCGTGCCACCTCCTTCCCCATCTTGAGATTCCATATGGTGACATTCCTCTTACATTCTTACGTTCACCACCCCTCAGCGTTGTGCAAGTTGCTGTCGAATTTTTTTCTCGCTTGCAATGAAATGTCACTCTATGTGTACGTGACCACTACGGTGTGCAATTTGGCTGCCGCGTTTCACCCACAAATATACAGTCGGCTTTCCTGCTCTCCTTCCCCCTACCCCTCCCCATCTTTCCCCCCTTTTTCCCCTAAACCCACTTCCACGACTGTTTGTGGGACACCGCTGTGCGCAATTTGTCTGCCACGTTTCGCTCACAAATATAGTCAATTTTCCTACTCTTCTTCATCCTGCCCCGACCCCCTCCCCCACTGCTCTTGTCCCTACCTGACTGTACAGCGCTTTGAGACGTGCTCTCGACGTGAAAGGCGCTATATAAATGTAAGGAGGGATGGAGGGATGGATGGATCGATCGATGGATGGATGGATGGATGGATGGATCGATCGATGGATCGATCAGGGGACGGCACTTTGGCGGCTGAGTGGATTTGACTCGTGCACGCGGCTGAGAGCTGAGCCTGATCGATCGATCGATTGATTGATTGATTCGACACCACGTGCTTCAAATGACTTCGTTTGGGATAATTCAATCACCAAATCAGCAGCAGAACCATCCTGATTTGGAAAGAAAGTTGCAATCCCCCCAAAACAAACTGCAGACACAGTATTGTTAAAGCATAATCACTAAAAACAATTTAAAATGTGTGTTTGATCTAATTAAATTTTAACGTCCGTGGTTGGAGATTGCATCATGATATGAGCTTAATTTGGATGCGGTCAATTATTTTATCCATCTCATGAAATTTCAATGGTGTGTCTTGGGGCAGATACCTCTTTTTTGGAGTGGTGGGGGAGGGGTGGCAGATGCAGAAATTATCTCAACACTGTACTTTTAAGTGTATTCAAGTGTAGTAACTGAGTCCTTTCCGTCGCTTGGAAATTTCCATTTACAGTTCTCACTCTCCAATCTTCAGAACTCCCAGGAGGGACACAGCTGCTTGTCAAATCCGACACTTTTAACAAAGGTTGGGGTTGACTCTTTTGACATGTGCGTCGAGGCATCGCTGGAGTTTAACCAGGACAAACTGTGTGAACCTCAATCTACAGCCGTTTGTGGGATGCTGCTGTGCACCATTGGCTGCCGTGTTTCGCCCACAAAATATATACGGTCAATTTGTTTGAAGGTCCATTTTTATACGACAATATACGGCGAATGTTTAACTCATGATTTAATTAACCAAATCATTTTTTTCACCCATCGCCATGCTTAAGAGCGCCCAAAGCAGACTGAGAGTTTCATATATGAATGCCACCTCAACATTAAGGTCATCTCAGCAACAAAGAGACTATCCCTCACCCCCTCCAACACCCTAACCTCTCCCCCCCCCACCCCATCACCCACCCTCCAGGTGAGTCACGGGTTAGTCAGTTGTTTTATCATCAATAAAACAATGTCACCCATTATTGATTCTGTCACATTTCTACCACAGCTCATTGGGATTCACTTCATACGTGAGTTTATTAGAGATGGCAGGTCAATTTGTGACTTTGTTTTCACACCAGATCACATATGAAGTGAATTATTGAAAGTATTGCTTTTTTTTATATAAGACATTGCATTGATCCAAACTGAAGCCAATGGATCTAAATGAACATTGTGTTATATTTATGGTAAGGACTCAAGGAATATTGTTTTTACAAATTAAAAAAACCAAATACCATATTGGGTATTGATAATAATCAATATTAGTGATTATGGCGTTGATAATAATTAGATTCTAGTGGTGATGTTAAACCCAAATGACCAATTTCTGCTTGCTCAAGACATCAAAGTCTTAATTAATTAATTCAGAGCACTCCCTTGCTGAAGGTTCAAATCTAAGCCGTATGATTTGCCAGAATTTTACCTCGCAGCTGAAAATCAGTCAAAAAGTAATTCTGATAGGAAGCTGTAAATCGGATCAGTTCAACTATTCAAGCATGTGAATTGCAAACAAAAATACAACAACTTGCATTTATGCCCTTTACGTGGGGAAGGGTCGGGAGCACAGTTACGGGGAAGAACAGATCTGTGGAGTTCCCCAAAACTGGCTCCTTTTTTGGGAACTCCACAGATCTGTTCTTCCCCGTAAATGTGCTCCCGACCCTTCCCCACGTAAAGGGCATAAATGCAAGTTGTTGTATTTTTGTTTGCAATTCACATGCTTGAATAGTTGAACTGATCCGATTTACAGCTTCCTATCAGAATTACTAATAATTACCAATAATTTGCTTCACTGTTAGTTTTGAACAACTATCCCATCGTAACTACGGTAATTTGGGGATTTTGTGGGGAATGTTTCTAACTGAAAAGATTTTCGTCCACGACGATTCAACCTTGCGTGAGTTCTACCCTTCGGGATTTTGAAGAACAAAACATCATAGTACAAGGAGCTTCACTGACACTGGGACAGATAAACCTTCTAGAAACTGATCACGTCATTGAGATATCTCAGAGCGCTACGCAGAACATACTGTAAATGTAAAGTGAACAAAACACAAAATACTGCAGATGAGTTCTAACGAAGCGTCGTGGACCCAAAGCGTTGACTCACTTTCCTTTCTCTGTGGATGCTGCCTGACCTGCTGAGTTTTCCCAGTTTTCCCAGCAACTTCTGTGTTTGATACTGTAAATTTAATTGACTGTATATTCTATGGGCGAAACGCAGCAGCCAATTGCGTACAGCAGTGTTCCACAAACAGTCATAAGCGCTTTGAGACATGGATAAGATGTGAAAAGTGCTACATCACATGCAAGGATTATTATTATTATATTATTATGAAATCTTTTTCATGGGATTATTTCCCCCGGAAAAGCAATCCGTCATTCGTCAAACATCTGTTCACTCACTGCTAAATTAACAGGCGAGTGGAGTAAGGAAACTTCCCTAAGGTTTCGCCCTGCCAGGAATTGAACTCAGGTAGCCTTGCTTGCAAAGGCTCTAACTAATATGTTATAGGACTCCACTGAGCTAGAAGAAGCTAGCAAAAATAACAATGATGGCACAGCAAGACACTAAAAGTATCTATAAAATGAAATGCATTGATGGAATTTAACAAAATAACGAGATTAGAAATGAATTGAAAATAAATCCTTATTTTGTGTTCACTCCAAAGGAATTTAAATCACTACTCGCTGAGGCCAAGTTAAATTTCTGCACAGGCACATTTGAATGTTAAAGCGATTAGATTCGTGCCGATGATACAACTGTGAAGTTAAGAGCATAAGGATATAAGAACGAAAGAAGACATCCAATTTCTCCTTCCACCATTCTGGCAAGTCGCTTATCCCAAGATCATCGAGTCCCAAACTACATACTGTATCCCATCATATTATTTCCTAAAAGCAATCTATCTTAACTTGTTTTTGAAAGGATCAACTCTTTCTGCTACCGCCTAGGGAGCCCGTTCCAAACTTTTACTACTCGCTCACTGAAATAGTGTTCCCACAGATCTGTTTCGAATTCCCCCCCCCCACACCCCCCTCCCTCCTCTCTCACTCCAAGTCGCATTTATTTCTCACGAGGAATGTAATCCACACTGAGAAGCTAACATTCTCGCTTCATTCTTCTCACCGGGCAAGAGGCTCTCATTTTGGCCGGGGCTTTTGACAGGCGTCTCTGCCGACTCCGTGCGTTCTTGCCGCCTTCATCCATCAAGTTGTGGCCCCAAAAGCTGCTCATCCACTTGGCGAATGCGATATCCTCATCTTCCTCTTGTTCCATGCTTAAAGTGTGAAAGTGCAACTTATCCCGGGAAGTGTGCGGGGGTGGTGGTGGGGTGGGGGGGGGGGGGGGGGGAAACAAATAAAAACAAACCGCGAAGCCGCACGGACGCGTCCTATGTAAAGCAGACTCCAAGATACGCTACTGCAGCTGACTAAGTTGTTATATAAGCAAATCCCTTGTAATCTATTTATTGCACAGGCTTTTTATCTTTCCATGTGACACATGGCCTGAAGGATGGTTAGGGAACAAAGACAGTACACATTTCATGCCTTCCAATGTATGTAACTGTCAATAACTGTGAACCATGCATGTCCCTACTATATACCCCTGGGCTGTGAGTGCTTCAATTTGTTGGAGGGTCAGAGTTTGGGGAAATGGAATAAGAGCTAGCGACAGGCAGAATGTGACACAGAGGCTGCTAAGTGAGACCGCTGAGGCTAGAAACCGAGAGCTATTGAGACCGTTAAATTCATGATTCAGTATATATTCTGTGAACATTGTCTGGGACACTATCCTGTGTGAGGGATACTATATAATTGCAAGTTGTTGTTGTCTCAACGATGTAATAACAAGGTCTCAAAGCGCGTCACGGGATATACTGTAAAGTGAATTGACTATATAAATGTGGGCGAAATGCGGCAAGCAAATTGCGCACGGCAGTGTCCTACAAACAGTCGTGGATTGAAATGACCAATTTTAGATTTTGAGGGATTATTATGGGTGTGTGAAGTAAGGAAACCTGCCCAAGGTTTCGTCCTGCCGGGAATCGAACCCAGGTCTCTCACTTGTAAGGCGAGTGCTCTAACCACTGAGCTGCAGTTGTCCACAACAACAATGGCAACTACATTAAGCCCCTCAGCTAGCAGAAGAAAAAACACCAAAACTAGAATTCACCTACAAAACACATAAGTCGCTGCACTTTACAGAAAATCCTCCAAAACCGAAAGGCTCCGTAACAAAAGTAAGGATTATTATTGTTTGATCAAATGCCAAATATATAGTTAATTTTCCTACTCTTCTTGATCGTGCCCCTCCCCATCCCCCCCCGCTCTTGTCCCTACCTAACTGTACAGCGCCTTGGGACGTCCTTACGACGTGAAAGACGCTATATAAATGTAAGGATTGATTGATTGATTGATTGATTGATTGATTGATTGATTGATTGATTGAAATTAGCACCAACACCACCAGTTTTAACGGTAAAATAACGTGAGCAATTATCGTGAATCTTTCAAGGATGCCAGCTTGGATTAGTTGGTACAGCTCTCACCTCTGGTTGAGAATTTCTTTTGCGTTCAGGCCGGGCTTTGGGGTCTTGAAATTGTGATCTGGACTGACACTTTAATTCAACTAAATGGGAATGTTGTGGGAATGTTTCATTGTCAAAGATGCTATCCTTCAGATGAGACATTAAACTGCGGTCCTGTCTGTCTGTTCAAGTGCGTGTTCAATATCCTATGTCTCTACCCGACAATGGTGAAACCTTGGGCAAGTTTCCTTACTCCACACACCTAATAATAATCCCCCCTACAAATAAGATAAATTGGTAAATCCATGACTGTTTGTGGGGACGCTGCCATGCGCAATTGGCTGCCGCGTTTCAATCACAAATATACAGTCAATTCACTTTACAGTATATTTTGTGAAGCGCTTTGAGACGTCTAGAAGACATGATAAGGTGCTATATCAAATGCAAGGATTATTATTATTATTCGTATTATTGCTAAGTTTCTCTTGGCCAGCTATCCTACAGATAAATTGTTAATTTGCTGTCCAACTGCCACATTTGCCCACAAATATAGGTACACTGGGCAGCAATTACCTGTAAAATGCTGAGACATGCTTTGATGCTTTACGTGCTATGTATATCTCACAAGTGCTCGATGAAAGGCTTCCTACACAAAGTGATTATGTATATCAGAATATCTTACGAAATTGCGCTTAACCGTACAAAAGGCTGACAGTGAGAAAGACAATGAGGAAAATAAACTTTAGGAAGAAAGGCGGCCAGGGATGGAAAGTGGAGATATGGTTTCAAACAATAGCAATGCAGATTTCTTCCAGAGTTATGCCCACAGGTATACAGTCAACTCACTTTACAGTATATTCCGTGAAGCGCTTTGAGACGTCTAGAAGACGTGAAAAGCGCAATATCAAAATGCAAGGATTATTATTGTTATTGTGGAGCGAGAAGTCCACAGTAGGTTTGTGGGCTGTGCACGCACCAGGCTTAAATGGCTCTTTCTCGCTCCGTGCTCTTCCATATTTTATCACCTCCTCAGTAGCTTCCAGATTTGCTTAACTCATTCCACTGCTTTGTATTTATGTAAATGCGCAGTTTTATGTCCAGCATTATAAAACACTCAACCTGGATTTTTATCTGTGTATCTGCACTACCTGTAGCATCCAAAAAGCAAATTGAATTCTATAAATAACATTAAAAGAATAATAATAATAATCTTTGTTTAAATAAAATATGGACTTACTCTAATTGTGCTATTTTTAAAGTTCATGATACACTATTAAAATGTTATTTATATTACTAGTATTCCAAATGTGGTCTGTTCCTCTGTCCCTCCCACCCGCTCCCAGTTCCTGCCCCCGGATCTCTGCTAGTGAGGTTCAGTAGACATTCACTTATTCAGTAGATACAAAAAGTTAAAAATGAGCTCACCCTCCAATCTTCTCTGGCATTTGCAGTGAGAAACTGAAGCTAAATAAAATTGGTCATTCACTTCATTGCTGTTTGTGGGACATTGCTATTCGCAAATTGACTGCTGTGTTTGCTCAACAAACACACAGTCACTGTACTTTACAGTATAACCTGTGATATGCTTTGAGGTATCCTTCTGATGTTAATGATGCAATACCAAGTGTAAGGATTATTATTATTTCTGGACATTTAGGTGATACATTACCTAGGTGTGTTAAGCTAAAGCCGCTTTGTCCATTGTGTTCATTGGAAGCAGTTTCCTACATAACAATATCTGGTTAATGACTTCTGTGCACCATCAGTTTTAATGGCTCCTGTTTTAAAATAAAAACAGTTATTTTTTATGCCACACTTTACATCAAAAGTAACAGATATAGCTGTAGTAAAACAGCACTATTTATGAACGAACAAACCAGGTGTTGGTGTCAATTATCCTATAAATTACCTTTTTTTTAAACATCACAAAATACTTAATTAGCCATTCCGGGGATGTGATCTCCAGTTCCATTCAAATTACTGTTAATATATAATAATAACTCTTGAATTTGATACAGCACCCCTGATGTAGCATTTGATATAGCACCTTGCATTTGACATCGCAAAGCCCTTCACACCGTATACTGTAAAATAGATTGACTGTGTATTTTGTGGGCGAAATGTGGCAGCCGATTGCGCACAGCAATGTCCCACAATCAGGCATGTCCAGTTTTATTTTATCCAATCTCCTCTTAGACGGCTGTAAAATGGGCACCAGGAAATATTTATTTGTACATAGAGTAATCAACAACTGGAACTGGTTACCAGGAAGGAGGGTTGAGAGCAGGTATTCTGGACAAAGAGCTTTTTTTTTAAACACACATGTACACTCCAAATTTCTCCCCACCCTTCTGATCTTGTGAACTGATACAGCCATAGTTTGGTTAATCGTTTTTATCCATCAATGTTGAAACTAAATACCCTTTACAAGCTATTCAGAGAGATTTAATCCATATATAGATATAGTTAAGTGCACACTCCTGGTTTGATTGCTGTTGGATGAATTCAATTGGATGGTTAAATCACTTGCAGACTGAAACCAACAACAACAACAAGTTGCGTTTGTTTCACCTCACAAGGACGTCCCAAGACCCTGATAGATTTAACTCTTTGAGGGACGGGACAAGGCTCTGTAAAATAGCTTACGTTAGATCCCCGGTCAGGATATGTAGTGCTTTGATGAGGCTTCACTTGAGCGATTGCACACTGTGGTATGAGTGGGTGTCTTAGAACCTCGTGGCAATGCAAGGAAGAGCAGTGAGGACAATCCTCAATGTAGAGGAATTAGTTGTTTGAATGACTGGGCAAGTTATGGATCTCCAATCTTAAAGAGATGCCGCAAGGGGCACTTATAGAGATAGATAAGATATAGTAATAATCCTTGCATTTTATATAGCGCTTTCCACATCTTATCGATGTCTCAAAGCGCTTCACAGAATATACTGTAAAGTGAATTGACTGTATATTTTGTGGGCGAAACACGGCAGCCAATAGCACACAGCAGCGTCCCCACAAACAGTCGTGGATTGAAAATAACCAATTTTATTATTGTGTTTTTTTTGGACGGATTATTATTAGGCGCGTGTGTGTGGAATAAGGAAACTTGCCCAAGGTTTCGCCCTGACCTGCCTGGATTCGAACACAGGTCTCACGCTTGTAAGGCGAGTGCTCTAACCACTGAGCTCCCGGAGATGTTCAACCCCAGAACAATACATTCCGATACACCAAAGCAGCAGGAGAAGAGGGCGCTGGTTCAATGCTGTGAAAGCCAAATTCAGAAGAGGTGCCAGGAGATAATGCGTTGCACAGAAGACAACCGATAGCTGGCTCAGGTTCAATGAAGGGTGGTTGAAGCTACGAGACTTGATACATTTAAATGGGGGTAGATATAGTTAGTCACTGACTCGATGGTTGTTTCAGGGACATCAAGGTGCACAAGTCGGCTGCCACATTAAACAATAAAACACACACTCAACACACTTCATATTGAATCAATGATGTAAATTCCAATGTCAAACATTGATGATTCTTTAATGTTAAACACAGTCTTAAATCCAGAGACGCTGACCGCAGAGCAGAATTCTCCAAGCTATAAGCTCTTCTGGCGCAAAGAAAATGTTTAGCTGGCAGTCATTTCATTGTTGTATTTCGATCAGGCTAGAACTACTTTAAAGCAGCACAATGTATCGCTCGCACACAATACTGGAGCCACCATTTCTGTTGCCTATACAGAAGTTACACAATGGGTAATAGAGTAGGATACTATTACTGTACAAAACGTGTTTGGTAATACAATAATAATGATTCTTGCATTTGAAATAGCGTCTTATCATGTCGTTGAGAAAACAAGACCATAATAATGTCTCAAAACGCCCCACAAAATATACTGGAAAGTGAATTGATTGTTTATTTTGCAGGCAAAACGCAGCAGCTAATAGCGCACAGCAGTGACACCCACAAACAGTCGTGGATTGAGTAAATAATTTTTTTAAAAACTATTATCCCCAGAAGGCAAGCCCCACTCGTGCTTGGACATACTTTTGTGGCCACAATTGCTAATATCCTGCGTTGAGGATATAAATTATCATATTTTCCTGCGAAATAGTTTAAATTTCTGAGTCCTAACGGTGCAACTGTAAAAATTTTGTTTTTTACTATGGACTTGCTCTGTGTTTAACCAAACCCTGGTGGGTTTGGATTATCTTGTTTGAAAGTAACACACGGGCTCACAGTGAAACGTTAAATTGCTTAAATAGCGCATTAACTTCAATGTCATGTAGCAGACGTACTTCAAGGGATTCCTTCAACAGCTGCCAGCAGAGTGCATCTCTCAACTTCATAAGAGAAACCATGTGGATGAAAGATATTGCAAACACTACATATTTTTAAGGTGAGTCAAATGCATTTGCAGAGATTGCCTGTGATACTGTACCTGTAAATATTTCCTACCTTTTACCTTTGGTGATAGTGCACAGCACTGCTCCCTGCTGGTCTAGTGGGTTAAAGCAATAACTGCATACTCCCAACAAAACTCTGTGAGATAATGATAATAATACATAATACAGTAGTACATAATAGTAATAATAATAATAATCCTTGCATTTGATGTAGCACTTTTCACGTCTATCAGGCGTGCGGAGAAAGGAAATTTACCCAAGTTTTGCCCAGCCTGGAATCGAACCCAAGTTTCTTATTTGCAAGGCAAGTTTGCTCTAACCACTGAGCTGCTGGACCCCACGAGACGCAATGTTGATTCATCAGAAGCATTTTTCAAGGAGGATATAAACAAGGATATAAAGAATATTGACGGTGTTGTAAACAAGTTTCTTGTGAACCCCAAATAACAAACCCATTCACAATTAAAAGTAAAAGACACACACAGATGTGAGCACTGTAAAATAAGAGCATAAGAAAATATTTCAGAAGAAACTTAAATGCTGAACATTAACCTACCTCACTTAAGAGTAAAGCAAAATGCTCATTGGTCAAGTCATTGCAAAACAAATGTGTAAAAATGTCAGCTTGAATAAAAGTACAGTATATAAATGTGTCAACAGCATTAATGCTATTATATCAATGCCTGAATGAAAAGGAGAAACATTCAGAGACAGTCGAAATTTATGCTATCAAACCAATGATAGGTTTTGCTCCCGACCTTGTCACTGGCCTTGGCATCACAGGAGCAAGTAGAGAATCATACAACCTAACAGTGGTCCGACGAATGTGCATACCACGAAACACTAATCAGAATGCTTCTTGCATTTGATATGGCACCTAGGCAAAGCGCTCTGAGACGCTGGCCTGCATGAGACCCGCTATATAAATGCAAGCTGTTTTTGCTGCATCGACATGTCTCAAAGAACTTCAAAAAGAATAACTTGCTGCAACATCAACAAAATTACATTTGTAGAGCGCATTTCACGTCCCAAAGCGCTGAACAGTCAGGGGTTGGGACCCGAGTTTGGGGGAGGAGCAGTAGAGGTGGGGAGGGAGGGGAAGGGAGGGAGGGGAAGGAGGGAGGGAGGGCGGCAGAAGGCACGATCGAAAAGGAGGGTCTTGAGATCTGCCTTGAAGGATGCAAGGGAGGAAGCGAGGTGAAGGAATTGCGGGATGGAGTTCCAGAGTGTGGGGACAGAGAGGCCTGAAAGCCCGACCACCGATAGAAGGGTGGGTCGGGTGGGAGACATGGAGGAGACTGAACGGAGGGGGCGGGCAGGGTGGTAGGGAGTCAGCAGGTTGGAGAAATAGGAATGGGGCAAGGCAGTGGATGGCCTTGAAAGTGAGGATGGGGATCTTGAATTCGACCCACCGGGGATAGTACGGTACAGTATAGTTAGCGCACATTGGAAGGTCAATCGGGGCAGGCCAGCAAATAACAAACAGTAACCTCTAGTGTCCAGCGATATGAAATTTTTCCGATATCGATATATCGGTGGGCTCATATCGATATATACCGATATATCAATATCACCAGGTTTTTTGTATCCTGTGTATGCGTGCGCATTCGGGTGTGCGTGCTCTACGCCCAGGAGGTTTGCAATGCCGGCGACGAGGTATGTTGAAAAAGTTTGTATTATACCAATATAACCGATATATCTATATATCGCCGGACACGATATACCGATGTTTTGCGGATTATACCGATTTTTTTTATATACCGAATTTTTCGATATACCGATATATATATATTCAACTTTCCAATATCAGCATATCGACATGGAAAATCATATCGATATATCGGTATATCGTCGGACACTACTGCCAAGTGAACTGACGGTATGTACCGTTGGGCGCAAACACACACAGACACAACCTGAACTGAAAGTACCCACACACACACACACACACGCACGATGTGATCTGAGGAACAGTTCTTTTATTAGACATGCAATACCTGTTTGGGCCAGGCGTGGCGCAGTGCCTTGCCTAGCCAGGTGCAGCCCCCAACCACCTCCCGGCTGCTCTGACCTCCCGCCGGTTGGTGGCGCTGTGGGTTGGCGGGCGCGGCGCGCTGCCTGACCTCTGCTTCTCTCCGGCTGCGGCGGCTTCACAGATGGCGGCCTCCAAGCCCGTGGACACGCAGACTGCCGCCGGCCTGTCGCGCTGGCAGCTGGCGCTGGCTATCGGGGCCCCCATCCTGCTGGGAGCCGGGGCCGTGTACCTGTGGAACAAGAGGCAGGTGTCCAAGGGGAGCGGGGGGAAAGGGGCCGAGGACAACTGGAGCTCGGGCAGGCCGGAGGGCGGCGAGGAGGAGCCGGACAACCTGGTGAGGAGGGGGGGGGGGGGGGGGCGACTGGGGGGGAGAGACTGGGGGGGTGGGGTGGGGGAGAGGGAGGGAGGTGGGGGGCAGAGAGACTGAGGGGGGGAGAGGGAGTGGGGAGAGAGGGGGGGGGGGGGGGGGAGAGAGGGGGGGGGGGGGGGGAGGGGGGGGGAGAGAGGGAGGGGGGGGGAAGAGGGGGGGGAGAGAGGGGGTGGAGAGGGAGGGGGGGGGTGGGATAGGGGTGGGGGGAGAGAGGGAGGGGAGGGGGGGGAGAGAGAGGAGGGGGAGAGAGGGAGGGGAGGGGGGGAGAGAGAGGAGGGGGAGAGAGGGAGGGGTGGGATAGGGGTGGGGGAGAGAGGGGGTGGGGGGAGAGGGAGGGAGGTGGGGTGCAGAGAGACTGAGGGGGGGAGAGGGAGTGGGGAGAGAGAGGGAGAGGGAGGGGGGGGGGAGAGAGGGGGGAGGGAGAGAGAGAGGGGGGGGGGAGAGAGGGAGGGGTGGGAGAGAGGGGGGGGGGAGAGAGAGGGTGGGGGGGTGGAGATAGAGGAGTGGGAGAGAGCGGTGGGGGGGAGAGGGGGAGGGAGTGGGGGGACAGAGAGGTGGTGTGGGGAGAGACTGGGGGAGAGAGAGAGGGACTGGGGATGGGGGGGGGGGAAGAGAGAGGGGGTGTGGGGAGAGACTGGGGGAGAGAGAGAGGGACTGGGGATGGGGGGGGGGAAGAGAGAGGGGGTGTGGGGAGAGACTGGGGGAGAGAGAGAGGGACTGGGGATGGGGGGGGGGGAAGAGAGAGGGGGTGTGGGGAGAGACTGGGGAAGAGAAAGAGGCACTGGGAGAGCCTGGGGGAGAGAAAGACTGAGGAGAGAGGGCTAGAGAAACCGGGGGGAGAGAGGGCATGGAAGGGGGGTAGAGACTGGGGCAGAGAGGGCATGGCCTGGGTATGGGGGGAGAGAGGGACAGGGGGAAGAGGGGGAGAGAGGGCATGGCCTAGGACGAGAGGGCGTGGCCTGGGTATGGGGGGAGAGAGGGAGAGGGGGAGAGAGGGCATGGCCTGGGTATGGGGGAGAGAGGGAGAGGGGGAGAGAGGGCATGGCCTGGGTATGGGGGAGAGAGGGACAGGGGGGAGAGAGGGCCTGGCCTGGGGGGGGAGACAGGGGGAGAGAGGGCATGGCCTTGGGGGAGAGGAGGAGAGAGACTGGGGACAGAGGGCCTGGGGATGAGAGAGACTGATTAGAGACCCTAGAGAGAGAGAGGCCCTAGAGAGAGAGAGAGGGGGGGGGGGGGGGGGGGGGTGGCTTGGGGAGAGGCAGAGGACCTGGGGAGGGAGGACCTGAGTAAGGAGGAATGGAGGGCCTGGGGGAGAGGGACAGATGGACTGGGGGAGACAGATTGGGAGAGAGTATGAGTGGGCCTGGGGGTCAGGGAGATAGCACCTGGGGGAGAGGACTAGAGACTGGGGAGAGAGGGGCACTGGGGAGGAAGGGAGAGGCGGAGGGAGGGCTGGAAATAATAATATTAGTCCTTGCATTTGATATAGCGCTTTTCACATCTTCTAGACATCTCAGAGCACTCCGCAGAATATACTGTAAAGTGAATTGACTGTATATTTGTGAGCGAAACGCGGCAGCCAATTGCTCACAGCAGCGTCCCACAAACAGCCGTGGATTTTAATGACCAATGTATTATTATTAGTTTTTGAAGGATTATTATTGGACGTGTGGAGTAAGGAAACTTGCCTAAGGTTTCAGCCTGAGGGAGAGGGAGTGAGAGAGATACTGGGGGGAGAGGGAGTGACGGAAAGGGAGAGACTGGGGGAGAGGGAGTGAGAGTGACTTGGGGGGAGAGTATGAGTGGGCTTGGGGGAGTGGGAGAGAGAACCTGGGGAGAGGAGGCCTTGGGGTTAGTGAGAGAGAGAGAGAGAGAGAGAGAGACTGAGGAGTATAGAGAGAGAGAGAGAGACTGAGGAGGCGGGGAGGGTGGGTGAGGAGAGAAAGGGCCTGAAGGAGACTTGAGGTCGAGAAAGAGGGAGAGAGGAAAAGAGAGAGGCCCGGGATAGGCCTCTCCACTAAGGCACAGTGGAGCTCCTGTGCCTTAGTGGTTTGTGGAGCTGCTGTGCCTTAGTGGTTAGAGCACTTGTCTTGCAAGCTGGGGAGACCTGTGTTCGAATCCAGGCAGGTCAGGGCGAAACCTTGGGCAAGTTTCCTTACTCCACACACACGCCTAATAATAATCCCTCCAAAAAAATCACAATAATAAAATTGGTCATTTCAATGCACGACTGTGTGTGGAATGCTGCTGTGCGCAATTGGCTGCCGCGATTCGCCCACAAATATATACAGTGAATTCACTTTACAGTGTATTCTGTGAAGCGCTTTGGGACATTGATAAAATGTGGAAAGCGCTATATCAAATGCAAGGATTATTATTATTATTATTATTATAGGCAAAGAGAGACATGGGTGGGGGTGGCTGGAGAGAGACATTAAGGTGGGAGAGAGAAAATATATTTTTGGTGCTGGAGCAGAAAATATTTTTGGAACGCAGCAGAGTCATGGGGGAGGTGTGGTGTTATCCTTCAATCTAGCCGTTTCAATATTTCAGTTTCATCTTGAGATCCTAACTAAAATGGCCTATCTAAAATTACATTACGGTTGCATTATTTTAAAGTATCGCATTGGTATATCGTCAAGGGCGATATGGTGATTAAGTAGATTATAACCTTTCATATGGCGTCCAGAGATTCAGTAATTCCGTTTGTTTTGTACGTGCCTCAAATATTCCAGCAATCCTTGCTTGCTTTACTTGGTCCGGACACAATACTATTGAGTACTCACCAAAAGAGTTTACAATTGACATAACTGCTGGATGTAAATTGGACATTTCCTGACATTTCATCAGTTCTCTAATTTAATAGACGAGGCCCTGATCTCTTGACGCTATTAAAAAAGGACGGAAAAACGGAGGATGTCTTGAGGGGCTTTGAATGTCATCCATTTTCTGAGCCTTGTGGGGACCTGTTGGTTGATTGTTCTCTTGCATCTTCAAGCACTGGCAGCATTAGCATCCACGGATGCACACTCCACCTAACCCAGCCAGTCAGGAACCTGGGTTTCCTGTTCGACCCTGAGTTGTCCTTGCTCCTGCATATCCGTGCCGTGACCAGCACTGCCTTCCACAACCTCCGCAACATTCCCGTAGCTCAGTGGTTAGAGCATTCGCCTTGCAAGCGACCTGTGTTCAAAGCCAGGCAGGTCAGGGCGAAACCTTGAGCAAGTTTCCTTACTCCACACGCCTGATAATAATCCATCCAAAAAAAACACAATAATAAAATTGGTCATTTCAATCCACGACTGTATGTGGGACACCGCTGTGCGCAATTGTCTGCCGCGTTTCGCCCACAAATATACAATCAATTCACTTTATAGTATATTCTGTGAAACGCTCTGAGTCTTCGATAAGATGTGAAATGCAAGTATCGAAATTCAAAGATTATTATTATTATTATCCCTCAGGCCACTAAAAGCCTGTTTGTTACATCAAGACTTGACTACGGCAACTCCCTCCTTGTCGGCCTCCCCAACTGTTCCCTCCACAAGCTGCAAATCATCCAAAACTATGCAGCTCGTGTCCTCGTCCACACTAGGCTCCGCGACCCCATCACTCTCGCCCAGCTCCACTGGCTCCCCATTCCTCAGAAGATCGAATTCAAGGTCCTTGTCCTCACTTTCAAGGCCCTCCACAGCATTGCCCCCTGTTACTTTATTGAACCGCTGACCCCCCTATCAACCTGTCTGCTCCCTCTGCTCAGCAGACTCCGGCCTGCTCCGTATCTCCCGACTGGCCCTACCATCGGCTTTCAGCCTCTTTCATCCTTCGCTTTGGAATGCTATACCTTCGCCTTGCCTCCTTCACGTCTGATCTCAAGATCCTCTTGAGATCAGAGGATCTCAAGATCCTTCAGTCAGCATCCTACCTCTCTCCCCTCCTTCATCCCAACCCTGCCCCTGAAAGATGCTATATAAATTGAGTTTTGTTGTTGTGTTGACTTCAGTGGAGGATTGGGCCATCAAACTAGCCCGGTAACTAATGCAAAACTACCTGATCTTTTCTCCTCATCTCTCTCTGCCCATCACCTCTCCCATCCTCGACATTACAGAGATTGCCTGATCTGAACCTAGAGTGGTGTTTCAAAGCGATTCATAGTTGACACCGAGCCATAGAGGTGGGGGAGGTGACTGTAGGCAAGGTTGAAGATGGTGGTCTTCAGGTGTGATCTGAAGACAGGGAAAGAGGAGGCAAGGTGGAGGGAGTGAGAAAGAGAGTTCACTTTTGCGGTTTTTCAATGAGTGGGGACCGTGGATCGTAGGCAGCACACGCTATACAGAAAAGATAAGTAGCCGTCGATTCTTTGACAAACATTTTATGATGCTTTATTAAATACTTTTTCCTTCCATAGAGCTTGTTGGACAAGGCCCAGGCTGCAAAGAATAGAGGAAACAAATATTTTAAAGCTGCCAAGTATGATCAAGCCATTCAGTGCTACACGGAGGCAATTAGCCTCTGTCCACAAGACCAGAAACAAGACCTTTCAACGTTCTACCAGAACAGGGCTGCAGCATTCGAACAGATGGTATGTAATACAGGAACCCATGCACCCCACCCCCTGCCGCCTTACTAGACCCTGGGTATCTAGAATGTAAACCTAGCAGGACCGAGCATGACATCAAAAAGATTTCCGCAGGCCAGGGTGTAGACTCTAAACTAACTCTCCTGGCACGTGCCAAGGCTGTGCTGTGCAACCTCACGGTCCATTCTGGCCTTCACAGTGATGGGGGACAGCGACTTTGATTCCGATTGTTTGAATCCCGTGAACAACAACAATTTACATTTATATAGCGCCTTTCACGTCGGGAGGACGTCCCAAGGAGCAGAAGTTAGCTTGTTCCTGACACAGGATTCAAACAAATATTATGCCTTTACCTTAGGGTCCGGCGATATATCGATATATCGCTAAAACCTGATATAATTTTCATATCGATACGCTGATATAGACATTTTAAAAATATCGATATATCGAGGTAAAAAATTGGGATGCAACACACTGAACTACAAGACCCAGAATGCTCATCTCTATACACAATGCACAAACCGAGGTGCAAAGCCGCCATATTGTATTCACAGTCCTCGAATACAATATACAGGTATGCAAGGGGTGGGGGGGAGAGAGAGACGGCTGGGGGGGGGAGGGTGAGGGGGAGAGAGACTGCTGGGGGGTGTGAGGGGGAGAGAGATGGCTGGGGGGAGGGGGAGAGAGACGGCTGGGGGGGAGAGAGACGGCTGGGTGGGTTGAGAGGGGGAGAGAGACGGCTGGGTGGGTTGAGAGGGGGAGAGAGACGGCTGGGGGGAGGGGGAGAGAGACGGCTGGGGGGGGGAGAGAGACGGCTGGGGGGAGGGGGAGAGATACGGCTGAGGGGGAGAGAGACGACTGGGTGGGGTGAGAGGGGGAGAGAGACGGCTGGGGGGAGGGGGAGAGAGACGGCTGGGGGGGGGGGGAGAGAGACGGCTGGGTGGGGTGAGAGGGGGAGAGAGACGGCTGGAGGGAGGGGGAGAGAGACGGCTGGGGTGGGGAGAGAGATGGTTGGGGGGGAGGAGAGGGGGAGAGAGACGGCTGGGGGGAGGGGGAGAGAGACGGCTGGAGGGGTGGAGAGACGGCGGGGGTGGGGAGAAAGAGACGGCTGGGGGGGGTGGGGGAGAGAGATGACGGGGGTGGGTGGTGCGAGAGAGGGACGGCGGGGGGGGGGGGGGGGGAAAGACGGGGTGGATGTGATAATATACAGATAGATAGAGATGGGGGGGATGTGAGAGAGGGAGAGAGACACACAGACAGAAAAACACAGAGATGGAGAGAGTGAGAGACACAGAGAGAGAAAGATATTTACCTCCTGAGAAGATAGGCCCCGAATGCGCGCGCACCCGGGATGCGCGCGCACTCCGAATTCGCAGTACGAAAAACCTGAAAATATCGATATTTCGGTATATCTCGATCTGAGCCCATCGATATATTTAATCGGAAAATTTTCCATATCGATGGACCCTACTTTACCTGCATTTTTTTGGAAAATGGCAGTACTCTCAATGTAATTTCACTTAGCTAGGAATTCCGGCCAGCTGCTGTTTAGGTACATCTACATAGATATATCTTGGTACTAACAAGGAGAGCACTGTATCAGAGGGAAAGGAATGGTGTCGCTAATTTATATGGTGGAATATAAAACTTCAGAGACTGAAACAGTAGATCCGAGGAATATAGGCCTTTTAAAAAAAAAACTCAAATTCTTCTTCCAGCAGAGAAGGCAGAATTGTCCCACAACAAAAAATCTGAACTATAATACGGTAATAGCGTTTTTGATAAAGCGCTTTTCACGTCTTCTAAATGTCTCAAGGCACTTCACAGAATATACTGTAAATTGAATTGACTGTATACTTGTGGGCGAAACGCAGCAGCCAATTGCACACAGCAGTGTCCCACAAAACAGTCGTGGATTGAAATGACCAATTTATTATTGGTTTAGGAAAGTGAGCAGTCAGGTCTGTTGGACTGAATGAGGTAACTAACAGAGATAGGGTGGGATGAGGGTATCGAGGGAATTAAAGGTGAGCACGAGGGTCTTGCTGGTGGTTTTGAAAGCGTATATTGGGGAGGGAAGGATGCGGAGAAGAGAGGAGGAACTAGGCCTTTTTACTTCTGGATTTTAGTCATAAATAAACTCCTTCCATTTTTGATCCTGCAGGTGAAATCTCAGCAAAGCAACCTAGCAAGTTCTGTGACCCTTTTTTTAAAAAAAAACCTCTCATAGTCAGAAATATTAACAGTACTTAATTAACATGGTTCTGCAGTATTGAAGGTACGGGATAAGCTTCATTTGGCAGTAAATTAAAAAGTTATAGTGTTTATATAGTGTTATACTGTAATAAACTTTGCCTTTGATATAGTGCTTTATCACATTGTCGAGATGTCTCAAAGCTCTTTACAGACTATACTGTAGCATGATTTGATTGTATACTTTATGGACGAAAAGCGGCAGCAGTGTCCCGCAAACATATAAATTATTATATCATAAACATTACTGTTATAATTGTCATTACAATTCTCCTCTTTTCCCCTCCCCCATCACCACCAGGCTGATTTTTCTAAACACGTGATGAATTATTGGAGATTGGATAAACCGCACTGATGGTTATTTCAGAATGTTTGACTGCTGCATGGAGTTGCCGAGTATTTAATCAGAATTTCACATTGAATATATAGTACACACAGGTGACACTTTGGGGGCAGGGAGGGAATGTGAATAAAAACCATCCATTTTGTAGGGATCTGTTCAATTTCAACAGGTGTCTTGGGTCCTGTCATTCAGATATTGTTGAAGCAGAGCCCCTTTAGTCTCAGACACATACTCGCTGAGTGCTTTTTAACCTATTCTCTCCATCTTCAGGAAACTGCAGAAATGCCAGTATGCTCTTGCAGCAACCTATCTATCTCTGCAACCTGCAGCCCCATTCTTTTGCCTGTACAGTACAGTATGCTCTGCCACCTCAAGTCTGTTGCTTTATTCCTGGCCTCCTCTGTCACACAATTGCTGCCCATTCTCAAGGAACTTTCAAAGCGCTTTGAAGCGACAAACTTGCACGATAAGTCCTGAACCAACCGCTGGGTTGGTCTAGTACAGTGCACTTCATTACCTTGACCAGTGCAACCAGTAGAGATGCTATATGGTTTACAGCAGTCCAGGGTTAGATTATTTCAGAATGGATTCACTCAATAGGGTTTGGGTTGTTCGCTGGTGCTTCAAAATTGGTGGTTATTCCAGCTTTTTCCTCAGTAAATCCAGGATTGATTTTGTAATTTGGGTCAAGTATCAAAAGGAAGGTTTTACATTGGTTACTCAGCAGCTCAATGTCATGTGCCACTGACTCCATTGACTCCCCAACACCCAGAGGATTCAATTCAAGATCCTGATTCTTACCTTCAAGGCCCTTCATGGCCTTGCCTCACCCTACCTCTGCGACCTCCTAACTCCCAACCAATTTGCCCGCCCCCTCTGTTCAGCAGGCTCCAGCCTACTCCATGTCCCTTGATGTATTGGCGAGCGAGCCTTCAGCCACTCTGCCCCTAACCTTTGGAGCTCCATCCCGCATTCCCTCTGCCTCACCCTCTCCCTGGCCTCCTTCAAGTCCCGCCTCAAGACCCTCGTCTTTGACGGTCCCATCGATCACCCCAAATCCCTTCCTTTCCCTCCACCCTCCCCGACCTCAGCTCGGGTCTGAAACAATGACTATCCAGCACTTTGGGGTGTCCTCCTGACATGAAAGGTGCTATGCAAGTGTTATTTTGTTGTTGCTGTTGAATTGACTATATTTTGTGGCCAAAACACGACAGCCAATTGCGCAAAATAATGTCCCACAAATAGTTGGAGATTGAAGTGACCAACTCATTCTTATTAGATATTATTATATTGAAGGCAATATTACTGTGGATGATTAATAGTAGAACGTATGCGTTGTCAGTTGCTGCGTAGAATACAATGAATGATATCAGACAAAAGATATTAAGCCTTTATCACAGCCAAGTGATTGTTGATTTGAAAACACATTTTTTCATGAACCAATATACCAATTGACACTGCCTCTTGAAAAGACGATTTCTTGCTGGTATAACCTTCAGATCACCAGCCCCACTTTTTTTTCTTTGCAGTATAGTATTGTATGTAAAAAAAAATAAAAAATCCTGATGTAAGGATTGGTGCATCCAGCTCTGAACTAGATTTGGGCTTATTTGCTAACTGATCATTTTTAATATTTTTTTTACAAGTGTGTTTTGGAAAAGAGCCACACCACATGACAATTGGTGTAGCTTATGTGGACTCTAACAAAATTAATTAATTGCTTGATGTTGACTGACCTTTAGCTCCTTGGTTGATGATTTGCGAGCTGGTTTCGAACCTTGTCATTGTAGTAGTACAGTACTGCAATGTGCTGCATTTGTGTAGCTACAGAACACGTGGTAATATAGACTTGCATTTGCATTAATGCCCATGCTTTAGTAAAACGTAGAACTTATATGTAGGACATGGGGGAGAGGGGACATGTAGGGCATGTTTGGCGTGTAGGGCAAGTTGTTGATTTGTGCATTTGCATTTTAGGCACTGCATAAATTATATGCCACTGTGTATTGATAATGAAATTTAGTTGCTAATCTCTGATCCATTTTAATGGTTTCCATTGCAGCAAAAATGGAAAGAAGTTGCTGATGACTGCACCAAGGCTGTGGAACTCAACCCAAAGTACATAAAGGCATTATTCCGCCGGGCAAAGGCATATGAGAGGCTGGATAATAAAAAGGAGTGTTTAGAAGGTTTGTGGCTGTTTTGAAATCGAGTGCTGAATTGTTTTATTTTAAAATCTCCACAATCTACTTTTGTAGAAGCAAGCGAGGGCAAAGGTACAGTGTATTACTGGAGCTTCACAGTTCAAAGTGTAACACTGAAACAGTTGAGAACGCTTGTAAGGACCGATGCAAATTCTTCAATCGATTGAAATTTATTCATATAAATTAGTAAAGCAACGCTTATCAAAGTTACACGTTTCATCAAATCAAATTAATGCTTACGACAGGTTAATGCAGTTCACCAAAATGGGTTGATCGTATCAATATACAGTAGGAGCCCGTTTATCCGGCAGCCGCGAGACCTGGCCAATGCCGGTTAAAGCGTCTGTCGGATACTCGGGCGGCTCGCGGCCGAAAACCCACCACATAAAAATTAAAGTTCTTCTAACAAACACCGTACACACCAGACTAGGTAATAGCAGATAGTGGCAGAGCATTCTGTTGGTGCTTGTTGTTGGGGCTGCTCTCTTGCGCTTCTCACCTTTACTGGTTGGGGTTTGCGGTCCAGCGATTCTTTTTTGAATGGAGGACACCAGGCGGGTGAGGGGGGCGGCAGCGCGATTTTAAAGTCGCGCGAGTTTACTAGCTGCAAGCCGAAGCCCTAGACTCTACTAGCGGCAAACCGAAATACTGCACCTGCGCGACAATGGGGGTTATCGGCTAGAGTTATCGGCTTGCCGCTAGTATGACTTTGAAGTCATACACTCTGTTTTTTCGGCCCGCTTGGTGTGCTCCATTTTGGGAGGGGTCGCTGGACTGTAAACCTCAACCGCAGGATCATGGCTTCAAGCACAGCATCTATTGGGGGTGGGGGGCGCAGGAAAGTAGTTTTGACAGTGACCTGAGTGCCAGTGCAATAATTTGTTATTATTTATGCATTTACAAATGCTCCACTGCTATGGTTCCAGATAAGTTCCGGTTTATCAAATGGGGACTTTTTGGGGGGGGCTGCCGGTTATACAGAAGTGCCGGTGCGTCGTGTCATGGATAAACGGGCTTCTACTGTAGTAGTTTTGATGTCGGAATCGGCTTATTATCGTGCATCGATCCATGTTGATTGCAGTATATCCCAGGGTACTCGACATTGGTTGTGATTAGCTGCTCCATTCCCTCTTTGATATAACCCAAAAACTCTTGATTCCTCATACCATTTTGGTCACATAGGCCAGTCTGTTCGATGTGTTGTTAGAAACACCAGCTGCAAACCAAGGACAAACTTATCAAAGTTCCACCAGCACGTTTCAAAACACGTCTTTGTCCCACAATGGTTTTGAAGAAAAATTCTGTTCCGTAAACATCCCTCCACTATCCTTGGCTTTCGAGCAACTTTGTACACTTAGTCCTCGCTTAACGTCGCAGTTGTGTTCGCGATAAGTGTGACTTTAAGCGAAACGATGTTAAGCCTGCGCTACCCAAAGTATTTTGTTTCCACCCGGGCCAACGATGTAATAGTGAACGTCGTGACATTAAATGAATATACGTTACCCATGTATCAGCAACGTAATAACGAAACAAGTTACAAAGCAAGTTTGCAAGCTGACCAAAGTCATGGACCATTAGACCATAAGTCTCTACGATTATTTTTCTTTAGTCAACCCTTTGGTGAACCAAAGCAATCCAGAATTCACGGTTTGCTTACAGTCCTAAGGAAGGTAAGGTATTAGTGTTATCAAATTTGGAACCCTAATGAGCTATCTTTTAATTATAAAGCATGTCCCAGATAAGGTGTAGCAAGTAAAGAATGAAGTCCCCTTTATACTACTCACTAGTGTGTCTTAGCTCTAACTTTAGAATAGTAACTGTATAGTGTTCATCTTTATCCATTCATTCAAAATAGTAGTCTTATATTCCACCAGTCTGGGTTGGAACCATTTCTGAGTACCACAGATTTTTTTTTGAAGTATGTTAACCCAGTTCTCTGATCACATAATTTTTTTTTTTGCATTTCAACACTGGTATAAAGAATCAAGAGAGTTTGGGGGTTTATCAGAGAAGAGAGGATGGAGCAGCTAACCACAACCAATCTCTAGGAAAGAAGGATATAAGTACTTACAATCTACGTGGACCGATATCGATTCATTTGAACATGGAACGTTTGAAACCTCGAATGCTGATATTGCAATATTGTACATGAGGCATGAGTTTGTTATGTGATATAAGATATTTCTGCATTTAAGTCATAAATGTTGAGATGTAAAAGTAATTGCTTTTCCAAGTAAACTATCTGTGGTCTTCGGAGAATCTTACATGTCTAATAATGTTTGCTAATGGGGGAAATTAAGGAGCAATAGGATATGATACATTTCAAAAGAAAGCCTTTACGAATATGTTGTCTCATTCTGTGCAATTGAAATCCACTCCATCACGGTTTTGAGAGTGACTCTTAAGTCAATGGATTTCAAAAGACATTAGCATCCAAACACCATGTTTAGCAACAAAAACAAAAGTTGCTGGGGAAACTTGCCCCAGTTCTGACGAAAGTTGTAGACCCTTTGACTCTTTTTCCTTTCTCCTGCCTGACCTGCTGAGTTTCCCCAGCAACTTTTGTTTTTGTTTCAGATTCCCAGCATCTGTACTATTTAGTGTTTTGACCATATGTTTAGCAGTCTTAATGTGGATCAACCCATTATTGTAAACTCCCAGCTGTTTAGTGAATATATCTGGAAGTCAAAAAGAATGAATATTTGAATAAATATTTCCGAATGTCAAAGTGGATTTTCCGTTAATTTCAGATGTCACCGCAGTTTGTATCCTGGAGGGATTCCAAAACCAACAAAGCATGCTCCTCGCTGATAAAGTGCTTAAGCTTCTGGGCAAAGAGAAAGCCAAAGATAAATACAAGGTTGGTAACTACAATATTCGAGGTACCTGTTTGTGTACATTAGCCTAGATTTTTCATGTTACGTTCATCCAGAGAGTTGTATCAATATCATACGACGGTAGATTGCTTTCATCCAACCACATTTCATTGTTCGTGGGGAAACAGATTAGAAGTTTTCCTATCTGTTCTCTTCCCTTGCAAAGAGCACCTGAACTTGTGTGAGGAAAGCTTGTACCCCACTGTTTCTGCCAGAAAGGGACTCTAGATGAACTGAATTATGCACTATATCAAATGCAAGGATTATTATTATTAAGTTGTGTTAGAATTACTCATGTAAAGCAAACAGTTCCGTGAGTTTTTTCCCCGTTCATTGGGATTCCCTTTTTCCTGTCTTGCAGAACAGGGAGCCTCTGATGCCTTCCCCACAGTTCATCAAGTCGTACTTTAATTCCTTCACCGATGACATCGTCTCACAACCTTTCCTAAAAGGCGATAAACCCGATGAAGACAAAGACAAAGATGGTGAAACTGCTGATAATGGAAGAACGGCAAGGTGAGTGTCTTCCCAAACCCAGGTCTATCTCTATTAGGTGGTGAGGGCACATTATGGCACAGGGTACCTATAGCATGAACAAGATTGGGATGTGGGAGTGAGAGGCAGAGCTCCCTGAAAATCTCCACAGGTAGGATTAGGTTGGAGTTCTTAGATCAAAACAACTCACTGTTAACTCGGATTGAAGGCTGGTTACATGGAGAGATGTTGGAGAGACCACTGCTCATCAAACCATGCCCTGGATTGCCATCTTCAAAAGGATAATTGGAGAGGTTGACTTTTTTCAACATTTTTTTCAATAAAATATTTTTATTGAAAGACTGTGAATGGCAAATGCAAAGGCAGACCTTCCCATAAGGTGTATGATAGTTTAATTATCAGCAAGGAAGCCCAAACCTGATCTTTATCTAATGGGGGTTCAAAACTGTACTCGTCGAATGTCAAATGACCAAATAGTGACTATCTTCCATGGAGGTAAGCGTTCTTAGATTCCATTGTATTATTTTTCTGCCAATTTTTTACTTTGCTAGTAATAATAGCAATAAACCACCGGCATCTATGGATCTTTAGTTGCATCTATAATCTATACACAAGTAGCCGTCCAGCATGAAGGGTTCTGTACAAATGCAATTTATTGTTATTATTTTAGCAGTTATATTTTCAGTCCGAGATGTGATTGAATTATCTTAATATTTAATATATACACAGTCAATTCACATTAAAGTATACTCTGAAGGAGTTTGTTTCCAGACATCCTCCCAATGTGGAAGGCGCTATTTGAATGTACTTTTGTTGTTGAGGCGTCTTGAAGACGTGATAAGGCGCTATATCAAATGCAAGGATTATTAATATTATTTTTGCCATCACTCCGGAAGGAATCAGTGCTGTATTAAATTTCTACTGTTATCAGGAATCCCAAATGGATATTAGGCATAACACTAAACCAACACACACATTCATGCTAGAAAGACTTTTATAATTGCATGACCAGCCTTATAACTCTTCTGATAGATGGTAGTTTGTGATTTAGTCATGAAAGCTGCAATTTCTTTAAATTCGATTTCAGATCTGGATACCTCAAGGCTAAGCAGTACATGGAGGAAGAGAACTATGACAAAATTATCAGCGAATGCACAAAAGAAATTGAGGCAAAGGGGAAGTATATGGCTGAGGGCTTGTTACTCCGAGCCACATTCTACCTGCTCATAGGCAATGCTACAGCTGCTAAACCAGACCTGGATATGGTCGTAAGCATGGAGGATGCAAATGTTAAGGTAGGCATTGGATTTACATTGCGTCTATGCATGCGGATGAAAGTGACTTAATTACAGTCTGTCCTAAAACATCCACCGCATCCATTTCAACCTTCAAACATACATAGGAACATAGGAATTTTCATGGCGAAAGAAAACCAAGGTCCATCTAGTTCGCTTGTCATATTGTGTCCCAAACTACACACTGATATTATTTTCTAGAGATAAAGAAAAGAATGGCCACCATCCGGCAGGGGAAGCAAGATGTCAAGGACGCTGCCTCTTTAAGAAAAAAATGTGTCCCAGCCATTGTCCGAGTATATTATTCCACTTTATCCAGCAACTATAATCACAGTTCACTACACTTTGCCCCCATCCCCACCATACCCTTTTATATTTGTCTTTATATTTATATTCAGATACTTTTCCAATTCCTGTCTTAACTGTCGTGGTTTCAGCTTCCAGAGCAACTTGAAGTTGACTGTCTTCAAAGCTACTTTTTTTTTAAAAAAAGAATGCAATGGAAGGTTGCAACCTTTGTTTTAAAGATCGACACTAATCAAATTATTTGTTTTTACACGGATTGTCACATAAAGTGCTTGATTGAACAGGCGGTGGGGAGTGGAAATCGCTTTGTTTGTGTCTAAAACCAGAACTCTGCACTTGCCACAAGCTGAACAGCGTTAACAAGTTGATATTATTAGTGTAAAATCTAGATAGCTGATACAGACAGCTGGCAACCTTTTGAGACCCATTTAAACTATATCTACAGAATTAATTTATTGGTGGCTAACTTTACTATTTGAACTATCCTGATTTGAGTGCCTGCTTTTACTAAAGCATTTGTTGCTTTTATCTATTCGTAATTGCTGGTGAGTTGATAGGATATAGCCGATAATTTAAACCCAACAAGAAAATTTGACTACGCTTAGTCCTTGCTCAAAGTCGCAGTTGTGTTCGCGGAAAGTGCGACTTTAAGTGAAACAGAGTTAAGCGAAGCCGCGCAAGAATCTGTACGCCTACGCTACCCAAAGTAGTTTGTTTCCAAAACTACTGCAAACGACATAATAGCGAACGTCGCGGCGTTAAATGAACACACATTCCCCTTTGTAACAGCAACGTAATAATGAAACAATGTTGAACGAAGCAACGTTACGCGAAGTCTGCCTGTACTTTCACATTAGCCATACATTTCCCGCGCAAAATATACAGCTAATTCACTTTACAGTAGCTTCTGTGAAGAACTTTGAGATGTCGCAGAAGACGTGATAAGGTGCTGTATCAAATGCGAGGGTTATGATTTGATGTGTGTTTTGACCTCCAGCTGCGCGCCAATGCACTGATCAAGCGCGGAAGCATGTTCATGCAACAGCAGCAACCACAAATGTCCACGCAAGACTTCAACATGGCTGCAAACATTGACCATCATAACGCAGATGTTTACCACCATCGTGGACAGGTAGGAGCATTTTAATATAATCTGAGCCGTCAGCCGCATTTGTGTGGCATATCGTTCGATTTTATAAAGTAATAATAATACTAATAATACTCTGTCCAAAAAAACCCCACAATAATAAAAATTGGTCATTTTTGTTTGTGGGGGACGCTGCTGTGCGCAATTGGCTGCTGCGTTTCGCCCACGAATATACAGTCAAATCACTTTACAGTATATTCTGTGAAGCGCTTTGGGGCGTCAATAAGATGTGAAAAGGCGCTATATCAAATGCAAGGGTCATTATTATTAATCGAATCCATTTATGCACATTTCCCCCACTCTACCATCGGCAGTCGAGTTTTCAGCCTTGCTGATTGTCCCCACTCACTGGAATTCCATCCCACAGTCTCTCCCAACTCACTCTTTCCCTTACCTCATATTGACTATGGACTGGGTCAAGACTTACCGTATATCTCCGCGTATGAGGCGCACCCGCGTATAAGGCGCACCCCCCGTTTTTGAACTTTTCTTGGTGAAAAAAAACGAAAGCATTTTCAATGATATTGCCGGCAGAATGGAGGAGAGACAGGTAGGTAGGGAGAGAGAGAGAGGTAGGCAGCCAGGGAGGGAGAGAGGGAGGCAGGGAGAGAGAGAAGGAGAGAGGCAGGCCGGCAGCCCGGGAGAGAGAGAGAGGGAGAGCAGCAGGCCGGCAGCCCGGGAGAGAGAGAGGGAGAGAGGCACGCAGGCAGGGAGGGAGGGAGGGAGAGCGGCAGGGAGGGAGGCAGGCAGACTGGGTTCGGCAGAAGGTAAGCACAGCACTGGAGTCCGCTGCTAATGCCGCCGCCCGGGCGGCCGAGGCCGAAGCCCCGTCACCCGCTCCTCCCAACCCCCGCCGGACACTGACCAAACCCCGGCTGACAGCGCGCCGGCCGCCCCTCCTGTTTACTGTATCTCCGAGGCTCAAAATTGCTTGTATCTGTATATATATGTACAGATATATAAATGTGTTTCAGCAACTATTTACTCAGCTGATGATAGCCTTTCTATCTACAGTCTTGTTTGTTCGCACTGCTAGGAAAATGGAAATTTATCTACAACAAATATCAGGCAGCCTTATGGGGAGACACAAGGACATCGTAACCTTTTGTGAAATGGGAAACTGCACTTGTCACTACAGAAAGTGAACTGGGTTCAGATTACGGTGGCGTTATCCCACCATTCAGCAATGTACCTGACCTTCACTGCACGCATGCGATCTGAAGAGAGTACATTGGGTGGGGGGGTCTTGTATTTAGTGATAAACCATTGTAGTGCTGAGTGTGTTGACTTCATGGTAAATGCTACTTTCAAACTCAGCTCCCCATGTTACCTCCTGCGATATCTTCTATGCAGCTTAGATTTTTTAAACAGCTGTATATAAAGTGAGCATTTAGAGGAAACCTTAGTGGAGTGTGTAGGATGCTGCTTAGAGATTGAGAAAATAAAACAATATTTTCAGATATTCCAAGACAAGCTGGCAGAGTTCAATATTATGAAGGGCAATATTAGCACAGGACAATAAACACAAGTGTGTTTAAGCTCGGATGCCTTGATGACTGGAATGGGTTATTGGACAGGGTGATTGAAACCAGAATGCTGTGCTCAGTTAGGAAGCAGTTTGATGTTGGAGTGGGTAGATGATAGGATGAGTATTCTGCGAGGATGCGAAGGTTGAAGGAACTTCTTCGTCTCAACCTCTCTGGCGATGAAGCTAACAGCTGAGATTAATATTTAGTTGCCTCTGTGTGCTTGCAGCTTAAAATCTTACTCGACCAGGTTGAGGAGGCTGTTGATGATTTTGACGAGTGCATCAAACTTCGACCGGACTCTGCTCTTGCACAAGCCCAGAAATGCTTTGCGTTGGTGAGTCAGCCCACAAACCTAAGATTGGGATTGTTTTTCAATGTTGTGTACTGGTACCCCTCCCCGGGGGATACGTTCCTGAAAACCCCCCGTGGTCAGTAAAAAAGTTGGGAAATACAAAGCCCTATGGGAACATGCAGATAGAGGGAGTAAGTTGCTTGTTCTTTTACTAAACACAAAAAAAAACACACAAACCTAACAAAAACAATAAATGTTCAAACGACACAATAAAAAAATAGAAAACACAATAAATTCATGTTATTTACCTTAATCCTAAGAGAGAAGCGACATCGTGGCTGCTTGATTGCAACATCGCAACTGAGTCCTAGCGCCTAACGAACATCGTGGCTGGTTGTTGCAACTGGGTCCTAGCGCCAAATGCTAGTGTTCGTGTTAAAACCCGTGGATACGCAAAATTCATTGCCGCGATTGGGAAAGGTTGTCGCAGAGAGGCAACCGTGGATACCTGAAATTCGCGGTAGAAAAAAACCGCGCGGTTGGGGCGGGGTACCTGTATTCTTTTTATTCGTTCCCAACTACTTGTATATTTGACATTAGCTATCGAATATCACACAGTTAATGATTCTTTAGGTCAGCTTGTTTGCTTGGGGAAACCTTGAGTTAAGTCAAAGTTCCATTGGGTCCTTGTAATATGAGGATTGAACAGCTCTGGAAATGATCGATTAGTTGATCTTTGTTTCATTCTCATGATTATTGTTTTGCTTATACATATGGAAAAATATCAAGTAATGTGTATCAATACTGTGTTTCGAATCCAGGAAGGTCAGAGCGAAACCTTACTTCACACACACGCCTAATAATAATCCTTCCAAAAAAACACATAATATATTGGTCATTTCATTCCACGATTGTCTGTGGGACACTGCTGTGCGCAATTGGCAGCCGCATTTCGTGCACAAGTATACATCTGTGTGCATCTCTCACTGTGTGTTTCTGAGTGTCTACGTGAGTGTGTTTCTCCTCTGTATGTGTTTGTGAGTGTGTTTGTAAAGTGTACGTGTGTTGGTAAGTGTCTCCTCTATGTATGTGTTTGTCTGTATGTATGTGTGCCTTCTATGCGTTATGTGTGTCTCTCCTGTGTGGGTTGGTGGGTGTCTATCTCTCTGTGGTGTGTGTGTGTGTATATGTGCAGTGCTGGTGTGTATATGTGCAGTGCTGCAAGGCTGGAGGTGAGGAGCTCTGTAACCCCAGTTAGGACACTGCTCTTTAGTGTCTGTTTGTTGGCTGATCTCCAGCACTTTGAGCCAGCGCTGGCATGTGTCCAGCACATCAAGCCACTGATGCACCTTTTAACTCGATAACCAGCCTGTGGAGGGGACACTTATGTAATCTGAATAGAATAGTCAGTTTTGCTTCCTGTCACTTAAGCAATTTGTAGCATTCCACTCAACGTCAGCATCCCTGTCTTGGCCAAGTTATTAATAGGATAATAAGAGAGTCTTGACTGATCGAGCTGGTGACAAGAAGGCTTTAATAAACTGAATTAGCGTAAGGAGAAGAAAAAATTGTAAAACAATTTGTACACAATGTGGATGGCTTCCTTCTGTGAATCGCATCACATCTAACTGATTAATAGCATAATTTCTAGAATCAAAGTGGCCTGTAGCTTAACCCAACATTAATTTCACCCTGTTTTGTGGCATACGAGAAGATGTGTGATGACACGTACTGAAACAAAAGTACATTAAAAGCCATTTTGATCAACTGATTCTGTGCATATTTATGTTGACCGAGGTCATAGGTAGCAGAACCGTCAATGGGTAAGCGGAAATTGTCGACTTTAGAATAGTTTGAACTATTTCTAATCAGAATCTCTCTTCTAGTATCGCCAGGCCTACACTGGAAGCAACCCAATGCAGGTCCAAGGAGCTATGAAAGGGTTTGAAGATGTTATTAAAACATTCCCGAAGTGTGCAGAGGGCTACGCACTATATGCACAGGTAAGTCTCACTTAATGGTTGCCTACTTTTACAGTTTACGGGAAATCCTATGAAGCTTTGAGACGTCCTCCCAACGCTGAAAGCATTTATTTAATCAAGGATTATTATTGTGAATTCATAACTTCAGTTGCCTTTGTATTTGTGAAGTCCTGTAGCCTAGTGGTTAAAGCATTCACCTGGCAAGTGACCGAGTTAGATTCCCAGGCAGGGTGAAATTGGCCAAGTTTCCTTACTCTATACGCCTAATAATAATCCCCCCCCAAAAAAAACACACACAATAATAGAATTGTTCATCGCAACAGGATCTTAAGAGCACTCAATAACCCAAACGGCCACAATGGATGGCATTTTTCTTGTCGTCCCTTCTTTCCAGGACTTTATTTTACTACAAATCTAGGAGGGCTGCCATGGAAAGGCGTTCTCCCAGCGTGATAGGCGCTATGAAAACTTAAATTTGTAGTGTATTGTGTGTATGTGTGTAAATGTTTATATGTTTGTGTGTATATATATATATATAAATATACATTTGTATTGTACTGTAGCATGTTTTTAACCACCTTCATTGGATGAAATCCAGTTTGCAGACTAAAACTGTTGTTTTTATTTGTTTTTTCTTATCAGGCTCTGACAGACCAGCAGCAATTTGGCAAAGCAGACGAAATGTACGATAAATGCATTGAGCTGGAACCAGACAATTCAACAACATACGTTCATAAAGGGTAAGTCGTACCCTCTTGACTTGAATGTAACGTTGACCTGATCATACTTGTTCTGCGCCCAAATCATACTGAACTGTAAGTTTAAATTCCAATTTAATGGTCTAAACCACCGTGTTCCCAACCAGCAGCTGGCGGGTGATTTTATTTCCGATTTCCGCTCCCTCCTTTCCTGGTGAACGCCTTTCCATGGCAGTGGCAAGAGATGGTGGTTGGGTGGGGAGTGGGTGGGGGGGTGGGGGGTGGAGTGCGGAGTGGAAGCTTAAATTTGCATGGGCTGTGTTATCGCCCCTCTGGATAATGTCGCAGTTCTGTCAGATGGTTTGTTCACCATCTTAGCCAACTCAACCTTGGCCTCCCATTTCAACTTCATCCTTTACCTTCTCCAGAGATATGACACAGCTATCCTGACAGACAAGCACCGAGTACAGATCATTGATTGAACTTTGGACCATATTGATGTGTAGGTCACAGTACCACAACATGGATTGATTAATGTGTTTAAAACCAAAATTTACCAGGCTATTCCACAAATGTTGTGCTGGCGAAAGGTGTTGGCTATTGACGTCCTGAATAATATACCTTTTATTCAGATTTTTTGTTTTACTTTGCTAACAAATACGTTCAATCACATTGCTTCCTGTTCATGTCTGCTGACTTCACATATCCACTTGTTTTATTTAGTTTACTACAGCTTCAGTGGAAGCAGGATTTGGATAAAGGTCTGGAACTGATCGGCAAAGCCATTGAGATTGATAATAAATGTGACTTTGCCTATGAAACGATGGGCACCATCGAAGTCCAGAGGTAATTGTAAAACAAGTGTTAATTTCACTGAACCTGAATCAACCTCTTGAAGCATACATGGATAAGATGACTAACGCATAATTATCGAACTAAGGTGACATTGTGGAAGAAAAACTTCTTGCCACCAGGCTACCTAACATTTCCCAGTCAAATTTGGCAGACTGAATTTATATAGCGTCTTGGGATGTCCTCCCTACGTGAAAGGCGCTATATAACTGTAATTTTGTTGTTGTAAACGCAAAACACTGGACCAAAAGTTGAATATGTTGGCATTTTCCATTCATTTTTGGTCGGCTGGCTGGATGCCGTGACGCGCGCACTCGCGTTCTTAAGGCTATCAAAATCAGGCTTGAGTTTCACATACGCTTACGTGGAAGTCTCCCAATGTCAGGAACGGAATGCACACTCTTTCCTGGCGGGAAGCGCCCTGCTTACTGAATCTGGGAAAGTATTAAATAGCCGTCTTTGGATTGTCCTTCGGAGATGCACAGTGAAGGAGCCTGGAAATCCGAGCTTGTTTATTTGATGCACTTTCAAGTGTTTGAATGATTATTTGGCAAGGCCTAGAAGCTGGTGGGGGAGCTGCCTGTGGGCTTCACCACCCACCACCCCCCCCCCCCCTCCACTTTTGTGATCTCAACCAGTCTTGTTTTTACAGCACATCTCTGCAATTTGAGTGATTTTTAGCCTTGTAAGTAGCGCCGCAAGACAGTGCTACGTGTGGGGGTGGACTGTGTGATCTGCTGGCAAAGCGATGCACACTATTCAATCAGCTCACGTTTGTATGTTGCGATCTGTTTGCAGAGGAAATCTGGATAAGGCCATCGATATGTTCAACAAGGCCATCAACCTAGCCAAGTCAGAAATGGAGATGGCCCACCTGTATTCACTGTGTGACGCAGCATATGCACAGACGGAAGTCGCTAAGAAATATGGATTGAAACCCCCAACACTGTAATTTAAACCACACGGACACACGCGCACACTTACAGACACACACAGAGCTACTTTGTTGTTGTTCAGTTGAGCCCCTGATAATAACTTTTATAAAACCATTGTTGAATGGGACACCAGTGTTTTTGTGATGTTCTGTTGTTTTCTGTATAGGTGCATTAGTGGTGAGTAATAAGGAAGATGTGCAGCAATGTGCTACAGACTCGGCCTATATAAAATGGAATGACGGCACTGAACAAAAGCATGTTTTTTTAAAACAAAAATGGAATGTAATAATAATCAGGCCATATAAATAACATGGTTATTTTCATTTTCGGATAATGTGGTACTTTTTTTTTAAAAAAGCTATTCTGTACAGTACAACATGTGTGGATCCCCTTTAAAAGTATAAATATGCTGTAATATAAATAGCTTCGAATGCAATAAATTCAAAACTGAATTTAATTGTGTTCCAAAATGTGATTGGGGTTTTTTTTCCTTCACGCGAGTTTTTCTGAAGGGGGAATAATGATGGAAATGGGCTTAAAAAAAAATCAATTCAGTTTCCATTTATAAACACATTATCTGCATATAGCACTTCGTATCCGTTTGAAGATTGCGCTGCACCTTCAGATATGGAAGCCCGAGAGCCCGATGAGAAAAGCCAAGTGAGTTTGTATTTTACCAGACATCATTTGATGTGGTTAAAGGGATCCTTTATTGTGGAAAACCATTTTACTTGTCTTCTTAAATGTTGATTGGCAAAGTTATTATTTTAAAAAAAAACAAAGGCAGCCAAATGCAACAGCATTGTGTTGTATAATGGAGTGGAGTTCCTGTGGCTCAGTGGTTAGAGCACTCGTCTTGCAAGCTGGGGAGGGAGACCTGTGTTCAAATCCAGGCAGGTCAGGGCGAAACCTTGGGCAAGTTTCCTTACTCCACACGCCTAATAATAATCGTCCAAAAAAAACTCTAATAAAATTGGTCATTTCAATCCACGACTGTTTGTGGGGGACGCTGCTGTGCGCAATTGGCTGCCACGATTCACCCACAAATATACGGTCAATTCACTTTACAGTATATTCTGTGAAGCGCTTTGGGACGTCGATAAGATGTGAAAAGCAGCTATATCAAATGCAAGGATTATTATTATAATACAATCATAATTAGTTTCCACACACTTTGTCAAAGGCACTACTTTTAACTGGGGGTTTTGGGGTTGGGTGGGTGTGGGTGGGGGGGGGGAGAGGGAAGTGTGTTGGGTTGTAAAATGGATCCCTATAATCACGTCAATCCAATCAAGATATATGTGGCAATGTGTGTAGGCTGCTGAAGGAGTCTGGAACCAGGAGGATCATTTTGTGGTATTATTCACAAGCAGATAAAATTGAGTTTTATTTTGATCTTGCTAAAAAGGTTATTTGTCTGGTTGTATGTGGAAATACAAGGCCCTTAATGGAAGCATGTGTTCTTCAGTAAAAGCATTCCATCTTATCAATGACGAATGCCTATTGAATACATTATTTGAAAATGCACTGGAAAGTTATCGGACTGTTTTTTTTTTTTTGTAAATGACCTATATACAGTGTAAATTCATCCAATAAATAAGGCATCCGGAATCAAAGTGGTGTCGTGAGTCAATGAAAACAAACACTGTCTTTGAGTGTATTCTACGCGGAAGAGTGGCTCCTTGCTGGAAGAAGGAAATGGGATAAGATCGAGTCTACCGGCCTGCAGCAAGCCCACTGGCAGCTTTTCAACACACCATTTGATGGCAACAGCTATCAGTCGTGCTGAGGAGACAAGCGCACAACAAGGAAGCATCTCTAAAGGAGAATTGGAGGCTGTTTCTCAATGGAGAGTAAATATCATCAGTGAAAATGTCTATTCTATTTCGCGCTTTGTGGCAACTTAACCTTTCATGTAAACGTTACAGCTCCCCGGCGTTAACAGTGTTGCTGATGGAATAATTTATAACAATAAATAAGTTAATAATTGACGCATTGTTTAAAAAGGAGAAGGGAGTTTCTTCCCGCGTCCTGATGAATAATCCTCCAGATAAATTGGTCATTTGACTCCTGGAGTTGTTTTAAGGAACATTGCCCCACCTCCCCCCTTTCAAATTGGCTTTTGCATTTTCCTACCACTTTACATTGTCACTGCACTTAACAGTAATCATGATACACTTTTGAGACATTTCAGCACGATATCAAACGCAAAGATTCTCACCCCTGACCAATAATCCACTGACGCACATTTGATTTATATGCCCCGTTTCCATGTCCTTTCATTCATCCATAATCATTAACTCAAGAGTAAATGACTTCTGACAGTTTAGAGAACGTTTCTCTTGGCTGCTACCAGTTTTTGCAACTTTTCAAATAAAGATGTTGCCCCCATTAGGAATCTCCTATAAACTTGAACTGTGTCATTTCTCAGGTGATGCAACCTTTGTTTTAGCAGAACTTTCATTGGGCTTCAGAACTCAACCCTTTAATAATAGTTTTCAGTAGCTTTCTACTTCCTATCGGTAGAATGTTTAATGTCAGGACAATTCAGTTGGATGTAGATTTATGGATGTAGAAAAACTTACATAAATTAGCTGGAACAATAAAGGAGGAAGTAAAAATAGGACAGGTAATCTTGCAAATACGTCCAAACGCTGTTTAAACTATTATTTTAGTTCAATTAGAAATCCTTATGCAATTGTTAAGACTATTGGAATGATTTGTAGGCACTTTAAGCCTAATCAGTCACAAAATTGTTGCGTTTATGTCACAAAGTGTGACACGTTACTCGGTAGTTGCCTTTGGAAGAGTTAACCCTGTTTTTTGGCCGATTGGCAGGTCGATTTTCCGGTTTATCCTGGAAAAAAAATGAATTAAGTCACATAATCCACGACCGGCCGCTCCCTCCGGTCGGCAAGCTGTAACCTGCTCCTGGAACTGGCCTGCTCCACTACCTTCAGCCTCTCCGCCCCCATCCTTTGAAACTCTATCCCAAAATCCCTTCGCCTCGCTCCCTCCCTTGCCTCCTTGAAGGCACGCCTCAAGACCCTCCTCTTCAGCCGCTCTTCTATCCTCCATCCTCCCGCCGTGATTTTGTATGGTATTTTATATTATTATATATTATTGTATTGTATTATACAGGAGACCTGTAGCTCAGTGGTTAGATCACTTGCCTTACAGGCAAGAGACCAGTTCAAGGCAAGGTGAAACCTTGGGCAAGTTCCCAAGTGCAAAGGCACTTTGCTGAATTCAAGGGATACGAGACATGAAATGCTCAATGGGAATGGTGTCTTAATATAAATACGGAATACACATCACCTCCAAGAGGGTATTCAAACCAAGCGAGTATTCAAACCAAGCTGAGATCCTCTAGCTACACATGGAAATTCCAGAGAGAGAGATTGTCGCAATGGAACGCACTCTCTCTCCCTCCCTCGAAGGACACATCTTGCTTACCTAATTCCGGAAAAGGATCAGGCCGTAACCATTCCCACAATTCTGACTTCCCTGAGTTGACTAAAATGGACTAAAATGAAAAATCGCAGAGACTTACGGACCTGTTTTATTTTCTAAACAGCCGACGACGCTACACGCGAATGCTTGGAATTTCCCGAAGAAAGTTTATCTTCAAAAAAATCATCGTGGGCCAACGTGTTTTGAAACGTGCTGGTGCAACTCCGATAAAGGTTTGTCCTTGGTTTGCAGCCGGTGTTTCGAACAACACATCGAGCAGACCGGCCGACGTGACCAAAATGGTATAAGGAATCAAAAGACTTTTTGGGCGTGATATCGGAGGAGAGAATGCAGCAGCTCATCACAACCAATCTCAAGGAAAGTGGGATGCAATGATAATAATCCTTGCGTTTGATATAGCGCTTTTCACGTCTTCTATACGTCTCAAAGCGCTTCACAGAGTACACTGTAAAGTCAATTGACGGTATATTTGTGGGCGAAACGCGGCAGCCGATTGCGCACAGCAGCGTCCCCCACAAACAGCCGTGGATTGAAATGACCAATTTTTCATTATTGTGCTTTTTTGGGGGGGAATGGAGGGATTATTGTCAGTGCTTGTGGAATAAGGAAACTTGCCCAAGGTTTCGCCCTGATGTGCTACAATCAATGCTATACGTTCAGAAGCTGATTCTGTCATCAAAGCCGCTATATCGACACGATCAACCCATTCGCGGTGAACTTTACTAACTTGTCGTAAGCATTCATTGGATTTCATGAAAACGTACAACTTTGACACGCATTTGTTTACTGAGTTGCATTGACGAATATCAATACATTGAAGAATTTATGTTGATCCTTACTTGACAGCTGGGTCACAAATTTAATTAAACCTTACAGGTCAGCAAGGGCCAACGCTTGGGAAGTCCACAGTGCGTTGAGTTACTGCTGGAGTCTAACTAGTTAAAACTACATCGCTCGTCACTGATATCGCTTCCTGGCAAGCTTTCCCACTGCTCGTCTAGCTAGGACCTTGCTATCAGGAGCTGAGTGGGATGATTCTTGGTTCTCAGTGACAGTTCTTTATACAATGGAAAACATATCGTTTCAGATTCTAAATGTGTGAACGGTTCGCGATTCCGCCCGCTCGCCGGTTTTTAAGGCAAAACGGTCTTCTGTAAACTGAGACTGTGGGCGCGTGAAGACAGTGGAGTTCATCCCTGCACAGCCTCCACTCTGTAGAGATCGTGGCGCTTCTGTGAGTGAATTGGTATCTGTCGGCGAACCTCCGCAAGGTACTGCAAGTCTGTCAAATGGCAAAACAGAACACACACATACGCCACGTCATTACGAAACCTTTGTTTTGGGGGAATAAATAGTCACAAAAGTCTCTTTACCCCCCAACGCACACTCTGGGGTCCCCAACCCTCGGCATTTATTCTTGCCAACCTACACATTCTTTCTCCCCGAATCCCTCCCTTCCTGAACGCCTCCCTCTCTCCCCACTTTCAAATCTCCCCCCTCTAAAGACCTTCATTTTTGATCGTGCTTCAGGTCACACCTCCCCGCTCTCTCTCCCCACCCCCTGGCTTGCGATCGGACTCCACCACTGACAAGTGCTCCGAGACCCTACCCTTGTTGAAGCGCGCTATATGAATGCAAGTTGCTGTCATCTAATTCTCTCTAGAATCCGACCCTCCGGGGGGAAGTGAGGGAGGGAGGGAGGGATTAATTTCACTGGTGCTGCCAACGTTTGGGAACCTAAGATGGCTGGCCTCCTGGACGCTGGGGCACGTTGTAGTCGTTTGGATCAGTAAATGTCAGGAGGGTCCACACCGCACCAATGCCATATGTCCGAGTTATAAAAGTAGTTCAACTGCAGTTCACAATAGAGTTTTGAGCAAAGGAGCACAAGAGCTGAGCATCTCACCAATATCTGCATAGACAATGGTCTCATCACTTCCAGCTTTAGTTATTATTTCACCCCTGGAAAGATAGGATACAGATCCACGTTAGAAGAATGTTGTATTGAACTGTGTTTGTGAATATGTAACAAAATTACACCTCGAATAGTTGAAGTACAGTCCGAGAGCCAGTCCGGAAACCTGGTGTCTTGTTCGACCCTCAACTATCCTTTCTATCCATATCTCGTGTCCTCTCCCGCATCAGGCTCCGTGACCCTATCACCCCCCACACCACCATCGCCCAACTCTGCTGGCTTCCCGTCACACAGAGAATACAGTTCAAATTCCTGGTCCTCACCTTCAAAGTCCTCCACGGCCTCGCTCCCCACTACCTCCGCGGCCTTCTCATCCCCTACCATCCTGCCCGCACTCTCCGCTTGGCGGGCTCTGACCGGCTTCACGTCCCCACCTCACCTGCCCCCCCACCTCACCTGCCCCCCCACCCCACCTGCCCCCAACCCCACCTGCCCCCCACCTCACCTGCCCCCAACCCCACCTGCCCCCCACCTCACCTGCCCCCCCACCCCGCCTGCCCCCCACTTCACCTGCCCCCAACCCCACCTGCCCCCGCTTCTCAATCCGTGTCAAAGAGGGTTACGTACCAAGGATTCACCACAGAGCTGTGTCCCCAGGCTACATAGGAAGCTTTCTCATCCCGTGCTGGTGATACTGCAGCGACAAACAACTGGTTGTCAACAGCCCTGAGGTGACACAAAGGGGAGTAAATCAGACATAAAATCGCACGCTCTCAGTTACTAGAACAATAATCCTTACGTTTATAACAATAATAATAATAATAATCCTTATATTTGATTATCGCGCCTTATCATGTCTTTGAGACGTCTCAAAGCGCTTCACACAACACACCACAAAACTATGTTTTGGCGAGCGAAATGCAGTAGCCATTTGCATACGCCCACGAATTGGTGGATTGAGTGAACAAATAATGATTGTATTATTCAGATTTTGTGACGGGATTATCACCCCCCCCCAACCCCCCAAGCACCCCCCCCAACACCCCCCCCACCCCCCCCCCCCCCCACTGCCCCGGAAAGCGATCCGCTAATCGACGAATAGCCTGCGTTCCTTTCTTTGCCGCACACATGGATTAATTGTCCTTATCTCGGGGCCCAACCACATAAATAAAGACTGAACAGTGCTCCACCGTGCCAATTTGCCACGCTTGGTTTCAATAAGGAAATGCATTGAACGAACGGATTGACAAATGTAAGGGAGCCGGCTGGAGGATCGATGGGGGAGGTCAGCAGAGCGAGGCAACAATGCTCAATTTGCCGCTGGAAGCTGTGGTTGATAATAATAACCCTCGCATTTGAGATACAGCGCTTCTCACAGAACATACGCTTAAAAGTGAATCGAATGTGGTCGAAGCGAAAAGCACCAATGCATTCGAGAGCATCCGAGGAAACTCACGCGAGCGAGAAGAGGGACGGACGTGAGGGGGGAGAGGAGAGGGAGGGCCTCTGTGCAGAACGGTCGGGTCAAAAAACGTTACGTTTCTGTGCCATATCGACAGCTTAAAGATAAAAATACGAAGCGAAATGCTGCCTCTTCAAAGGCAGCTGTCGTGCAAGGAACTTGGAACCCGAGATCAGCCCCCGGGATCCCGCTGAAGACCAAAGGTCATTTAATTTCACCCGTGTTTTAACTTTTGAAACAAAAATACGTAACTAATTTTTGCACAGCAAAAAACCGACCTAGCTCTTTGTAGGAGTTCCCAGTGGTCTGGACCTGTGGTCATGTTGAATGCTCCAGGATACAGTAGTAACTGGCATCCTGCACAACATAATAATAATAAAATTAATAATAATAATAATTGAATTTGAGATAGAGCATTCTCATGCTGTGGTGATGTCTCAGAGCGCTTCACAGAATATCCTGTAAATTGAATTGACTGTATTTTGTGGGCGAAACGCGGCAGCCAATTGCGCACAGCAGCGTCCCTACAAACAGCCGTGGACTGAGTGACCGAATGATTATTTTTGGCCACAAAGAGGTGGTTACATTAATAACTAAAAGTAAAATTGCAAAATATAAAGTTAATAACGCAGGCAGCATTGGTCTGTCGCGTTATTTTTTTTCTTAGGCAACCTTGGGCAAGTTTCCTTACTCCACACGCCTGATAATGAATTGGTCATTTCAATCCACGACTGTTTGTGGGGGACGCTGCTGTGCCCAATTGGCTGCCGCGTTTCGCCCACAAATATATACAGTCAATTCACTTTACAGTATATTCTGTGAAGGCGCTTTGAGACGTCGATAAGATGTGAAAAGCACCGTATCAATGGGTGTCTATTGGCTCACCTTCCTGTGTGTAGATCTGGGCGAGTTCAGCAAAACGAAGGTCATAGCAGATCCCAATCCCCACCTTGCAGTAAGCTGTAAAGAGACATGAGGAAATCAAGAATATATGGCTTAAGTGGAGCTCCCGTAGCTCAGTGGTTAGAGCGCTCGCCTTACAAGCGTGAGACCTGTGTTTCGAACCCAGCCAGGTCAGGGCGAAACCTTGGGCGAGTTTACTTACTGCACACGCCTGATAATAATCCGTCGAAAAAAAACACAATAATAAATAATTTCAATCCACGACTGTTTGTGGGGGACGCTGCTGTGCACAATTGGCTGCCGCGTTTCGCCCACAAATATACAGTCGATTCACTTTGCAGTCTATCCTGTGGAGAGCTTTGATGTGACGTGAAAAGCGCTATATCAAACGCAAGGATTATTATTATATTATTATTATTAAGAGGCGTGATTGAACCTCTGTTTCCAGAGACGTGTTTTTATTTAACCACTGCGCACCAACAGCGAATTGGTGATGGTGGATGTGGAGAGTTGACCAGAGCCATGGTCGAAGAGGAAGGTTTTCAGACAGACATTAAGGAGACAAGGGATGGGGGTGAGACGGAGGGGGATCCGGGATGGGGTTCCAGAATGCGGGGGCAGAAAGGCTAAAGAGGGACGTGGAGCTGCCGAGTGGAGGGAGCAGACAGGCTGGTAGGAGGTTTCGGGAGGTCACAGAGGTAGGGCAAAGCAAGAGTGCTGAGGGATTAATTGTCTGTGTAACAGAAAGGATTTGGACTGAGTGGATTCTCTGTAGGACATTACAGCGACACCGTTCCTCACTTACGTGTATCAAAAGTGGACAGCTTGTTGCCCGGAGACAGCGTCTCGGATTCCTGGAAGCGGATTTTCCCAGGAACATCGATGTCGAACAAGTGGATCTGTTACGAATACAAAGAATGAACAGTCAGCTGCTCCCGTCGTGGAGTTCCTGTAGCTCAGTGCTTAGAGCGCTCGCCTTACAAGCGTGAGACCTGTGTTTCGAATCCAGCCAGGTCAGGGCGAAACCTTGGGCCAGTCTCCTTTTTACACACACACACAAACACACACACACACACACACGCCTCATAATAATCCGTCAAAAAAAAAAGCCACAATAATTTTTTTAAAAATTGGTCATTCAATCCACGACAGTTTGTGGAGACGCTGCTGTGCGCAATTGTCTGCCGCGATTCGCCCACAAATATCCAGTCAGTTCACTTTACAGTATATTCTGTGAAGCGCTTTGAGACGTCGATAAGATGCGAAAAGCGCTATATCAAATGCAAGGATTATTATTATTATTAAGACATGGACTAAGGTTTTGCTATAATAATAATCCCTACGTTTCTAATAATAATCCTTATATTTGATATAGCGCCTGATCATGTCGTCGAAATGTCTCAAAGCGCTTCACAGAATATACCTCAAAGTGAATTGACTGTATATCTTGTGGACTGAATCGTGGCAGACAATTGCGCACAGCAGCGTCCCCACAAACAGTCGTGGATTGAAAATGACCAATTTTATTATTGTGTTTTTTTCGGAGGGATGATCATCAGGCGTGTGGGTGTGTGTGGAGTAAGGAGAGTTTGCCCAGGGTTATGGCCTACACTGTTGGGAGATGATGCATTCAAAACCATTCGAATGTGTTTCACACAGGTCAGCGAACCATGACGCAAATCTACGACGACGGCTTTCAAACCTTTCTGTGCTTCAGCATCATGGATCCGTCAGGCGCAAACACTGTACATGTGTTGTACAGCATTCCGTTCTCCTCCTCTGGTATGGATCCTACAAGAACAATACTCAGGATCAGTGGACTCTGCCCGTTTCTTCCCCCGTTTATTTTGCACAAATGACGCAGCGTAAAATGGCTAGTGATTGATATACGCATTGTTCTGGCAGCTTCTGGGAGCTACCCAAGCGCAGCTTGTCCTACTGTGGATGAAATGCATTTAAATGGCACGATAAATAGGTCTAATGCTTCTGATGATGATACTCCTTGCCTTTGATGTAGCACCTTAATCACACCTTCCGAGGCGACTCAAAGCGCTTCGCTGAATATCGTGTAAAGTGAATTGACTTTACATCGTTTGTGGGGTGAAATTGTCCACAGCGGTATCCCAGAAACAGCGGTGGATTGAATGACCAAATTGTTATTTTTTGAAGGGATTATTAACCCCCTCCCCCGGAAAAGTGATCAGCCAATTGACTGACAACCGGGTTCCCACTCACTGCCAGGTAAACAGTAATAAACTCGCTTAAGACTTCTAAACCTTTCTGAAGAGTTCCTACGTTTACCTCCGATCAGGTAAATCTCACACTCCTTTGCTACCTCGGATAGCATTTGGGTCGACTCCCCTGGGATCTTTTCCGCGTATTCTGCGAAATACTTTGTTCCGTAGGGAGAGTTGAAGCATTCCTGCGATGGGAAACGTTTTGGGGAGTTTTCAAGAAATGTCAGAAAGTCAAAATACCGCAGTTAATATAATAATATAATAATACTCCGTGCGTTTGATGCAGAGCCTTTCCATGTCGTTCAGACGTCTCAAAGCGCCTCACAGAACATACGTCGAGTGAATTGACTCCGTATTTTTTGTGGACAAAACATGGCAGCCAACGGCACACGACAGTGCAAACAGTCGTGGATTGAGTGACCAAATTAATATATATATAGTTTTTGGTGGGATTATTACCCCCGGAGAGCGGTTCCCCGATCGACCAACAACCGGGTTCCTCCTAACTGCTGGGTAAGCAGGGGGCTTGGGAAGTAAGGGAAGTTGCCTAAGATTTCGTGCAGGCTGGGAATTGAACCCGGGTCCCCTCACGTGCGAGGCGAGCGTGCTCACAACCGCACTGCCGGTCTCCACTGGTTACGTCGGTGGCGGGGAGGGATTGGGGAAAGTTTAGCTACATTGCAAATACTTAAACCAACCACAAACAGACAAATGTTATTGAACGCTCAGTGTAGTGTCTCTTAAAAACCCCTGTCGACACCCGAGGTAATGATTTACGTTGAACAAAAACTTTAATTGAAACCAGTCCTGGTTTAACCACAAGTATCGACTTATTTGCGTCTTAAATGTTAGCTTCAAAATCCTGGTTCAGTTTTGGTTTGGAAGGCTTTGTTTCCCATTAGAATAATAATAATAATCGTCCTTGCGTTTGATACAGCGCCTTATCGTGTCACTGAGACGTCTCAAGGCGCTTCGCAGAATGTATCACAAAGTGGATGTGGTGGCTGTGTGCGTTGTGGAGTAGAAACGCGGCAGCCAATCGCACGCAGCGAACGTCCCACAGATTGAGAGCGACCAAATTTTGAGTTCCAAATTCAGACTGAAATTTCCACAATTCCGTGTCCGTCCGTGTGCAGACGAGTCGGAATTTTGTGGGCGGGGGTGGGGGGCATGTAACCCTGTTACATGGCTTCTTTCCCTCCCCCCCCACCACCACCACCATAATCTACTTACAGGAAGGGCCACCACCTTTGCCCCCTTCTGTGCTGCCTCCTTCACCAGGGAGCGAGCTCGGCAGAGGTTGTCGGCTTTCAGCGGGGAGACCAGAAGCTGAACTAGTGCCAAGCGGAACTCTGAGGCCAAGAGAGAAACAAAACAACAGAGCGAGATGGTGGGGGTCGGGGGGGGGGGGGGGAGGGGGAGAGAGGGGAACAAAATGTGGTTAATAAATGATGAAATGGCATCCATTCAAATCCGGAACAAACTTGGTCCCAAGTCCGGGGGCTCAACCAGCTGGAACAATCCCAAAACAAGCTCTCGGACACGGAATTCTTCCCAGTCTGAGCCCGTTTGTACCTACAGGGAAACTATTTCCTCTGGTGGGGAACACACAGAACAAGTGGGGCATAATCCTAACATTGGAGTTGAGCCATGTAGCAGTGAAATCAGGAAGCTTGTGTTTTTCACACAAAGAGCGGTGGAAATCTGAAACTCTCTCCCTTGGCCCCCCCCCCACTATCCCCCAATAATAATAATAATCGTTGTATTTGATATAGCGCTTTTCACATCTTCTGGGCATCTCACAGAATATACTGTGAAGTGAATTGGTGATAGATAGAGAGATAGAGAGATAGAGAGAGAGATAGAGAGAGAGATAGAGAGAGAGATAGAGAGAGAGATAGAGAGAGAGATAGAGAGAGAGATAGAGAGAGAGATAGAGAGAGAGATAGAGAGAGAGATAGAGAGAGAGATAGATAGAGAGATAGATAGAGAGATAGATAGAGAGATAGATAGAGAGATAGATAGAGAGATAGATAGAGAGATAGATAGAGAGATAGATAGAGAGATAGATAGAGAGATAGATAGAGAGATAGATAGAGAGATAGATAGAGAGATAGATAGAGAGATAGATAGAGAGATAGATAGAGAGATAGATAGAGAGATAGATAGAGAGATAGATAGAGAGATAGATAGAGAGATAGATAGAGAGATAGATAGAGAGATAGATAGAGAGATAGATAGAGAGATAGATAGAGAGATAGATAGAGAGATAGATAGAGAGATAGATAGAGAGATAGATAGAGAGATAGATAGAGAGATAGATAGAGAGATAGATAGAGAGATAGATAGAGAGATAGATATATATATATATATATATATATAAGGGTCCGGCGATATATCGATATATCGCTAAAACCCGATATAATTTTCATATCGATATACGCCGATATAGACATTTCAAAAACGGCTGGGGGGAGGGGGAGAGAGACGGCTGGGGGGGGAGGAGGAGAGAGACGGCTGGGGGGTGGGGGAGAGAGACAGCTGGGGGGGGTGGGGGGGAGAGAGACGGCTGGGGGGGGTGGGGGGGAGAGAGACGGCTGGGGGGGGGGAGAGAGACGGCTGGGGGGGGGGGGAGACAGACGGCTGGGGTGGGAGAGAGACGGCTGGGGGGGGAGGAGGAGAGAGACGGCTGGGGGGGGAGGAGGAGAGAGACGGCTGGGGGGGGGGGGAGACAGACGGCTGGGGTGGGAGAGAGACGGCTGGGGGGGGAGGAGGAGAGAGACGGCTGGGGGGGGAGGAGGAGAGAGACGGCTGGGGGGGGGGTCGGACGAGAGAGGAAAGGCGGCGGGGGGTCGGGAGGGGGGGGTGGGGAGGCGGGGGGGTGGGGAGAGATGGGGTGGATGTGATAATATACTGGTAGATAGAGATGGCGGGGATTTGAGACACAGAGAGAAAAACACAGAGGGAGAGAGTGAGTGTGAGAGACACAGAGAGAGAAAGATATTTACCTCCTGAGGAGATGCGCACCGGGAATGCGTGCGCCGCGCGCGCATACACAGTAGGAAAAAACCCCAAAATATCGATATTTCGGTATATCTCAATATGAGCCCGTTGATATATCTAAATCGGAAAATTTCCATATCGACGGACCCTAATATATATATATATGTGTATCTATCTATATCTATATATATATCTGTGGGTGAAATGCAGCAGCCAATTGCCCACAGCAGACCTGGATGTTATTGTAGTTTTTTGTTTGGAGTCATTATTATCAGGCGTGTGGAGTAAGGAAACCTGCCCAAGGTTTCGCCCCTGACCTGCCTGGAATCGAACCCGGGTCTCTCGCTTGCTACAGGACTCCCCAGCTCCCCGCCAGCCCAATGTCCATACCTCCCGTTTGCAATTTGTAATGAAGGTTGCAAGACCAGACAACAACTTGGATGTGTACAGCGCCCTCCACGCCGAGGATTCGGGGGGACATGGAGGAGGCCAGACCCAGAGGAGCGAAGGCAGCGGGTGCTGGTTTGAGAAGAGAGGAGATCAGAGAGATGGGGAGGGGGTGGGGGGCAGAGGAGCGGAGGGATTTTAAAACCAATTTTTAACACAGCAACCGGCCATCTATACATTTAAAGTGGGGCTGGGGAGAGTTTCATTCTGTCTTATCCAGGAGGCTTAGCTTTAAACAGGCTTCCCTTTTTGGGGAAGGTACCATGGGTGGGTGTGGGGGGGGTGGGGGGGAAGAGACGTAAACTTACTTGTCATTACACTGGCCATGTTGTGAGCTGCAGAGGAGAACTTTTCACTGAGATTTTCTGTCTCCGGCACAAACAAACAATCCTCTTCACATTCACCCAGTAACACATCCTGCAGAGCAGCTGATCAGGACTTGTAGGGAGTTGTAGTCTCTTTTAATTTACAGAGAGAGAGTGAGAGACTACAACTACCATAACACAACAGCCGTCAGCTGTAGGAAGACATCTAAGCGGTTTTGACTTAACTTTGACCTCTGCTTGACAACTGTGCATGATTGCGTATCTGGCTTCCCTCAACCTTGATCTGTGTGCTGCTGCCTCAGCCTCCGCCTGTCTTGTCTCAACGCAGTGATAGAGAGAGAGACACACACTTCACATCTGTTTGGGTCAATGGGACCGTTGTATCGCCCTGTGAACCAACTGGATCAAATCGTCTCCTGACCCGAAAGTGGGAGGCGATGGACGGTTTGGTTTGATGCCCAAACGTAACGCGATGTAATGTAGCCACGTTAAGCGTTAGAAAGGAACACCTTTCTGAGATTTGGTACAATATAAAGTGAGTTGTCTGTACATTTGTCTGCGAAACGCGGCAGCCAATTGCGCACAGCAGCGTCCCCACAGACAGTCGTGGATTGAAATGACCAATTCTTTTGGGAGAGGGATTATTATTAGGCGTGTGTGTGTGTGTGGAGTAAGGAAACTTGCCCAGGGTTTCACCCTGACCTGCCTGGATTCGAACACAGGTCTCACACTTGTAAGGCGAGTGCTCTAAACCACTGAGCTACAGGACGAGAGGAGCGGAAGAAAATGAGCTTTGTGACATCTAGGAAGCAGTGGATAGCATTATATCAAATGCAAGGATTATTATTATTACATATGTGTGTATATGTACTAGATTGAAGCACTTGAAGAATGTAAATGTATAAGATTTAGCTAGAGCAGATAGATATGTGTGTGATTTGGTGCTGTTTAGACAACAACCCCAAAATTACATTAGACTGTGCCTGGAGCAGTGGTTCTCAATCCTTTTCAGTAATGTATCCCTTGTTGATTTTCAACATTATCGTGTACCCCCACCCAACCACACACACCACCCCCCCTCATTCCACTTGCATTTTATGACCAAGCTTTTCTTCTGTAACAAAATAACCAGCACAAACACAACGAGGGGAATAACAATTAAATATACAATTTGGAAGACTATAAAACGCTAACTAAGAGAGCTAAATACATCAATGTACCACCACCTGTACCCCCCGGAAGTAATTTTGTACTTCCTGGTTGAGAAACGCTGATCTAGAAGACGTGATAAGGTGCTACATGAAATGTAAAGATTATTATTATGGTAACGTTAAAGCAAAACAACTGTATGTGGTTATTTGGAATGGAGAGATGTAAATAGTATTATCCCCTTAGACGTCTTTTAGCCACTGCATTTTCTCCATTTATGTATAAATGAGATGGGATTTGGATGATTTATTCCTGTCTGACTTAAAGATCACTTTATAAATAAATTTGCCAGGTTCTTGGAAACTCCTGGCAGATGGGACTGTAAAAAAGTCATACAATTGAAGAGGATCAAATAGGTTTTATTAAAAATACAGACTCTGGAATAACAAAAAGTTTTTTTTAAAACATTGTGACATGCAGGAAGTGTTGGGTGGGGGGGGGGGGGGGAGGGAGGTGGGGGGGGGGGCATTGCCTTGATGCTGCTGATCAGTTGCCCGAAGGAACACATTGCCTTTCACTCCCAGCAGAATAATATAAACTTACAACCTCCATTGGAAACTCTTTGTGTGAAGTTCACATTCATTCTGGAAAATATTGTAAATTTGCATTCTTCTCAGCTTTTTAATACTTGCAGTTAGTTTTTTTTAAAAAACCTGAAATTCCTGATAATGAACCTCGAAATACAGTTTACTTTATCTGGATAAAATCAATGGTAAAGTGACAAAAGGAGAAACATATCCTAAAATTAATAAAGTTCCAGTTTATTTACAGCCGCAGTGTATGAACAATAAGTGGCAAATCGTAATGTTGAGATATGAATTAATTTACTATGAAATCGCCAGAAGTAGGCACAAATTAGGTCTCGTTTGGGAACCGAAAAAGAACGCAGTTACCTCAGAAAAAGCGTGAACCGATTTGGTGTTCAAGTATACATTCATGCCAAAAGTCTGGTTGCCAGGATTCTCATTGATATCTTTCACATGGAGTCCCTTCGTACCCCTTAGCAAAATACATTTTTCCAAATTAAGGTGCTTAAACAAAAACCAGTAAGGTAAGACAATACCTGCAACATCTACCCCGTGATTACCATGCCAAGGGAACTGTAAACCTTGAAGGGAATTTGATATTTTGAAGAAGAAAAAAAAAACCGAATCAATTATAAGTTAAGAATAATACCAATAGTCTCTAAACGTTCTACAAGCTGCCTCTTCGAAAGCTTTCCCCCCCAAATCAGTTCAAATTTTCAGGTATTGGCTGCGTATGTCAGGTGGTGCCCTAAAGTACATTACATACATGTGCTGAACCTACAAATTTGTCCAACTGTTGAATCAAGTCCCAGATGTTCTCAACCAGATATAGAATATTGCCGGGTTAGATGTCCAAAAAGGGAACAAAATATTCACAACCTCATCTGTCCTGAACCTGTTAATAGTTTTTATAGACAATATCTTGAGGCTTTGTAATTCCCGAGTCTTGCGTTCTTTCTTTTTTTTTATATCAACTTTCGAGAGCATCGAGGACTTTCATGATCTGCTGCTTGATGGCTTTGGTAGCATCCCCTGCATTCGGTATCAAATATCTGCAAGAAATTCAAAAGTGTGGGTGAACCGCAGGTAACATAACTCCCATCTTTCTCGAGTGGTGACCATTCAAGTACGTGCTGTGCTCTGACACACCACAAACACACGCATTTAAACTAAATACTCTCAAACGTCTCACTTTGTTTTACATTTGTTAAGATTTCTGAGCAATGGAGGAGGTGTGTGGTGTAGTTTAGCGACAAGCCCGTGTCTCCATCTGGTGGCCAGTGGCAAAATGTTTTTTGATACAGCTATCCCCTGATTTACGACGGTTCTACTGACACTGTTTTGATTTAACGAGCATAATTTTTGAACACCTTTTATTAGTTAACGACATTTGGTTTTCTTTTAACGACAAAAAATGTGGTGTTTTTTTGCGCATGCGCAGTACATAGTGTATTTCGCGGTAAAATCGCGGTCGTGTAGTGGATCCAAGCGTTTGAACTGCCCAATATCATGTCGCTACGTCATCGTTTAAAAGCCAGCTGATTCTGAAGCGACACCAAGTCAGTATTATAGTAATTTAACCTGCATTTGATATAGTGCTTTTCATGTCCTCTAGACATCTCAAAGCGCTTCACAGAACATATTGTGAAGTGAATTGCCTGTATATGTGTGGGCGAAACGCCAATTGCGCACAGCAGTGTCCCCACAAACACTCATGAATTGAAATGACCAATTTTTTTGGTGAGGGATTCTTATCGGGTGTATGGAGCAAGGAAACTTGCCCAAGGTTTTGCTCTGGCTTCTCTCACAGATGGTGGGGTGGAATAGTCTTGGGCGTGAAACATACAACAACTTGATTATTCCATTCACTTGGGAACATATGACCAGTCTCCTTCACCTCATTCCATACATTGTATGTATTATAATATATGCACAAACACATACACATACACCTTTAGGTGTGGGTGTACTCAATGGCTCATTGGTCACAAGGAGTAAACAACCCAAGGTGTTAACAACTCGTTGGAAGTTAGCCAGCCACAGGTGACTTGGGCAGGTCACATAGTCCTGTTCTCAGTCGGAATTCATTGTGTGTGGTGGTACATTTCGCCTACAAATGTACAGTCAATTCACTTTACAGTATATTCTGTGAAGTGCTTTGAGACACAGTCTAGAAGACGTGAAAAGCGCTATATCAAATGTAATGATTATTATTATTACTACTACAGGAAAAGCACTGGAGGATCAATCATTGGGACATTGCCAGGTGCTTGCCTTCTTACAGAACTAAAATCAAAGTACGGTACATGAAAGTCTTACCTTTCCACAGCTGAAACCTCCACCGGTGTTACATTACTGTTTCCAAATTTAAAAGTAATAAGTTCTGGGTGCTTCTTCTTGGATGTAATTTTCACCATGGAGGTCAAGGCTTGCCTCGACTGGATGTAAGCAAATCCCTTGCGGGATGGAATTTCTCGCAAGCAGTACATGTGGGAGGCTGTTACCATAATGTGGCTACAAAGAAAAGCACAAAACTAGATTCAGTTGCCATCTCGACAACTCAGGCCACAGTAAATTCATTTTCCCACCTCTTGATTTACATTGTTTTATTTTGTAAAAGGAATGGATATGGGTACCGATTGACCAGAGAGGTTGGGGGCAAAACAGAACAACTACAGAAACGGTGTTCTGAAATAGCAAAGACAGAATAGAACATATGAATTAGGACCAGCCCCTCGAGCCTGCTCCGCCATTCAATAAGATCATGGCTCACCTTCTAATCTAACTCCACCTGCCCGCTTTATCCGCATATCCCTTAATCCCTTTGTCCATAAGAAATCTTGCAATTTCTGTCTTGAATGTGTTCAAGGACTGAGCATCTACAGCCCTTTGGGGGTAGAGAATTCCATAATTTCACTCTCCTCTGAGAGAAGAAGTTTTTTTCAACTCAGTCGAAAAGGCTGACCGCCTAATCTTAAGACTATGACCTCAAGTTATAGTTTCTCCAACCAGGGCGAACAGTCTCTCACTGTCTTACTCTAAGTCACGCTGAAGGCATCCATCCCGGACGCGAGGTGGAACAGTCATGGGCGTGAAACATACAACAGCTTGATTGTGCCATTACCTTGGGAACATATGCCCAGTCTCCTTCACCTCGTTGCACGGAAAGTGGTGTTTCACGTCAGGCTTGTTGACCCACGTCAGAATGTTCACCATCTCTTTGCGATCGTCATCCGACATGGATGAACTATCGATCTCATCTGCTTGAGAAAAGAAGCAAGGAAACCCGAACAATGAATACTCCTTGTTTTACTGAACTCATCACGCGGCGTTCGGTAGCGGGCAAGAAATGCTATTCAATGGTGAATTTGCGCTGAATGTGCCCAGAAAATGAACGGAGAAGACATTCAAACCGTATTTATTCAACCATTGACATTTACAGAGTTCAGGGATGCTTGACTTGCGGAGTGCGGACTTCAAGTGCTTTCTCATTGACGCTGCGGGAATGGCTCAAAGGCCTTGGGAGTGGAAACCCGGCAACGAGGGGAGAGAAAATAGGCGGGAGAAAGCATGGCCAAAAGAAGAAATTAAGGGTGTATTGAAGGCAAAGCCAGAGAGAGACAGAGAGAGGGAGGGAGGGACAAGTTCAGACATATATTGTTGTCGTTGTAGTTTCTGCTTTCAAAACTGGTATCAAATTGTGTGCTACAGCAGGTCTGTCTGGAATGTAAATAGATCAGGGATGTCCTCCCAACGTGAAAGGTGCAATACAAATGTAATTTTGCCGTTTGTACACACATTGCTGTAGTTACACGGTGATTAGGTTTACTGCCGAATTTCTCTTTGTGGCATGTGCTCGGCAGAATACTAAAAGGCGCAGGCCCCAAAGCACAACTGTGTGTTGATAAGGACTGACGTCTCAGGGCAATACAAGCCATGTGTAATCTTATCTCGTTCACTATTAAATTCTGAGTCATCCTTACAGGTCTGCTGGTCTACCCGCCACTGATAATGAAGATGATAATGTGCTATCAGGCTTTAGTTTAGCTAGGATTGGGACTTAGTTTGGAGCAGAGAGAGAGAGAGAGAGAGAGAGTGGGGGAGAAAGGGTTATCACCAACAATAACTTTTGAGAGTTATTTTTGATATTACGTTTGTCATTGTGAAGATGAAGTAACAAAATGGATTCACACAATCAAGTAGTTAAAAGGCTTGAAGTGAAAGTGGTTCAATACTTAACAACATTTGTATAGCATCTTTCACCTCGGGGAGGATTTCCCAGGTTAAAACTATGAGCAAAATATTTTATATTTACCAGATTAGCCACATGCCTTAGTACTATATGCAAGGCTTTATTATACAGTACGTGAAACTGGAAAATGCTGCAACAGAGTTTAATATTGAAGGCTAGGTTGTAAGCATTGTCTTTTCGCAAATGCTGAACAAGATAATGACTTAAGATGACGATTTGCATTTATATAGCTCCCCTTGAGAGAGAGTAGTATGTGAACACTTAGCAGTGACACCGAGCTAGTATAAGGTGGGGGGTGGGGGGAGGTGGGGGAAAAGAGACTGAGGGCATGGATGAAGAGGAAAGTCTTCAGGTGTGATTTGAAGATGGGCCAAGAAGGGGCAAGATGGAGGGATGGAAGCAGAGAGTGCCAAGGATTGGGGGCATCGTGGCTATAAACACCAGTTGTGCTACTACAGCATGGCCGACAAGTGTGTAACAGAGGGAATGAAGTGTACACAGCAGACCCGTGCCAGCTGAGCAAAGACAGTGGGTGGAGGAGTGAGGTGTGAGCAGGTCCGAGAGGTAGGGAGTTGCTAAGGCGTGAGGAGATTTGAAAGCGAGTGAGGATCTTGAACCTGTGTACACCCCAGTGGTAAATGTCTAATGCAATAGACTAAAGCGAGGTCTGGTATTACAGTAATGTTATCAGGTACCTGTATCATATTCTTCTTCATCTCCAATGCTGAAGACAGGCTTCACCCCACGATAGGGTTTTCCCACCCGGTCACTGCTGCTCACGTGCCTGAGTTGAGGAAAATATACATGGTTATTATATATATATATTATATATATATATTTATATAGTGTTACAGCACGGAAACATGCCATTCAGCGCTACACAAGGCGCGTCCCTCCTATTCCCCTCACTCAATTCCCTTCTCCCTCATATGGTTTCTGAAGTACATTGATATCTGCTTCAGCCACAGCTTGTGAGCACAGCTCGATTAAAACAAAACAAAAAAAAAACTCTTCTGTACTAAGCTTAATGTTACTGAGCCATCAAACCAGGGAGGTGTCAAAGTTTGAACCTTGGTCTGTGCTGAGCTGGTTGCTTTTTAAAAAAAAACACAGGAATGTGGGAAGGTCACTAACGTAATAATCCTTGCATTTGATATAGACGTCTCAGAGCACTTCACAGAATCTAATGTATACTGTATACAAATACAGTGAATTGATTGTACATTTTGTGGGTGAAACTTCACCTCTACAGTACTGTATAGTATTGTTAAAAGATGTTTCGCAATGGCATGCAGGGCTACACTAGGTCACGTAATCATAGTAAATATATAACTTAGCAATCAGTGGCCTCGTTTAAAGGTTCAGATTCGAAGATGATGTTGATAGGGTGTGCGAGGGAGTTCAGGCATAAATGGGAATGAAATAGAAGATTTGTATGATAATGCCAGTGCAGCTACAACAACTTGGGTTTATATACGTAGCGCCCTCCACGCCAGACGGTGGGTGCAACATGACATGAACTGCATCTATAGTCGTTTAAGCGCTCTGAGACGCCATCCGGTGTGGAGGGCGCTGTATAAATCAAAGCTGTTGTTGTTGTTGTTGTTCCGTACTAGGCACCCAAGAGTTTGTGTGACGTCTATGCCTTCTGAAGCCATAGCACATTGGGACAACGCAAATGTTTCTCAGTTTAATTGGGGTGCAAAATTGAAATAAACAAATGATTACACACATTTTTAAAACACTCCATAAATAGGTTAGGATTTAAAATCGTAAGTCATAGCGCTTCCATTGGTAAGGAATTCACTGCCATGATTTTGAAAGCCAGACCACATAATACGGGCAGCTACTTTGGATTAAGTTTATACAGTACATAAACGACTATTGTGTCGTTTATGTACTGACATACATAACAGGTGTGTGTGGACAACACACACACTCAAGCATTTGCGTTAGTGAGGCTTAGTGAATAATTGCATGTTATAAAGCAGGTTTCGGTGAATAGAGCAGATGACCCTTTGATATTTTTTGATTATTGTAACTAAAGACTGATCTTTCATTGAAATGAGCAGAGCAATTAACACTGCATTTTATGATTACGTTGACGTGAGCTCTATTTTTAGAGCTGTCCAAAAATACTTTAGCACAATTATATAAATGACATTGTAACCCAAGCTTCAACCCATGTGCATTATAGAGATTCAAATGCGATCCAGCCTACAGGGGGTAAAACAGCAATACAAAATCCACATTCGATTTGAATGTCAAACTAATCCCCGCTCCTTTTACTACTAAATAAATGCAGTCGTAAAAGCAGAAAGTTGAGACGAGGGGTAAAAAATTCCAAATCACTCAAATGTTTGATGACGATTCAAGATTCATTCACCAATGATGAATCGCTTAGTGCGAGCCTCTGTTGTTTTTTTTAAGAATGCTTTATTCATGTTCAGAAGGTTAGAATTGTTTTGAGAATAACAACAATTCAGTTTGTGTTCACTTGAAGTGATCGGCCTATCACCTTCCAGCATCAAACTCAGTTTAACATCCTTCAGGTAGATAAATACTAGGAACGGAGAGTTATTAACAGGTTTAGAGAATGTTAACTGGAGACCGATGCAGTCGGATCTTGCAAAACACCAATTCAATGTGATGATGTCCTTCACTCTTTTTGTATGACTATAAGAATGTTCTTTACTGTAAGGCTCCCTTACCTACAACCTAAAATATCTAGATTTCCCCCCCAATGCTAATACAAGCCCTTTCTGCAAGGTTTGGAATTCTAACAATGCAGCCGATGAAATGTGCAAGCAGCATAACAAAACTGTTGCACAGATTTGCTTCTTTGGTCTTCAACATCTAAACTGCAGTGTAGAAAACTCAAAGTAGGAAATAACTAATGATTGATTTATATCCTCTCTCTTATTTCGAGAGAGAGAGAGAGAGAGAGGAGGGAGAGAAAAACAGCACTGTCTTACCACTTCTAAAACAATCTTAATTTTCAGTTACAATGAAGCAAAAGGTACGACATTCAAAAGATAAACTGCACACCTGGTTAAGACCCCCTTTCTTCCCACCCCACAGGAAAGCCAGATCGTCAAATGGAGCTAAATGTGGTACAGCTAGTCTCTCTGCAGTTCTATCCAGTAGCAAACCGAGGTGCTCGGATTTGGAGAAACTAGAACGTGTAGACATTTAAAGATGGCTGAGAATGCGGCAGGAAAGCAAGTTCCAGAAGTATTTATTTGTGCATCATGCTGAGGAACACAGAGCAGAAGGTGGCCTCAGTACCATCTTACCTATCGAGGGTCACTTTTTCTGGCCAAGGAAGCTGGAAAGTCATTCTACAGTAATCGGTGGTAGAAGCACAAGAGTAATAAATTTCAAAAAAGTACAAGAAGTGATTTTAACTAAAAATAAATCCATAAGCACAAGGGTTGGGTGGGAGGGGAGCGGTGGGGAATGGGTGAAAATAAGTCAAATATGAATAAATTAAAATACTACAGTACTATCTCTGCATTTAAAGAAAAATTCCATTGTCAACTCGTCCTTCACTGAACGTTTTGGAGACAGGTGCAAGATGTCAATGCAAGTACATTAATATCCTGAAAAAGCAACGGGCTCGATACATAATAATAATCCTTTCATTTGATATAGCGGTTTTCATGTCTTCTAGACGTCTCAACGCGCTTCACAGAATATACTGTAAAGTGAATTCACTGTATATTTTTGGGCGAAACATGGCAGCCAATTGCACACAGCAGCGTCCCCCACAAACAGTCGTGGATTGAAGTGACCAATTTATTATTGTTTGTTCCCCCCCCACCTCCAAGGGATTATCGGGCATGGTGAGTAAGGAAACTTGGCCAAGGTTTAGACCTGCTGGGAGAAACTGTCCTTTGCTTTTTAATTAGATTCCATGATCACAAGACCACCGAGTCAATACAAATGCACTTTGGAGCCTTCACACACTACCTTTCAACTGGTGCAGACGTGTTTTCGATGAAACTGATCACTTTCTCTTTCACGTTCACAGATTTGGACTTGAGGGCGAAGGTCATTTTGTTGACCAGCGACTTCACTCCTCTTCCATCACCCGAACCGTTTGGCGACTCGCCCTGCAGCCAACGTAAAACCCATGAGGAAGAGCTACAGAGACACAACACTCTTCAAAACACATTAAGGGTATTTCAACGGTTCAACCTCCAATGATCTATTGGTGCTGAAGATTCCACAAAGCTTCCAGAATACTGTTCCCCAGAGATTGTCTTTACACTTGTTAAACAATACAGATAGTGTCCGCTTAGGGTCGCCTTGGTTAGCGTTTTTTCGTTATTACGTTGCTGATACATTGGGAACATATATTCTCACCTTAGAGGGGGTGCAGCATAGATTTACTAGGTTAGTTCCTGGGATGAGGGGACTGACCTATGAGGATAGGTTGAATAGACTAGGGCTGTATTCTCTCGAGTACAGAAGAATTAGGGGGGATCTTATTGAAACATATAAGATTCTTAAAGGGCTAGATAAAGTAGGCACTGAGGGACTGTTTCCCCTGGTAGGAGAATCTGTAACCTGGGGTCACAGTCTTAAAATTAAGGGTCAGCCTTTTAGAACAGAGTTGAGGAAACATTTCTTCACTCAGAGGGTAGTGAATTTATGGAATTCACTCCCCCAGAAGGCTGTAGATGCTCAGTCCTTGAACATTTTCAAGGCTGAGACTGATAGATTTTTGAAAAATAGAGGGATCAGGGGATATGGGGATAGGGCAGGTAATCAGAGTTAGGTGAGAAGATCAGCCATGATCTTATTGAATGGTGGAGCAGGCTCGAAGGGCCGAATGGCCTACTCCTGCTCCTAATTCTTATTCATTTAATGTTGCGACGTTCGCTATTATGTCGTTCGCCAGTGGGTGGAAAGGGAGCACAATGGAGCTAGGACCTGGGAGTGAGCCAGGCCGCAGTGAGAGAGAAAGCCAGGCCGTCAGCGAGTGAGACCGGCAGCAAGTGAATGAGCTGGGCAGGCAGTCAGAGAGCGAGTGAGTGAGCTGGGCAGGCAGTCAGGGAGAGAGTGAGTGAGTCAGGGAGCAAGTATAAAGTTTTTTTTGTTGAAAATTTAGATGAAAAATGTCCAAAAGAACCTAACTCCAGTTTATACATTCATTCTTATGGGAAAAATGTATTTGCTTAACGTTGTTTCGCTTTAAGTTGTACTTTCCAATAATCAAACTACGATGTTAAGCGGGGTCTACCTGTATTGTTTATTTACAACGTGATGGTTTACTGCCATGCTTCAGATTGGCAGGAGTTCAGAAACATCTTATTTAGTTATTGCAGTAACGTACTAATGAAGTGTAAAAACATTTAAAACCCATGTATTGGTTCCATGGTGAATAAGACTCATTTTGATGAGAATCTCCAGATTGGTAAATGCCACACACATGGTGATGAGCTGTTAGGAGTAGAACGGTCTGATTCTCTATCCAGTGACCCTTCCTGCAAAGGGCTCACTTGTGGACATCAGGGGAGACATCAGTGGGTTACATTTGATGGACAAAAGGCTCCAATACACTCATTGAAATGCTTCGAGACATCTCAAAGACGTGATAAGATGCTATATCAAATGCAAGTGTTATTGTTGGCAATCTGGCCACTGGTACGGTACTAGAGAGCTGCCAAACCCCAGTGCGAGGGAGGAAGTGCTCTCTGGGGCTAAAATACATAATTCACCAAATGAATTTTGAATCCCGATGAGTGCAGAGAGAATACAAAATAACAAACTGGGTGGGTAGCTGTTCCTTCACGAGTGTTCACAGTTGAAATTTATTGTTCGTTTAAAAGCAGATTTTCTCTGTGGTAAATTCCGAAGCAATAATTGTCTACAGGACTTACTGGTAGAAATAAGGAAAGCATACTCACATCAGCACACGATGAGATACTTCCACGTGATCCAGACGTGCTAACAATCCAGTGACCGTAGCCATTTTCTGGTCCATCTACATTTATGTCTACAAGGTGCTGCTGCAATGCTGCAAGACAGGCCAGCTTACAGACACAAAGATCGACCAAACCATTGAATCTTAACAAATAACACAAAGGTGTGTTCACCAGAACAACCTTTTAACGCTTGGTACATTTTAGTCAAATTAAAAACAGTGACAGCATTGTCTCAGCAATTCTTTGTAAGCAAATAGTTGGGTGACTTTAGTGTCGCGTATTATACATTAGTATTGCCTCCTCATTGTGAGCGGTCATACAGTTAGATAGCTCGTCCATGTAAAATTGTGTTCTTCATTAAGATCGTAATAAGCACAGCAATTTTAATGCAGTCAATATTGTATATATCAAACAGAATCACAGCTTCAAACAAAGTCGACTCATATCCATTACTGTACTCAAAGTCAATCAAGTGACTGTTTAAATTCTGTTGCAGTGCATAGCAGAGTTATGGATTAAGCAATCTATTGTATACAGCATTATGGATCAGGCAACAGATGGGAGCTTTACAAACTAAGGCGACCACCTTATGGATTCAGCAATAACCTTACGCTACTTAAAACTCTGTTGTTCTACTGTATGAACCCACAGAAAATAGCGTTCTACAGTCTCAAAATAAATGCAAAGCATTCACAAGTCTAACAATTGGACCTTTCCAGAAATATGAATAATTTATTGAGATTATCCCTCTGCAACATAATGATCTTCAACCCTTAAGACCTAAAGACATCAAACGGCTTTTCCTGACACTGATTGATAATACTCATCAGCCTTTCGATATGCTTTTAATTCAATCTGACTTCTTTGTTTAATAGCTCTACACTCTCTTCAGAAGCTCGACCTGACCTGTGTAACCATCATTAGTGACCTTTCACTAATGAAAGGTCTCAGTTCTCAGTTCCATCTGAATCAATAATGGCTGGATCTGATCTTATGCTTGGTTATCTATTTAATAGTAAAACTGGGCAGTGGAAACTTGTGAGGTTATACTCATTAATTCCCTTTGCAACAAACAAATTATATTTGCATCGTGTCTTTCATGTCAGAAATACGTGATATTGTAAAACTGATTTAAGTGACCACACAATCACCTCGGATGATGGTTTCACTGATTAGGTAGATTCTACAGAAAGACACTATGAACTCATACAAAATTCAGGCCACATAATTGCTCCTGATTTGGTTAAATCTACGTTACAATGGTTATAGCTCTAAGTTTAGAGGACACAAAAACATGCTACGTAAGACAGTAGCTCGCTTGGTTTCACTTCATTCCTGCAGTATATTTTTTTTAGCAGCATGAAGGAGGATGACAACAGTGTTAATTGAGCAAGTGCCAAATAATAATTGATTTTGTTAAATATTCAACCAGAATTTTTTTTTAAATAACTCTGCTGCTGTCTTAAGTACAAATAAAATCTCCGAAACAAATGTTGGGTAATCAGCTGCTCAGATCATTGAAAGCCCAAATGGATGCAGTAAAAATTAATATTAGTATTATTTTAATACACACCAGCTGAAAATTATACAATGCCACAATCATTTGTATGATAATTTAAGTTTGCAGAAAATAGCCACATTCTAAAATGGCTAAGGGAAAAATTACATTTGGAATGGATCAAAATGAGGCATTATATAATAGCAATATTGTACAAAAATTGTGTATAATTAGTAAATAATTCACAACCTTGATCTGTTATGTCTTGTATCCCACTAGTGTGCTCTAGTCATCAATGGAGCACAACATTTCATACTTTATTGTAGTAATACTTATGAAAATGAAAAAAGGTTGTTCTGGGAGTAGTGTTGATGCTCGTGATCAATAAGCGAACACATAACTTTATGGTGAAATGGTTTGGAGAAAAGAGTTTATTCCGACAAAAGAAAATGGGGCAGCTTCCAACAGCAACCAAGGACAGACACCAAATGTATCAGAACCTTCCCACAATGTTTCGAAAAAACATTTATAATGTTCTACAGGCAAGGGAAAGCCATAATGGTTGAGAGGAGGGATTTACATTTAATTAATGATTAATATTAGTTGGGCCCTGGGATTGGGTGGGTATCAAATCCCAATTTGAGAACAGGGGTTTTCAGCACCAAATCTGTATATTCCAGCGTAAAAAATAAGAGAGGATCAAGAAATAATTTAAACCAGATCAATTTCAATAACCAAGTGAAGAAGCACCCTAGAGTCAATAGAGCACCATGTAGCTTAGTGATCCAACTAGGGTTGGTACCCTAGTTCAACTTCAAAAATGTCTGTGCAGCGAGTTCCTGATTTAGCAAGGCAATCGAAGCACAATGTTGGAGAGGTGGCATATTTGAAACAGTTTGGAGGGAGGGAGGAAGAGGGTCAGAATATCCAGTACCAGAGTATTTAAAAAGGCAAACAAAAACAGAAGTTCCTGGGGAAACTCAGCAGGTCAGGCACATCCATTGAGAAAGGTTTCTCCATGGATGCTGCCTGACCTACTGAGTTTCCTCAGCAACTTCTGTTTTTGTTTCAGATTCCCAGCATCTGTAGTATTTTGTGTTTATTTAAAAAGGCACACCTTTCAACAGTAACTACTTTTAAGTAACTACTAATTTTCCATCTGGAACATAATATACGCAAAGCATTCCCTGGATTTTGAGATATCCTAAATAGTTGATGGTTAGCTTTTCACAACAGATATTGGTAATCCTTCAAAAATAAAATCGGTCATTCCATTCCACAACTGTGTGTGGGACACTGCTGTGCGCAAATAACTGCCGCGTTTCGCCCACAAAATATGTAGTCAATTTACTTCACAGTATATTCTGTGAAGCGCTTTGAGATGTCGAGAAGTGCTGTATCAAATGCAAGGATTATTATTATTTTGATGATTATCTTAAAAGATCCATACAATCCCTCCTACCTACTCTTCACCATTCTTTCCTGAAAACATTGAGGGAAGGCTCTGTCAGAAAATGTGTGGATTGTGAACCGAAAAATAAAGTTGGGTCTGCTAAGAACCAACCACTCAGAAGGCTGTCAACTGAGACTGATCAGAGCACCATTGTACAATGGAGAGTACGTCTGATCGGCTGGCTGCTGTGGGAGTGAACATATTGAAGACCCAAAACACGAACCTGACCAGAAATGTAGAGATTAACAAAGGGCACTACACTGACCGCTCAGTCTTATTTTAAATGAGAGATACTAATTGCACTGTTATTATGATTGGGACATTTCAGGTACGTGTAGCTTTAGTCAACCCCTTTCCAGCACCTGGTTCACTTTGCAAACGTTATCCAGCAACTTGAACATTAATTGGAAAGGACCAAAGCACTTGCACAAATTGGAATGAACAGTCAGTACACGGTAAACCAACTGCAAATATTAAATGCAGCTAACATTTGCGTTCGTGTTAAATAATGTATAAAAATGGTAATATTTTGGCACTTCCAATAAGAGAAGTGTAATCCCATTATGGATCAGGAACATGCGGTTCTCAAGGGAGCAAGAATGTACGGTTGCTTCAGTAAAATAGAATTGCTCAGGGATGTAACGTCTAAGAGTGCACACAAGTAAAAATACCGTCAATTCACTTTACACTATATCTGAGAAGTGCTTTGAGATGTTTTAACGATGTGGTAAATGCAAATGAAAGGAATATTTCATTAATCCTTGAAGAACTTACCCATAAAGCCCCCTCTGGCAATGCTGACATATTCTTTGCTTTTCTGGAACATATTAAAAAAACAAAGGAAGTATTTATTAATCACTGCCTTTCAACATCTAGCTCGAACAAAGAACCAGTAACAATTCCAACTTAAAGCTACTTGTGTTACAAAGATAACATCGGTAAATACATCTCTTTTTGCTTGTGAATGGAATACATTAACTACATATACATTACTATTAAACTGATGTTAAAATATACAAAATATACAGTCAATCCACATTACAGTTTATTCTGTGAAGTACTTTGATACGTTTCAACGACCTCGGGCAGTGTATCAAAAGCACGTATTATTATTATTATTACCACCACCCCTTGTAAATCTTGGAAGATGTGAGGACACAGAAAGTCTAGTTGCTAAACAGAAAGCATTGTAAAGGAAAGAACATTGTGCATTTATGTTGAAACATCTTATTAGTTCTTCAAAATTGGTCTAATACAGCGCTTTTGTTTAAAAAAAGTAAAATGCCATCACAACTGCACACCAACATAGACCCACAGATAGCCCCAATGTGAATTGCTCATTATCCAGGTGGGTTTGATGGGTCAGGGGCGAAACCGTGGGCAAGTTTCCTTACTCCACACTCCTAAAATAATCCCTAAAAAAAAAGTAAAATTGGTCATTTCAATCCAGTGCCCCACTGTTTGTGGGGCACTGTTGTGAGCAATTGGCTGCTGTGTTTCGCCCACAAATATACAGTTAATTCACTTTACAGGTACCCCGCCCCAACCGCACCCTCGACAACCGCAAAACTCACGCATCCACGGTTCGCTAAATGCGACAACCCTTGCTAACTATGCAAGTTAACTAATGGTTATCAACCAGCTTCGCGCTAGCGTCTGGCGCTAGGCCCCAGTTGCGATGTCGCAATCAACCAGCGAGATGTCGCTTCTCGCTTAGGATTAAAGTAAATCTCCGTTGATTTCTCTCTCTCTCTCTCTCTCTCTGTGTCTGCAGATCCTGGCAGCCAATGCTCCCAAACATGTCTCCCACCACACTACCTTCTCCGTTGATTTCTCTCTCTCTCTCTCTCTCTCTCTGTGTCTGTGTGTAGGCGTGAAAGGCGCTATATAAATGTAAATTGTTGTTGTTGTAGATCAGTCAGTCAGACAGACTCGCAGATTGCTGCAGATCCTGGCAGCCAACGCGCCCCAAACTTACTCCCTCTATCCCCATGTATGTTATAACTGTGTATTGTGGGGGGTTTTTGTGTTTAGTTGTACAGAACGCGAACTTACTCCCCCATCCCCATGTTTCCCATAGGGCCCTGCATTTTCCAAACGCGGTTTTACTAACCGCGGAGGTTTTCAGGAACGTATCCCCCGCGGTTGGGGAGGGATACCTGTGTGCAGTATATTCTGTGAATATAGGACATCCAGAAGATGTGCAAAGCGCTATATCAAATGCAACGATTATTATTATTCTTACACCTCACCTGAAGAAAGTGAGCCAGGACCATGTTCATATACATGTCCTCCTCCTCGCGACCGCTGCCCATGAAGCACAGGTGTTCACCACTCGCAATGGATCCTGACTCAATGGACTGTTTCTGCGCTTCTAACAGCGATTTAACAGAAAGAGCAAACTCTGCAGGGTTTTGAAGCATCTGCGGGAGATAGAAAGAAAATCGCTAGCAGCCAGCCCGACGACACTCGGTTTACGAGCCATATGTTTAGGATTTCAGTTTTCTTTTCACTTTAGTTGGTAAACTGGGCCACTGAACACGTGGATTGAACAAAATGATCCGAATACATATGTTTGCTGAGAAATAATAAATAACTGATTCTCCCTGCTTGAGGCTTTGTTTTGTATTTTGTATTTAAGAAGCCTGGGTACATTCTTTTGTGAAGTCTGCTAGAACTTCATAGATAAATACCCCAGTGGAGTCCTGTAGCTCAGTGGTTGGAGCACTCGACTTACAAGATACCTGAGCTCAATTCCAGGCAGGTCAGGGCAAAACCATGGGTACGTTTCCTTCCTCCACGTACCTGAGATAATCCGTCCCCAAACAAAAACCTACAATAAATTTACCGTTTCAATCCACGACTGTTTGTGAGATGCTGCTGTGCGCAATTGGCTGCCGCATTTCGCCCACAAATATACAGTCAATTCACTTTACAGTGTATTCTGTGAAGCGCTTTGAGACGTCCAGAAGACGTGAAAAGCGCTACATCAAATGCAAGGATTATTATTACAGTAGGAGACATTTATAGTAAATCCCAGAACATCCAATCTCATTTCATGTTTAGCACGTTTGTGCTAGAGGCACTGATTCTTCCTGTTTTAATTTTTTTTTTACCAAGTCTGAATCCAAGTGAAAAGCGGTGGCAAGGTGTCCAGCGTTGTACTGCTCTGCAGGTCGGCAATCTACAACAAAGAACCGAACTCCATCCTGCAAAAGATTGTTTGGGTGTGAAAATAGGAAAGGAACCGAATGAGGAGTTCGCAAGAACATAAAATGCTCGAAATAATTGCAAAATATCGCCGTGCAAAATGGGATTGAACTATATCTGAATGCGAATGAATCAGCTGAAACACCATGGCCCACCTACCTTCCATGCCCTTGCACTGTTTATACACCATTTTAGTTAGTCTTCATAACAACAACAACTTCGATTTATAACACGCCCTCCACGCCGAATGGCGTCTCAGAGCACTTCACAATAACGGATCCCAGGGGCGAGCCAGGGGCAGGGGGAGAATGGTGACTAAAGGCGCAGTCGAAGAGAAAGGTATTTAGCTGGGAAGAGAGGCGGCGAGGTGAAGGGAGTGAGGAAGGGAGTTCCAGTGACTCTTGGCGTAGTGACTGAAGGCACGGCCGCCGATGGTGGAGCGGAGGATTCGGGGGACAAGGAGGCCAGACCCGGTGGAGCGAAGGCAACGGGTGCTGATTTGAGGAGAGAGGAGGTCGGAGAGGTAGGGGGGTGCAGAGGAGTGGAGGGATTTGAAAACATGGGTGAGGATCTTGAAATCGATCCTCTCAGGAACAGTATCATAACACACAAGACAGTATCATAATACTGGTAAGTAATTCCATTACAATCCATCCAAACTGCAACACTACTCCCAAGGTTAATATCAAACCAATCCTTAAACTGCCTTATAGTCACTAAAGGTCATGCTGAAACTGCTAAGGCCCGCAAGAACAAATTAGATATATCTCCTACTTCTGTTCAGTTAGAATCACATCTTTAATGCAACTGTCTATATGGATCGAGTTCAATAGTTCCATTCCTTCCACCCAGGTAGCTTCAGCCACATTTGCTTAGGTTTTAGGGGCCAAAAAATGTAGAAAGGGATTGAAATAGAGCAAGAATTCACCCACGATACACACAAGTCTCTCCGCTGTGTAGTGGCTCCTGTAAAGCGTTTTGGAGTGGCCTCCTGATGTGAAAGGCGCTATACCAAATACGGGAATTCTTCTCATTAATAACTTGCATTTCACATCACATCTTACCCCTTGTTGTTGATTTGCCTGCAGGATTTCTGATACTGAAACTGGCAGGCACAGAGCTTGACTCAGATCCATCTCGTCATCCTTCAGGCCCAGCAGACTACTCCCAAACAGGTTTTGGTTATCCTGCACAGAGCAATAACAACAGTCAAGAAAGTTCATCGTACACAGCAAGGTGTCAGGAGTAAAGGTTCACCACTGCCATAAGAAGCATTTGCAGGCGAACGGGGGACAATACGATGTTGGTTATGTGATGGTAACAGAGTTCGAACTGGTTCAGCTCACAGCACAATGAGCAACAACAGAACATTTGTACTCGTGCAGTGTGTGTGTGTGTGTGGTGTGTGTGTGTGTGTGTGTGTGTGTGCGCGTGCGTGCGTCTCTCTCTCTCTCTGCTAATTTGCAATAGAAATGTTGAGTAGGACTGGAGGAAACTAGACATTTTCCCCCTCTGCAATCATCAAGGTTAAAGGAATGGAAACATTTTTCTCTGATTTTCACCTATTATCAGACTGAGTGCATCCAAGTCAAGATGCACCTCAACCTCAGAACAGCACGCACTTGTTCAAGAAGGTGACATTTAATTTCTAACATATTACAAGAGAGTCATTGATTTGAGCTAGATTCCGATCATAGTAAGTTGACCTTCATTACACAGTTCTACAAATAAGTGTGTGTTTTTTTAAAAAAAAAACTTATACAGTACATAGAAATGTTTCAGGAACATTGTTTTCTTGTGAAAATAATCTCTCCCATTTGCTTTCAATGAAGAAACACCCCAACCACGGTTTCAGGCAATCTTTTCCACAGTGAAATTCATTGTCAGGTTCAAACAATGTTATGCATTACAAAGAGTCTGCAAGTTTCCAATCTCAAAATCATCATATCTGTTGAGGGAATTATTTTTTTTAAAGAAAAGTTTTAAAGGTTGTCAAGCCCTCCCTCAAAGGATCGCAACATTTGTTGAACCTCGCTTGCCAACTCAAATGACATTAATGTCTTCTAGAGGATTTGCTAGAAAGGTTTAGAGTATTTAATGTGCTTTGAAAGATTAAACTTAAAAGTATACCTTTCTGAAAGAAGCAGGGGTTCTGGAATAATAATACAGTGCCAACGAAAAGAGATCCTCTATATCTTCTGTCTCCAAACTACTTGGAGCGCTTTCAAGTGAGCCTGAAATATAAACAGATATCGCACTAGCCTCATATTTCACATGCAGGAAATATTGTGAAAATGTCAATTCAATGTAAACATCTGACTAGTCCACTACATCATGCTGTTGCCTAGATTCTTTCAACAAGTATGAAAAATCTTTGGCTTTAAATATATATTTTTTTAAAAGCGCAGAAAGCCACATAGGTGTAATAGTCTACAATTCAATAATCATTTCAAACATGTTAGGAACTTGTTTTGATTTAGATTGCTCGGAGAAAAGGGGGGGGGGGGGGGATACGGTGAGGGGTGGGGGGGGAAAGAGAAAGAAAGGAAAGATTGCCATTTACAAGCAAGCAAACACAAAACTTGAATAAGTCTTTTTTCGTGCCAATATTCAGTGTAAAGTGAGGAAACTGTTGGTGTGCAATGTGCTGTGCATCACATCCATTCTGTGTACTCCAACAAGCTTTAAAAGCTCAATGATGAGCAGACCATGGTATAATCCATTTACTCTCAGTATACTGGTGAGACAAAGCTGGCCTACGCTGACAGAAATATGGCAGACAGCTTTACATGACAGCGAGATTAAACAATTGTCCTGTGATTGTTCTGGTCGAGTCCTCCTGGTTGGAAATTCTCACAAATACTCCGGTTGGTATGTCCAGATCATTTCTGGTGTCTGCTGTGATCTTTAATTCACGTTAACTGCACGGCTGAGGTTCACTATGGTCACACGCACTAGGACTGAAGCCAACCAACACAAGAAGCAAAAGCAGCCGAATAATTCTTCAGCCTTATCTGGGGGACGCTATTGCATGATAAAAATCGGGATGTTTCCCAGAGCACAGTAGAATGTATCCCAATGGAAGGTGAAATAAATCAACGTCATTCAGGAGATGGAGGAAACTGACAGATTCCCTCCCAGTTTTCTCTCCTTTTCCCTTTCTTCTGGACTGACTTTGGATTGTTATTCTTTGTACTACAATCTGGTGTCACTGACACCTATGCTATCTTGCATAATTGGTGCTTTAATTACTGCTACGCCTTGACATTAGGTCTCAGCAGGTTATTCAACAGAGGAGATAATTGCTGCCGAGCCGAAAGAATGCAACGCGTGGTGAAAATGTCACTGAAATTATTTCGAAAGCAGCAAACTCACTGCTACAAATTGAGACCATCACTAAATCGGAAACATAAAATGCCATTGCCTTTACATTTCACAAATAAAAGTGGGGATTCAATTATTAATTAAAACTAGAATTGTGACTTCATCAGTTTCATTTGTTCACACTTTGCAATGTTAATCCAACGATTTGCTAAATTCCTAATGACTGCAATGCAATATTGGAATCTTGGTTGCTGGCTGGTCAATACATAGAAACTGGTAAAGGTTACAAAATAAAAAGTAATTTGAGTAGACTTACGAATAATTTCTTCCTTATTTTCTACTTCTTGAGACAATAAAACTTCTCTAGGAAGGGAACAAAAAAAACCACAATATGATTTAGAGTGGCACTAGATTTAGAATTAAGAATTCTAAAATATTTCAAAACAAATAACGTAATAACAATCTTTTCATTCGAAATAGTGCCTCATTACATCATTGAGATGTCTCAAAGCGATATTGTAAATTGGATTCACTATGTATTTTCAGGAACTAATTTGTGTAAACTTGCATTTATATAGCGCCCTTCACGTAGGCTAACAACACGCAGCGCTTTACAAAGATGGGGTTGGTTGCAGAGGAAGAGCAATTGTTGTACAGGACCTAAATTCTTATGCTGGGCTTTGGAAATGAATAACTGTGTCAAGAATACAACTACAAAGTCACTGAATGCGACTGACATTTTGTGAAGTGCTTCCGTGATATTCAAGGTTTATAGGGTACTGTATCAAATACAAGGGTTTGCATAGATTATACAGCACAGAAACAGGCAAGTGGATGCAACTAGTCCATGTCTCTGTTTATACTCAGTCTGATTATTATTACTGTATTAACTAAAACAGATTGCTCCTTATAGGTTGTCAAGGTTCTTCCAAATGCAAATGGTGCACTCTTTACACCGAGACCGCATGTGTGACTTGAATGTTAAGATTCTCTAAATGTTTTATTTTTGTATGGAATCAAACTTGAACTTTGTCATTTAACTGAAAAAATAGAAAAATTATCCAAAGCAAATAATAATTCATACACAAAATTCTGAGAATGTACTTTAGTAAATCTTTTGGAGGTTGAGTAAAGAGAAATTTACTCTACCACAGCTTTCAGCCACTATGCCTCTGAACCTCTGGAATTCCCTGTCTCAATATGCCCACCTTGCCCCCCTCTTTGCCCGTTTTCAAATCGCACCTCAAGGCTTTCCTCTTTAACTTTGCATATGGTCACCTTCCCTTTCCCCCTCAGCTCAATGCCAAACTAGGTTATTGTTCAGGTTTCCGAGACGCTATCTCGTGTGAGGGTACTGTATAAATGCAAGTTATTCCCGTATTTACCCGGAGTCGGATACGCACCTTATAAAAGAAAATTAAAAGCTGTAAAGTTGGTTGAAGATTCAGAGATGCAGGATTGCTGAAAGGATTATCTCAAACATATTCATACGCAAACTATCTTCATGCAGTACTTTCAATCAACAACACACACTGAAGGTTCGCAAGCTTGTGTTTTAAAAATAACTTTGTACTCACTTTGCATTGACTAGAATGACTAACATGAGGAAGAAAATTAGGAAAGGGTCTGCTTGCTGAAGATAGACATCCCACATGACCCTCGCGACATCTTCTACACAACAACCCGCAAACAAGCTGGCCACCTTCAGAGGAAAAGACAAAGCCCACTCTGTAAGCTGAAATGATTGAAAGTGGTACACTGGATACACGCTAAATAACATCACAAAACTGTAAGTGAAGCTCAACTCCATTGGTAAAAAGACTGCATTGTTTAATTGGTAATCAGTGCCGTTAGTTGATCTGGGCTGTGACAGGCTCGATAGAATTGAGCTTAGCACTGCTAGGCTTAGGTGGGGAGGGTTAAACCACAAATATTAGTGTGAGTCAACCAGAACTAAAAGCAGGCCATCTTCAGAAAAGGGATTCAGGTGAAGACCCTCAAGTCTGTTTGATTTCATTATTCCAGAATGTCACCTTCCCTTTAAGAGCATCAAGTTATTTTTTTCACCCCGCAAATGGATCCTGGGCTAAACCACGCTTTGTCGTCCCAGCTGTCAATTGTTATCCAGGTAAAGAAATAAAAGCATGTCCCAAAGTTGTCCTTTTTAATTCAGCCTCTTATGCTTAGTTTCAGGACAGGATTGGCAGTGCTGCCGATAAGTCCTATGCCCACACAAATGGTGACAACAGGGAAAATAACAGAATGGGCTTAAAATATAAAAAGCATTCAAAGACGGACGGCATCACCTCAAAAAACAAAAATGCAGTTGCTTAAGGTAAAACACTTTGGGAGCTTCTTCCTCTGAAGCATTCCATTCAGGAGATTTAAAAAAACATAAAATACAAAGATTGCTGTAAATAAATTTTGAAACTTTTAATTTAAAAAAAAGTATAGCAAAATCTAAATTATTTAAACAGAATACTTCGGGACTGAATAAAGAAATGAATTCCACTGGCTGCATTTCTAATGGACAAAGTAACTGGAATTAGTATAAATCAAATTAAGTTAACTGAGAAGTAGGGAACGGCGATTAATCGTTTTTTCAATTAAACCCGATATGATTTTCAGATCGGTGTGCCGATATGGTGATTCTAAAAAAACTGTTATATCGAGAGATTCGATTTTAAAAATATACAGTGATATATTTTTAATATCGTTCCTGGCAATTTATCAATATTGTTGGTATTATCAGTGTAATGCGATCTTTTCCAGCTTACCTTGTCGCCGGCATTGCAACCTCCTAGATCTAGAGCATGGAATGCGCGTGCATTCGGTGCGCGCGCACAATTAACGGGCGTGCACATCTGATGCGCACGCAGACTTTACTGTGTATACTCGACGTGAGTCGTGGCGTCTTAACAAAGTCGCATCGCTGAAAATTGTAGTTTGAAAATTGACCTTTCTCATCATGGGGAAAAGAAGCCCCGTATGGGACTACTTTGAAAACAATGCAGTCAGTAATGGTGTGTATAGATGTACAGTTTGCAAGGTCTTGGTTAAGACATCTGATTCGAGCACGAGCAACCTGCGACAACACATTAAGCAGCACCACCCCGCCCAGCACGCTGCCCTCAGAGCGAAATCATTGTCGACAACAGCAGGAAGTCGAACCAGCGCTTCGGAGAAAGCGACAGGTAGTGGGGCCAGTGCAGCTCAAACAATTCCTGCTTTATTTAAGAGGAGAACATTGTACCAGAGAGGGGACAAAAAGTGGCAAAGTATCACGAACGCTGTCACTTTTTGCTTAGCAAAGGAGAGCTTGCCAATGGCGAAGGACATTAATTCAGACTACATAAAAATAAGTGGCATTTTGTGGCTGTAAGTGTTATTTTTGTGTGTGAGAGTTAGAAGCCAGATTATCACTGCTTCTATGTGTGTGTCTCGTCAGACACACACAGCAGTGATAATCTGGCTTCTAACTCTTAACAGTCAGACTGTCTGTCTCTCTTTTCTATTGTAATAGATTTCATTTACACGTGGACATTACATGCTACTTTCAAGCAAGAAATGGAGGAGAAAAAATCTCTAGATTTTGTTTTTGGTGTGTGTGTGTGTTCTATTTTGTGTTTAGAGATGGAGGGAGAGAAGGAGAGGGGGAAAGTTGGGAGAAGGAGAGAGGAAGAGAGGAGAGGGAGGGAGAGAATGAGAGGGGGAAAGGAGGGAGAGAAGGAGCGAGGGGAAAGGAGGGAGAGAAGGAGAGAGGCGAGGGAGGGAGGGAGAGAAGGAGAGGGGGAAAGTTGGGAGAGAAGGAGAGAGGAAGAGAGAAGAGGGAGGGAGAGAAGGAGAGGGTGAAAGGAGGGAGAGAAGGAGCGAGGGGAAAGGAGGGAGAGAAGGAGAGAGGAAGAGAGGAGAGGGAGGGCGGGAGAGAAGGAGAGGGTGAAAGGAGGGAGAGAAGGAGCGAGGGGAAAGGAGGGAGAGAAGGAGAGAGGAAGAGAGGAGAGGGAGGGCGGGAGAGAAGGAGAGGGGGAAAGGAGGGAGAGAAGGAGAGAGGGGAGGGAGGGAGAGGGGGAAAGTTGGGAGAGAAGGAGAGAGGAAGAGAGGAGAGGGAGGGAGAGAAGGAGAGGGAGAAAGGAGGGAGAGAAGGAGCGAGGGGAAAGGAGGGAGAGAAGGAGAGAGGGGAAGGAGGGAGGGAGGGAGAGAAGGAGAGAGGGGAGGGAGGGAGAGAAGGAGAGAGGGGAGGGAGGGAGGGAGGGAGGGAGAGAAGGAGAGAGGGGAGGGAGGGAGAGAAGGAGAGGGGGAAAGGAGGGAGAGGAGACAGGGAGGAGGGAGAGGAGAGAGGGAGAGTGGAGGGGGAGGGAGAGAAGGAGAGGGGGGAGGGAGAGAAGGAGAGGGGGGAGGGAGGGAGGGAGAGAAGGAGAGGGGGAAAGGAGGGAGAGAAGGAGAGAGGAGAGGAGGGAGAGAAGGAGAGGGGGAGGTAGGGAGCAAACAACATCGTATAATTCAACAGACCTTGACACCAACATTACAAACTTTCTGGACCTAGAGCACGCATTTCGAAATGTGCGTGCACCACGACTGCGCGCGCATCATCAGTGCGGATGCACCGTCAATGCGCGCGCACCATAAATGCGCGCGCACCATCAATGCACGCGCACTTCGAATGCACGCGCATGCGCAGTATAAAAACTCGATAGATCGGTTTAAGCAGGTATGAGCAAACCGATATATCCATATCCGGAAAAATCCCATATCGTCGTTCCCTAATGAGAAGGAACAATTTTAAAGTCAAACACAAATAACTTCAAATTGCTCTTAAGAATGCCATTTTAATACAGTGGACATTTTATGAAAGTTACCTTAGAAATACATTCTTGATAAGATTCTGAGTATGCGCAGTTGAGGATATCAAATATACCGACTGTGCTTCGGAGACTTAATAATAATCTTTGCATTTGATGTAGCGCTTTTCATATCTTATCGACATCCCAAAGCGCTTCACAGAATATACTGTAAAGTGAATTGACTGCATATATCTGTGGGTGAAATACAGCCAATTGTGCACAGCAGTGTTCCCCACAAACCGTCGTGGATTGAAATGACCAATTTTATTATTGTGTTTTTTTTTGGACGGATTATTATCATTGAATTCCTTCAGTGGAGGAAGGAAACTCGCCCAAGGTTTGGCCCTGACCTGCCTGGATTCGAACACAGGTCTCCCCAGCTTGCAAGACAAGTGCTCTAACCACAGGAGCTCTACTTGAACATTACAAACATACAACATATTTTTGAAGGGCTATATTTACCCAATTCATTGCATAGGAATCGGGAATAATCTTCCTTGTGTCTAGAAAAGAGCAGAGCTCTGGTTCATGATACTGCAGAAGAAGCCTAAATAAGTGAAATGGTCTCCCCTTCAGGACACAATCCCTGTAAAACACAAGAACACAGTTTGAAAAACAGAATCAATGAGGCAGCACAAAACAACAACAACAAAATTACATTTGTATAGCGCCTTTCATGTTGGCAGGCCGTCCCAAGGCGCTGGAATGTCAATTCTTCGGACTCGAACTGGGGTCGGAATCAGTGAGGTAAAGGGGGTGACCGATGGCACATCTTGAATTCGATCCTCTGGGGGATGGTAAGCCAAAGGAACTGGGCGAGGGTGGGAGTGATGTGGTCGCGGAGCTTGGTGCGGGTGAGGACACACGGTTCTGGATGATTTGCAGCTTGCGAAGGGAAGAACCAGGAGAACCGACGAGGAGGGAGTTTCCATAGTCGAGCCTTGTTTTGATGAATACGTGGACAAGGGTTTCAGCAGCCTGAGGGGTGAGGCAATGGCAGAGTCTGGCGATGACCTCAACTAAACCTTTCAATTCCAATTTCCTGCTTTCTCCTATTATCCTTTAATACCTGAACTACCAAAAATCTATCAACCTCATTCTTGAAGGTGTGGATGGATCTAGCATCCTCAGCCTTTTGGGGGAGAGAATTCAAGATTTGCACCACCCTTTGGGAGTGAAACAAAATAGTTATTGATTTCACTCTTAAATGGCCTAGTTGTAATTTTAAGACTATGCTGACTTGATTTGGATTCACCAACCAGAGGAAATAGCTTCTCTGTATCTACTGCATCAAATCCCTATCTCATTTAAATACCTCAATCAAATTATCCCTCGACCGTATAAACTCAAGTGAATACAATCCAAGTTTACGCAGCTTTTCCTCGTAACTTAATCCTTTCAGGCCTGGTAACATTCTGGTGAACCTGCACTGCACCCCCTCCAGGAACAATACATCGTACCTGAGATGTGGTGCCCAAAACCGAACGCAGTACTCTAGATGGGATTTGACAAACGCTATATACAGCTGAAACATAATTTCTTCTCCTTTGGCCCCCAAGATAAAGGTCAACATTTAATTGGTGGTTTTGATCACTTTTTGTGGATATGGACACCCAAATCGCTTTACTTGTCCAGTTCTTTAATTTCTCATCATGAAAAAAAAATTATTTATCTTTCCTTCGGTCCATAGTGAATGACCACGCACTTCCCTACATTGAATTCCATTTACCACAGCTTTACCACCCACTTAATCTGTCTAAATCCCATTGGAACTTCCTACTCCCACATACACAATAATTTACTGAGCCTCCTAGCTTAGTGTCGTCTGCAAACTTGGATAGAAAACGTGGATAAAGTGGCTGAAGAGGAAGGGGTAGGAAGCCTGTGTAGGTCGAGCAGATGGTGGATTGGGGAGTGAGGAAGTCGGAAAGGTAGGGAGATGCCAGAGAGTGAACGGATTCGAACACGAGTGTGAGAATCTCGAAGTCAATCCGTTCACTGATGGGGAACCAGTAGAGCCTGACCAGAACTGGTGAGATGTGGGTCCGGAGTTTGGTCCGGATAAGTATGCGGGCGCCAGAGTTCTGAATGAGCTGGATCTTTTGAATGGTGGAGCTGGGGAGCTTGAGTAATCCTTGAGAACAATCAAGAATGGAAGGAACCTGAGGAATTATTGCAATTCTATGAAACAGAAATCATTTAAAAACTATCTGAAACTATAGCAAAGAGTGGCGCTGTGATGAAATTTAACACACCTCGACTTGATTATATTAATTATATTGTTCCTGACTACATAAAGGAGGAAAAAAAATGAAACAGCCACATATTCTTACCTGGGTATGTATTTATTCATGATGGCGTAAAAGCAGTTATATAAATCATTGCGTGGCATGTGCAGTATAATTAGAGGTCTGAGCATGTCAGTCCAGCCAAGATTCTGTGTATACGTGATATTCCGAGATTTGCAGTAAAATGTGATTACAGCCTCGACATCCGAAAGCAATACTGTCTTTTCTTCTTCTGGCACTGAAAGTTGGTCTAGATGTGGGAAATGAAAATGTAATGTCAGCATAGAGGAAAATAAATAGTGATCTGTTATGAGCCAGTCGAAACCTTTTTAATAAAGAGGAAGACGGGTTTGCGTGGCTATGGGGAGAGAGCTAGGGAGTGGGATTAAATTGGTCTTTTTAAAGAGCCGGCACAGACTCGATGGGCTGAATTGGTTCCTTTAGTGCCGTAAGATTCTATGATTCTATGAAAAGGGAGCAATATTGGTGGGGCTGTCAGAATGGAAAGTTTCCCCTCCTTAAGTTTGCATTATTATAACAAATCATCAACTATGATTATCGCCTTTTTAATGGAATACGCGAAAAGTTGCCAATATCAATGCCAAGGATTAAAGCAGATTACCGTGATTCGCTGCAGTTCATCTTGTCACAAGACTTGCTTGTAAGCCACACGCTCTGAATTCACAGTAGCCACTAGCAGCTGTGACAAACATTTCAACAGAATGCGGACTGTCTTGAATGTGTTATCAATAAATTTAGCTCAAGCGCTTAGTTTTTTTTGCGAAGTATCGGATTAATTTCTTCTCGCGGTTGGCGTTAGCCAAAGTTTAATTTAATTGGGGTTTTGTTGATGACATCTCTAGAGCGCAGGTCAAATAGCAGAAAGCAGCTCCTGAAAATTGATTGCGAAAGATTCAAATTAACTCCCGTCAAACTCATGGACATTACATCATCCACAGAGTGGCACAAAGCTCCAAGCATTACCAGCGTCTGCTGGAACTGTCAGAACAGCTTTACATCCTGAGAGCATTCTTACCAACACCACCGAACTGTGCAGTAACAGCAACTAAGCCAGGGAGGACCATAAATGAAAAGGCATAACAAGGAAACGGGATGGGGGGAGGAGAATGGAATGAAATGAGCAAAAACAAATTCTACATTTAAAAAAATCCTATAACCACGCAGCCTTACGTAAGACTTTAAACTATACTCTACTCATCCATTTAAATATTAATGTAAAAATTGCTGGAGAAACAGAGACTAATTGTAGGGAGGTCTACTGTTTTGGCAACAGAATCCACCCGCCCTTCCCTCCAATTACTATTTGCTTTTGTATCAGTGTCACTCAGCCCTTCCAGTAGGAAGGAGTACTAGATGATTTAAACTGACAAGAAACACAATTCAGAACTAGCAAAAAATGTCTCACTTCTCTTTTTAGCATTTCCCCCATGTTATTAACTAGTGTACGGAGCACAAAACTCACCCAACTGAGAAACGTAGGAAGCCATAAGACTGGCATGTTTGATTTGTTTGTTACGAGTGAATTCTGAACAGCCTGAGCACTATGCTGATGCGCCCAACATTATTTTTAAACGAATGATTGGTTAAAAAAACAAACTCTTTTATTCTAAATATTAATTGAGAACACTGGCTTCATTCATCTGTCACATATCAAGCCTCAGAACAGAAAGGGCAAAGAGACCAAGAGTTGGATTATATAGAAACATATTTATAAGAATACATTTTATCCATAGTGAGGAAATCTTGAGTTTGTAGAATCCTCAATATCTGTTCAGGTAATATTGTGGCTTACATGGAGGACCAAGAGGGTCTCAGATTTGCTCCTTTAGATTAATTGCAGCAGCTGTTTTGGACCAGATTTCCCCCAGAATGGTCTGACCCCAGGAAATACAGTCTCAGTGATGATACAATACCTATGAGTCTTTGGCAATCTTCTCGAATTGTTATTTGTTCTGGCAAATCCAAAACTCCATCCCATGATCCCAGACTGCCCACTTTCCCTGCCACATTGAGCGAAATCTGAAACGGTGTACCAGTTAAAAGATTCATTAGCACTTTACAATGCAAATACATCATAATATATTGTTGCAATATTCAGAGCAATCTTATTATTTAGTGCAATTTATGGAAGATGCAGCGTCTGAGAAACAATAATCTACAATAGCATTTATCATATCAAAGAATTTGAGCAGATATGAATATATATATATTCAAATGTATATCTACTCATCAAAATACTGAAGGTGTGGATCACGTTTTCAAAGAAACAGTAGTGATATAAATAAATGTATTTGACATTTAGAGTAATCAAACATCTGGATTATAATTTAGCAGTATTCCACAGATCAAAGGCATCAGTTTTCAATCCCAATTGAACAGCATACATTTGATAACAGCAAATCTACTCCTCGTGTGCTGCAGTATATTCCTTTCAGTTTCTTCAGTGTTAAACGTACAGTACAAAAAAAAACACAGGGCAAAAGAGGATATTCAGTTGTTCTGAGCACCTTCTCCACCTCTATTTCCTCAGTGTTTTTTTTGCTAATTTTTCTTATAATTTCTTTAAAGGTGTAGAGGGAAGGCGGCCCAGAGTGACACTGACAATAGAAATGCTGTACTCTTTGTGTCTGAAACGACAGTTCAAGATGCTCATGTGGGAAGCAGAAACTGACTACCAGCATGCAGTAACTCTGCTGCTAGCTGAAGGATGGACTGGAAAGCAAAAGAAGAGTTGTGGACCATCTCAAAATAGTAATACATTTGGCAAAGCACCTTTCACATTGGGAGGATGTCCCAAAGCACTTCATAAGGATATACTGTAAAGTATAACCTGTGTGCATTTTGTGGGCAGATGCCTAGAGGGTAGAATCATTTTAAATAGTCAACTCAGCACTCATACTGGGATTGTAATGCTTCACATGTCAACATTTTTGAAACATGTATCATTGACCATTTGAAATGCTGTAGTATTTTATAACTAAGCACTGTAATCGCTCACTGTAAAACTCAAGAACAGCTCATTGTCTAATTGTACCAATTTGATATTACTTTATTTTAATTTACTAATGTATTTCTGAAAGCATTAAATAACGACAGTAGAAGCCCGTTTATCTGTGACTCAATGAACAGGCACTTCTGTATCACTGGCAATCTCCCCCCAAAACTCCCCATTCAATAAACCAGAACTTATCCGGAACAATAGCGGTGGAGCATGAGTCATTGTCACGCAGGTGCAGTATTTTGGTTTGCCGCTAGTAGAGTCTTGGGTTATCGGCTTGCCGCTAGTAGTCTTGGGTTATTGGTTTGCTGCTAGTAGAGTCTAGGGTTATCGGCTTGCCGCTAGTAAGGCTTTAAAATCACGCTGCCTTTTTTTTCACCCGCTTGGCATCCTCCATTTAAAAAAGAATCGCTGGATTATAAACCTCAACCAGTAAAGGTGAGAAACGCAAGAGAGTAGTTTTAACAATAAGTACCAATACATATTCTATTATTATCAGTTATTATTTAGTCTGGTGTGTATTAAAAGAACTTTAATTTTTTTGTCGTGGGTTTTCGGCCACGGGCCGCCCGAATATCCGGCAGGTGCTTTAACCGGCAATGGCCAGGTCCCGCGGGGCCCGGATAAATGGGCTTTTACTGTATTAGACTATGGTACTTAATGTGATCATTTTACGGACTGAACACTCCATCCTACTCAACTCTGTGAAGCTCTTTGAAATGATTAACTGTGTGAAAGGTACGATACAAGTGCACGTTGGTTTTGAAAAATGTTGATACCTGGCACTGGAATTCACAACATTTTTTTAATAGCTATTTTAGAGTCAAACGTAGTCAAGTTATATTGAGAATTCATAGAAAGGTGGCATCTACATTCATTAGGTGCCAAATTTCTGGTTTTTTTTTAATACTAGCGATTACTTTCATTAATCACATTGAGTTACCTTCCACACTTTGGCCCTTTGGTCAACTGGTATGGTTCGCCCTTGAATTATATTTCTTAGTGTTTCCAGGTCACAGCCACCTTCTTCCAATGCTTCAGCTAGATCTTTATTCCTAAAAAGAGAAAGTTGACAAATTACAAAGCCGCTTATGTAATCGCGTGTAATTATAACGTTAGGAGGATTATGGTAACGCTATCCCACAGATCAGCTCAGAATTTTTTAAAAATATACACAGCATCAAGCAAGCAAATTTGGCTACCAATGCGAATACCAGACTGCATTATCCATTTAATTACTGCAATACATTTCAGTGCATTAATGACACTGTCTTGTCAAATACTTTCTTCTGAAATCACTGGTGATAAAATTGGTAGCATTGTTGCCCTGCGCCTGCACAGCAGTTTACACAGCTATCTATCTCACGTTATTTATCTGCGCCAGCAGGAAAGCAGCAAAGTCGGATTCTTCTACACCACAGAGAATGAGAGACTGGGAGTGATAAAGCATGTGTCCGACACATTTATACAATGTCCCAATTTATTCCATCACTATCCTCGGAAGAAGGAGCTCCTGTGGCTCAGTGGTTTGAGCACTTGTCTTGCAAGCTGGGGAGACCAAGCTGGGGAGACCTGTGTTCGAATCCAGGCAGGTCAGGGCGAAACCTTGGGCAAGTTTCCTTACTCCACACACACGCCTAATAATAATCCCTCAAAAAAACCACAATAATAAAATTGGTCATTTCAATCCACGACTGTATGTGGGGGACACTGCTGTGCGCAATTGGCTGCCGCGATTCTCCCACAAATATATACAGTCAATTCATTTTACAGTATATTCTGTGAAGTGCTTTGGGACGTTGATAAGATGTGAAAAGCGCTATATCAAATGCAAAAATTATTATTATTATTACTATTAAGAAGTTTCACATTTAGTACTGGACATGTTAAATGCCCGGAAATCACAGGTGACCATCGGCTGGTTCCTGAAATGGTTTGCAGGGAATGTTGAATACCTATTATCCTTGAATATGATTATACGTAACAGTACAAGTACAATGCACCTGGGTATGAAATGGATAAACCCAGAGACTCGAGATAAGACTCAGTTAATGATTTTTAGGAATTTCAAGCACAGGACTAGAGAACACCTTTTGGGGATTTATAAAAGATGAAATTTAACTTGCGTAGCCAGATAAATGCTTGACAAGTATTTTGGCCTGCTATTGAGAGCACCAACAGAAGACAGTATAGATTTTAGCCCAATTCATTCTGAAGCAGCTCCATTGATTGAATTCCTGAAGCCACCCCTGCAGCTTAGAATTAAATCAATACATTTTAAACCGGATTTCTGTGGCACATAACAACCCCAGCAGTTTAATGAGTAAACTGCAGCCAAAATATTGTAAAATCCAATAAGTATCTGGGAATGAAACCCTTCCAGTGACGCAATTCATTTGTTTGAATCATTCCTCTAGTTTGTATTTATTTTTACATGAAGAGGAACATAATAGGTCACATCTCTGAAGCATTTATGTCAATGACCTACTGTAATCTGAACTATTGATTCAATAATAAAGCGCCCTTTTATATAAAACAAACTCCCACCTCCAAATGGATATTGGGATACACACACACACACACACCATGACAATTAAATGACAATTCAAAAGCAGGACCGAAAGATATCAAAAGATAATTAAGATATAATAGTTATATTTCGCGCTACTAAATGATACATCTTTGCTCACAGTATAAGCTGTGTACACAATGAGTTCGTAATGATTTCTCTCTTCTCCTGGGAATAATTTTGAAGCTGTGCATTTGGAAGATGAATAACTGAAGATTCCAACAGGCTGAAAAAATCTAATTTGTGCACTGTTCAGAGCGCAAAATTTCTAGACCAGTGTAACTGCTCATTCTAGCAGATCATCACTGCAATTGACAAGTCATTGCGATGGCCTAGATTTCACCGTATTAACTCAAGCTTCAGTGTTCAACAAAAATCTATTGTTAGGCACAAAATCCCTTTACACTTTAAAGCATTGTTGTATGGATTTTACATTTCAAATCCTGGAGATGTCCTGTGAAACATACTGTTGACTTGAATATATATATATATATACACACACACCACAAACGCACTTAAAATAACTTTTTACAGAGGTCACAGAATATATTTGCCTACTTAACATAAAACTAATTTTCAGAAAGGTACATAAGAAACACATTTTTATGGTTTGTGCAGCTTTTCCTGGTTGCATGATAGGTCATGGTACTTGAAGATACGCACTGTGAGAGTCTCAGTCAATATGCCCCACTGGGCATGAGAAAGGCATCACTGAAATATGCATGGTGCTGCACCAATGAGTTCATAATCTTCATAGGATAAAAGTCCTGCTGTCAGCATTTTGCTGACAGAAATAAAATTTTATTTAATCCACTGATCCTAAATTACCTCCTGTGTCACCCCCCACCACCAAGAATTCGGTGCAAACAGACCTAATAACGATTTACAGTTGATATAGCTCGTTTCACATTGCTGTGTGTGTGTGTAGTGTGTGTGTGTGTGTGTGTGTGTGTGTGTGTGTGTGTGTGTGTGTGTGTGTGTGTGTGTGTGTGTGTGTGTGTGTGAGTGTGCGCGCGCGTGTGCGTATCGTCTCAAAGGTCTTACAACTTTTCTGTCAACATTTGGACGGGTACTCGAAAACTTAAAATTAATTGATTTTTGACTCAACAGTGGTCGGGTAGACAGAAAAGATAATAATAATAATCCTTGCATTTGATATACCGCTTGTTACGTCTTCTATATATTTCGCCCTGCCGTGCAAAACCTTGGGCAAGTTTTCTTACTATACAAGCTTAATAATAATCCACAATAATTAATTGGTCATTTCAATCCATGACTGTTTGTGGGACACTGCTGTGTGCAATTGGCTGCCGCGTTTCGCCCACAAATCTACAGTCGATTCACTTTACAGAATATTCTGTGAAACACTTTGAGACGTCTAGAAGACATGAAAAGCGCTATGTCAAATGCAAGGATTATTATTATTATAAACGTCTCATAGCGCTTCACAGAATATTCTGGATTGAAATGACCTATTTCATATTGTTTCTTTTCTTGAATGATTATTACCAGACGTGTGGAGTAAGGAAACTTGCCCAAGGTTTTGCCGTGCTGGGAATCGAATCCAGAGCTCTCGCTTGTGAGCAGAGCTCTAACCAATGAGCTACAGGACTCTGCTGAACTACAAGATACATAAAATATGTATTTGTTGTATTAAAGAACCAGATAATATTCACATCTTTAAGAACCGCAGGTTATAAAAGCACGTTAAGGCAAGGCTTTGATTTTTTTTGCCTGAGAGAGAAGGGCAACCTGTTACCAAGTTGCTGCCAGTTTGTCGCTGTAAGTGGGTGCTAATGTCAGATTCTCGCTCCCTCCTACTCTGTCGTATTTGGCAAGTGCCATCGATGTGGCAGAGGGCTGAACAATGGAGCAATATGTTTTGAATATTTCATTGGTTCTTTGTCACTGTTTAGAACAACATTTCAATGAAAGTTAGATACTGTACAGTGCATTGTACATTAGCCCCACCATCACAATGACATGCCATTTGGATAATTGGGTAGGAGGAGAAATAGAATACAAATAGAGAGAGAGAAAGAACATCTGACTACCTTATTAAAAGCTGTGTCTACTCACAGACAGATACTGACAGCACCAAACACACCATCTTGTATAAACAAAGGACACAGTAACCGTAGGATATTAAACCAAGCTGTTCCAATGAGGCAACAGGTGTTAAGAGTTCCCATTTTATTACATATTTGGTAAAAGAAAATAAGTGTCCCACACCCACCCCAGAGGCCTGGACAATATTCTGTGTTCACACAATATGTGTGTTGCCAATGGTTCTATGGATTCCACCCTTGCAAACACAGAGACACATATAACAGCACAAACCACCTTATGGTTTGGTAACATCACTTCAGCCCCTTTTTATACACAGAAAGGCTCCCACCTCCAAAAGGACAGTGAGAGCTGAAAGAATGAAAAACGCATGTAAAACCTTTCACGTTAGTTTCAAGAATAAAACCTCACAAGATGTTCAAAGATGTGTTCTATCGCACTCTTTCTTGCTCATACCATAAAACAAAATAATAATAATCCTTGCATTTGATTTAGCGCTTTGCACATCTTATCAACGTCTCAAAGCGCTTCGCAGAATATATACTGTAAAATGAATTGACTGTATATTTGTGGGCGAAACGCGGCAGCCAATTGCGCACAGCAGCAACCCACAAACAGCGGTGGATTGAAGTGATCAATTTTTATTATTGTGGTTTTTTTTGGACAGATTATTATTAGGCGTGTGTGTTGAGTAAGGAAATTTGCCCAAGGTTTCGCCCTGACTTTTCGGCCTGGATTCAAACACAGGTCTCACGTTTGTAAGGCGAATGCTCTAAAAATGAAGTTGAAACCCATCACACAACTAAGTAATCTGTCAAACTTGTAGACTGTAAAAAGGTTCACTGCTCCCGAGTAACTGATGAATCATGAAAACATAAAGCCTTAGTAGGATAGTCCATTCTCCCGCAGAGCTACATTCTCAATACTCATGCATCTTAAAGGTTAACAACAACAACTTCGATTTATATAGCGCCCTCCACGCCGGAAGGCGTCTCAGAGCCTTAAACTTGATCCAGGCAATATATATTCCCGATTCAAATGCATTCTACTCACACCCAAATCCACGACCATCCACTTTCAGTTGGCTGGCTCGGGTCTTCTGGAAATAGTTCACATTTACCAAAAAAAAGCCTTTTTTGTACAAAAAAATAATTGGAGTATTTCTGACTGCCGCACAATTGCAAGTAGCCCGCCTCCTTTAGTCAGTGAATTTGCTGAATAATATAAGGTAAAATAGCAGGATTTGAAGTCAGGGTATATTTTTTTAAAAACTCATATTACTCCACACAACATGTTCATATTTTTTCCTTAAGTTTTTCAAACAATGTTGGTGCAAAGATGGTTAAAAATAAATACTTGTTGAAATACATTTTTTCAAAATCTCACAGGATCTGATGATTAGCAGTTTGTCACCCGGCAGGAGGCAGGAAAGGCACTTCCTCACAGGAATTTCAGTGAACACCTTTTTAAACATCTTCAGTAAGAGTCGAGCTTTGGTTTTGGCAGAAGTGTGACAGGAGCGTGCCAAACCATCTCAATGAGAGAACAATGTATTGCCACTCAACTCGGTCTGAAAGATTAAAAGCATAAAAACCTACCCAGAAGTTAAAAAAAATGATGTTCCACCCATAATAATAATAATAATCCTTGCATTTGATATTCCGCTTTTCACATCTTCTAGACGTCTCAAAGCGCTTCACAGACTATACATACTGTATAGTGAATTGACTGTATATTTGTGGGCGAAATGCGGCAGCCAATTTAAACCTAGGAGCAGAACAACCCTGTAAAGAATTACTAAATCCTGCACCCCTCCCTCCCCCCACCCGACTGGGTCAAATCCCCGACTGTCCAGTACCTTTGGACATCCACCTGACAAAGTGAATTTTTGAATAAATTTCTTGGTTTGTCTAAATTGAATATGGTCACTTAGGTCACTCTACTGTGAAAACACGACAGACACAGCGATTATGTTAGTTCTGCCTAGCTACATATCTGTGAGATTCGTAGAATTCAAGTTGGATTTTTATCATTTGTCCTCTGATCTACTTCAGTAATCATACAGATGCACAGATTCCAGTAGGTTGATGCAATAGGAAAAGTTAAAATCTCACTTCACCTTTCCTTCTACGAGAAGTGTTCTAATAGCTTTAGCTCTGTCTGTCTGTCTGTCTGTGTGTGTGTGTGTGTGTGTGTGTGTGTGTGTGTGTGTGTGTGTGTGTGTGTGTGTGTGTGTGTGTGTGTGTGTGTGTGTGTGTGTGTGTGTGTGTGTGTGTGTGTATGTGCACGCGCGTGTGTGTGTGTGTGTGCACGCGCGTGTGTGTGTAGGGAGAAATAGCCAGAGGGTCGTTGCTCATACATGTCAGAGGTCATGAACTTTGGACCTTTAAAATTGTGCCACGAGTTAGAAAATGCATCAACCAAATTTCTAAAACACACATACCAGAAGAAAGAAACTCATCACCCCAACCAATTGATTATCTTCAGAATGAAATAGAAATCATTTTAATTTAAATTTAACTTTAATTTCCCATAACTACTGTGCATCATTGGGATCAGAAAATAATGGTAGCATGAAAAGGCAACAAAGGATAAATTATGCATCCCAAAGAAAACAATGATGACATGAGAAGCTGACATAGAGTAAAGTATTCACCCGAAGCAAACATTGGAATGAAAAGCCAACAAAAGGCACTGTTTAAAATTACTGCACAGCGCAGCATTTAAAGGAAGATTGTCAAGATTGTCATCTTTGCATAGTAAGCTGAAGGACCCAAAACATTGAACACTACTGAAGTATTTTTTTAAGATGTACAGCCTGTTTTAACCAATTATCCTCCCTGCTGAGGATGAAAAAACGGAACCTAAATGTCCAGACAATGGAAATTATTTAGTTACCGAAACGGTGTGCCTTTTCATCAAGATTACTTTAAACACCGACGTTAATCACCCACACTGTCCAACGACTATTTTTTTAAACACCAAGCAACACAGTTTACAAACGGAAAAACTATTAGGCGTGTGGACATGAATTTATAATGTACCTTTTATGAAATGTATTCCTAAAACCTGCCTGGAGAATTCTCAATGTTTTGACTTCTTTTCCCTTTCCACCGCGGTCAGTTCTGTTTGAGAGACGTGTCCCCCAGTATCTCACCCAGGTCGCCATTATTAAGGTGTGAGTTTTGACAGTGAGCTTTGGCTGGCTATTTGGCTGCTGGAGATGTCACAGGATCTCATTATGCTCACACACAGAAGGAGTTGCTGGATAGGAGGACCCGAGCGAGTGGGACCATCCTGAACTCAGGACACTGAGGCGAATGACAGCTCCTCTACTGAAAGCTTGCCGACCACCTTTCACTAACTCAGTTCAGAGCAAAAAATAATAAATCTGGGGCTGTGCCAGTCTGTTTGGATCTACTACTCACTGGATCAACTCAGTGAGCAATCAAGTGGCATTTTTATGACATCACACAAAGAAACATGATTTAAATCCCCAAACATAATCCTCACTTGTGCTGTAATCAGCCCACATCTTAAAGCATCATGCTATTTGTACAATGCTATACTTGTGAGTAATTAAGTCACTCTCAAGCTGAATCAAAAACTGCGCCAGAACGAACACCAAAATCAGAGCAATATTTACAGACGTCTTCCTGAAGAGGACGATCCAACACTCGAGTGGGATAAGTACGTTGATTAAAAACCTTGCCGAATTCAACAGATTCTGCGACACCAATTCCAAGCAACACTAAAATGATGATCCAATGTGTTCGACAACAGCCGCAAAAATTACATTTGAATAGCGCCTTTCACATCGGGAGGACGTCTCAAGGCACTAGACAATTAGTGTTTCGAATCCGAGCTAGGCGTCAGATGTTTACAAACCATTGTTGATCTTCCAATTATCTAACAAACTACTATCCCTACACCACTGATCGTTGATTGTGGTATCCGTTCTGTTATCGCCCTCCTCCCTCAACCACCTTAGTGGGACTGCACTCGCACGGTTTGAGTCCTACTCAAACAACCGCCTCTCGGCAAATGGATTCTCGCCCCACTCCCACCCGGTCACCTGCGGGGTACCCCAGGGCTCCACCCTTGGCCCTCTTCTTTTCCTCATCTATGTGCTCCCTCTGGGCGATGTCACCCGCGGACACGGGGTAAACTTCCACACGTATGCGGATGACGCACAAATCTACTGTGGCTCCTCCAGTAGCAATTCCAGGTCCCCCGATGTTCCATCAGCCTGCCTCGCAGACATCAGGGCCTCGATGAGCACAAACTTCCTGCAACCGAATGTGGACACGATGGAAGCCATACTCCTTGGCTCCCGTCAATGTCTCGCTCGTGCAGATCCGAACTCCTCAACCTGCCTGGGCTGTCCCTTACACTCACCGAACCAGTGCGCAATCTAGGCGCCGGTTTGAACCCCCAACTGGTTGAAGCCTAAGTTCCTCCCCCGCATCCGGTCCCTGACCAGGACTGCCTTCTTCCATCTCCACCACATCGCCCGCCTGCGACCAAATGCAGCGAAGACCCTTGTGCCTGCCTTTTGTCACCTCTTGCTCGAATAATTCTGTACCCCCCCCTCCCCATCTCACCAGTTCCTGCCAGGCTCCACTGGCTTCCCATCATCAAATGGATCGACTTCAAGATCCTCACAATTGTGTTCAAACACCTTCACTCTCTAGCACCTCCCTACCTCTCCAACCACCTAACTCCCAATCCATCACCCGGCGGCCTCTGCTCGACTGGCACTGGCCTTCTGCTTGTCCATTACACCCTCTGCCCCACCACTGACGATCGCGCCTTCAGCCACGAGGCACGAAAATCTATTCCTCCATCTTGCTCCTCTCTCCCCCTTTTCCAATTCCAAGTCCTGCCTGAAAACCTTCCTCTTCGATCTTTCTTATGTTCAATTCCCATCCCCAGCTCACAGTCAGCCTCTGCCACTGTTAAGCGCACTGCAAACACTACCCTGGGCTATATAAGTGTAAGTTGTTGTTGTAGCAGTAGATGTTTTATACATCTTGCGTGGCAAAATAAACTACCTTGATATTTAAGACTGTCACAATCAAGACCTGAAATGCTTTCAACGTGTTGACTTCCAGTGAATAACTACGTATTTTCCCACTCAGATTGTAGTTAGTTACTGAAAATATTAACCTTATCTGGAATGTCTTGATTTCAAAGGTACATAATCAAATGCCAGAAAGTAACGAAAGTCTGGTCTGAGGCTCGTCTTTATCGCTCCATTCTTGTTTCAATCCCTCATAGGAAACGATACCAACTATAAGCATAAATCTTTTCCTCTCTCCTCGACACACGTGTCGGCCATTCGCACAATACGACAATAACAGACAAGGCAACACACACAAAACAACAAGTGACAGGCAACACACACAAAACAAGTGAGATAACACACACAAAACAACAAGTGAGATATCACACATGCCAAACAACAAGTGACAGACAACACATAAAAGCAAAATACCAAACAGACAACACACACAAAATCAAAAGCATAATAATAATAATCCTTGCATTTGATATCGCGCTTTTCACATCTTATCGACGTCTCAAAGCGCGTCACAGAATACACTGTAAAGTGAATTGACTGTATATTTGTGGGCGAATCGTGGCAGCCAATTGAGCACAGCAGCGTCCCCCACAAACAGCCGAGGATTGAAATGACCAATTTTATCATTGTGTTTTTTTGGGAGGGATTATTATTAGGCGTGTGTGTGGAGTAAGGAAACTTGCCTAAGGTTTCACCCTGACCTGCCTGGATTCGAATACAGGTCTCCCCAGCTTGCAAGACAAGTGCTCTAACCACTAAGCCACAGGAGCTCCACGAAAGAGATAGACAATACATACGCATACAAAACAACCATAAGAGACAGACAACACACACAAAAACCATGACAGACAGACAGACAGATAACACACATAAAAACAACACACACATACAACAACAATACATACAATTCAACATCAATTCAAAGAAAAATAGACACCCAACGACTGACTCCTCTGGCTGTGTTTGTTATAGGCATTGGATGTGACCCCTCACTCATTCCCTCTCCCTCCTTCACTCTCCCTCTGTCTCACTCCCTCTCCTCCTCACTCCACCCCCCCCCCAACCTTCACTCCCTCTCCATCCCTCTCCCCTTCACTCTCCCCCTGTCTCTCTCCCCCTCAATCCTTCCCTCTTCCCCTCACACTCCCCCACCTCTCCCCCTCACACTCCCCCACCTCTCCCCCTCACACTCCCCCACCTCTCCCCCTCACACTCCCCCACCTCTCCCCCTCACACTCCCCCACCTCTCCCCCTCACACTCCCCCACCTCTCCCTCAACCCTCTCCCCCACCTCTCCCTCAACCCTCTCCCCCACCTCTCCCTCAACCCTCTCCCCCTCACACTCCCGCCCTCACACTCCCCCACCTCTCCATCCCCCTCCCCCCCTCACACTCCCCCACCCCCCCTCCCCTTCTCACCTCTCCCTCCGCCCCTCACACTCCTCCCTCTCCCTCTCCCTCCCCCACCTCTCCCTCCCCCTCCCCCCCTATCCCATCTCCCCCCTCCCTCACACTCCCCCCCCCCACTCTCCTTTACCCTCCCCCCCCCCTCTCCTTTACCCTCCCCCTGTCCCAGGCCTCTCTCTCTCTCTCTCCCCCCCTCACGGAGTCTCACCAACTGCCGCCCGCCAGCGGCTCGGGTTCGGGCCCCGGCAGCTCCTCCGTCTCCGCCATTGTAGTGTCCGCTTCCACGTCCGCCGCTGAGTGCCGCAAACCGCCTCCCTCCCTCCAGTGTCGTAAAACCTCCCCCCCCACACACACACACACAGACACAGACACACACGCGCGCGCGCACAGCCGCCGCTTTTACGTCAGTGTGAAGGGCCGGACGCGGGAGATTTGAAAGTGGAACATTTTGTTGTTCATCACCAGAGAGTGACACAGAGAGAGAGAGAGAGAGGTCAGGACACAGAGGCGGGGGGGGGGGGTAATTGGGGGTTGGGGGGGAGTGTTGGCTGGGGGAGGGGCTGGTAGCCTGGGTGGGGGGAGGGGGTTTGGTGGGTGTAGTTGGGGAGGGGGTGGTGGGTGGCTGGGGGAGGGGAGGGGGTTTGGTGGGTGTAGTTGGGGAGGGGGTGGTGGGCGGAGTTCGGGGAGGTGGGGGAGGGGGTGGAGGTTGCTGGGGTTGGGGTGGTGGCTAGGTGGGGGGGCTGCAGGGAATGATGGGGATGGGGGTTGGTGTCTGGGGTGGTGGGGGGGGTGCTGTAGGGAGTGGTGGTGTCTGGGTGAGTGGGGGGGGGGGGGGGGGTGAGCAAGGCCATGGAGGGTTTTGAAGGTGAGGACCAGGATCTTGATTTTAATCCTGTGATGGGGAGCCAGTGGGGGCGGGCGAGGATGGGGAAATTGGGGTCGCAGAGCTAGATACAGAAGAGGACATGGGCTGCGGAGTTTTGGGAGGAGTTAGGGAGGCCTTCAGGCAGGGTGTTGTGTAGACCAACCTGGACGTGCTGAATGTGTGTACGAGACGAAGCCGTGGGCAAGTTTCCTTACTCCACACACCTAATCATAATCCCTCGAAAAAAAAGATAAGTTGGTTCCTTTCAACTCCACGACTGTTTGTGGGGAGACTGCTGTGCGCAATTGGCTGCCACGTTTCTCCCACAGGACACAGAGGACACAAAATACAGTCAATTCACTGTTACAGTATATTCTGTGAAGTACTTTCTGAGTCAAAATATATCAACACTGGAAAAGGAGACAGGAGAGAAAAACATCCGAACCAGAGACTGGTCAGTCACCCTCTGCTTCTCCATCGTCTATCATCTGACCTGTCATCTAGATTCTGGGTCTCAATCAGGATGTCTCCATTCCTCGGGTGGCTGTGCTTACCTCTGAAATGTCTATAACCAGCTTTGTTTAATTAAAAATCCTTGATAGTTTGCCCCGTTACAATTGTCCATTGTTTTGTACATTTCTTCTGTTTGTTATATACAGTACATGTACTCTCAATAATGTTTTCTAAAAAGATGTCCCGTTCAAAGTTGCGATTTTTATCTTAAGGGGAAATTTATTTTTGCGGAAATATTTGCCAAACATTGCAGGAAACTCTTAAAAACAAATAAATAATTTGATCACTCAATCCACAGCTGCTGTGGGAAACGGCTGTACGCAATAGGCTGCTGCGTTTCACCCACAAAATATACAGTCAATTCATTCTACAGTGTATTCTGTGAAGCATTTGGAGACGCGATAAAGTGCTGTATCCAATGCAAGGATTATTATTACTGCATTTGATTGTTAGATCAAATTATGAGCCAAACATTTTGAGTTGGAGCTTGAACACACATTTCTAGCCCAGTGGGTGAGTGGTATCCACTGAACCAGGTTGACACTCCTTTGAAAGAATCAGAAAGCAAAACATACGAAGCACTGTGGGGAGAAACCCCCCCCCCCCCCCCAATAATTTAAATATTAATGCACACAAGGCTATCAAAGGCTGAGCTCTGAGCCAACTGTACGATCTCATTGTTTCCCACTAACAAGTACACTTCTGCCTCCGCAACAAGAATGGCAAAGGAATATGAATATGGAAAAATTATTTGGGATTTCTTGCAATTTTACAGCCAACTATTGTAACAACTTGGATTTACATGGCGCCCTCCACACTAGGCGGCGTCTCAGAGCGCTTCCCAATAACGGATCCCTGGGTCAAGCCAGGGGGTGGGGGAAGAAGGTGACCTAAACACCTAGTCTTTAGCTGAGACCTGAAACTAGGAAGAGACGGAACGAGGCAAAGGGAGTGAGGAAGGGAGTTCCAGAGCTTTGGGGCGTAGTGGCTGAAGGCACGGCCACCGATGGAGCAGAGGATTCAGAGGACAAGGAGGAGGCCAGACCCGGGAGAGCGAAGGCAACGGGTGCTATTGTGAGGACGTCCCAAGGCACTGGACAGTCAGGGTTCCTCACCTGAGCTGGTGGTTGGGATCAGGAGGGCAGGGAGGTTGGGGTGATCGAAGGCATGGTCGAGGAGGAGGGTCTTGAGACAGATCATGAAGGGGGCAAGAGAAAGGGAGAGAGGAGAGACGAGGATGGAGTTCCAGAGAGTGAGGGTAGAGAGGCTGAAGGCCACCCGCTAGATAATCCATGGTATGAAACTGGATGTGTATGGGAAATATTTCATAATATAACTACTGGGTTACATATTCACACCTTTAGCTGAATATGGGGGTTGGGTTGTTTGCCAAGAGGGCGGCAGAGATTCACAGCATCAAACAAAATTGGTTAACATGCAGCATCACTTTTTAACAAGAGATATATTCTAGTTCACGTGTGGTAAGCAATGGAAGGCAGCCGGAGACATTTCTAAAAACTTATTATTTCCTAAAAAGTAGAATGTAATAACAGTCTATTCAGTTAAGAGATATTCTCATAGGAGAACAAATTGGATTGTACCAGCACTGCCTCAGTCTTGAATCTGCAAATAAAACAACAAAATTACATTCATAGAGCGCCTTTCACCTCGGGAGGATGTCCCAAGGCACTGAACAGTCAGATCGGGACCCGAGCAAGGGAGAGGTGATAGAGAGTTAGGAGGGAGAGAGTTGGGGGGGGCAGCAGAAGTCAAACAATGCTCAATATTGTACTCGGAGGTTTGCACGATGGGGTGGGGGGGGGGGCAGAAAAAAATGGACCAGATTTGGTAATACACTACAGAGACCCCCTACCAATCCAGTTTAGGCCTCCAGCTAGTTCTGCGGAATGTTTTACAAATATACATTTTTATGACAATTTGTAAAATTGAGGTTGTGTTCGGGGATTTCTTTGAATCATTTTCCGGGGTCAAAAAACACATTTCTGTATTCCCATCTCACTTTTATTGGTTGAAAGCCTTTAAACGTTAGTCCAAACATCGTTTACATTGGCAAAGAAACGCCTTTAAAATACACAAAATGTTCCCCGATTCTACAAATTGGTTCTCGTAAGCCACTGCTGTGTTGACTACAATGCCACATTATATTAAGAACTGTTTTTTGGTATGATGATAAATACATTCCATTTGCAGAACTCAGGCAAGTGCTTTCAAAGGAGGAAAGCAGTTCCATCACCTTCAGTAATGCAGTTGTATAGAAAATGTGAGCATTTGCTCCGAAGCCAAGTCATCGGATTTCATTCTGGCAACGATCTGAAGATTTGATACCAGGTAACTTACGTCGAAAGCAGTACTCAAGTCAAAGTTAAAAGCCAATCGCCACAGTTATAAGCCACCAACATTGTTGTTGCGCTACGTCACTCGTGTTGTACTGACGACTGTAAACGTTACCTACATTTGATTCTACCGCAGTTAAACGCTTGGTGCAAGCAAGCAAGCAAGACGGCTATTTCAGTGTCAGCGTTTCGGGGGTAAGATCCCCCCCCCCCCCCCCCCCCCATAGTGGCTCCCTTCTTCCAAATTCAATTCTGTTGCCACAGGGTAGCTCATGAGAAGAATGCATCTGGCAAGAATTTTCTTCAATTTGTTTTGCTCGTCAGCGGTTTCCAATCTGAGCATTAGGAAAAAAACATTGCAGCTTGCAAAAGAAACATCCGCAGACAAAAGCCTTCAATATCATTCAAGTATCCCGTATCAAGACGCCCCTAACCTTCTTCCCTTAAAAGCAATGCAACTCATTCTTTTGGGGCTACGTGCAATGCATGGGCCCTAACTCAGTGGTCGCTTCCAATTCGGTCATCGGGATCGTCTTGTCACGGACAGGTCAGCACGCGGGCTGCTTTTCTTTTCTTATCTCAACACAAAACATTCGCGTCTTTCCGACCATCAAAAGGAAGACGAGATGGATTCTGTTTTTGAGCCACCGCACTCCAAATCCTTCACCATCCTTTCCAGCTGCTGGAAGCACGGTTTCATCAATTTGTTCTGTGTACACGCCGTTTGAAACCTGAAAGGTAGAAGAGGTCAGTAGTGACTTCCAGGCTCGAGGCTCTTGTTGAAGGCGAAAAGCGAGTTCAAAAACACATGCAAGCTGTCAAGCACCAACTCTTCTATTCTTGTACTACTAAAGTTTAAGATGCATGTGTAACAAGAATAATTACTATATTATTTGGGTTTGCCTGTTGCTATTCATCAGCACCAGAATGATTGTCAGATGCGCTACTATTAATGCAGTTACCACAACTACTATCACATCCTTGCATTTGATATATATATTTCAAGCATTAGTATTATTATATGACTTTTCACGTCAGGAAGATGTCTCATAGCACTTCATAGGATGTCCTGTAAAATGTGGTGACTGGAATGTTTAGATGATACGGCATCTGATTTGCAGGCAGCAATGTCCATCAGACAGCTGTGATGTGAATGACCATTTTTTTCTGGAGAACTGCTGGCCAGGACACTGGAAAAAATCTCCCTTCTCTTTTAAAATAGCACTATCAGATCCTTACTGTCCCTATGAATAAACAGACAAGACCTCAGATTAACGTTTTATCCGACTCGCACCAACAGTTAATTAATTCATGTCGCGCTCTGTATGTAAAATATGTCTTGACACACTTTGCAGAAGAAACCGAAGTAAATCTTGTTGCATCATCAAACATAACAGCTAATCTGCACTAGCATCCAAATAAGTGACATTGAGAAAAATAGCCAAGCTTTTTGAATGTGGGGTACCACATGAATAAGGAGGGAATATTAGAACATTGGAATATATTGATGGAAGCTTAAACTCAACTTCCCTTTCCTGAAACAAAAACAGAAATCGCTGGGAACACTCAGTGGGTAAGGCAACATCTTTGGAGAGAGGAAATTGAGCCATTTTTCGGGTGTTGGGAGGGAGAGGCTTTTAAGGACTAAGAGAGAGTGGGGAGGCAATGGAGAAAATGGGGTAGGGGACAGGAGTCAATGGGCTAAAGAGGTGATAATGGCGCAAAACAAAGTGGGAAGGACTGCAACAAAATTGGAGCGAAGAGAGTGGATGTTAATAACGTAAAACAAAAGGGATGAAATTGGGGGGGGGGGGGGGGGAAACACAGGCAGACCAGGTGGTCACAGAAGAGTGAGAGGAGGAAGGTGAGCTGTTATGGCCTGAAGTTATCGAAATCAATATTGAAGCCAAAGGTTGTAAGGTCCCTAGCAGATAGATAAGGTACTTTTCCTCAAGCTTGCACTGCAGTTCATTGGAACAGCATAGGAGACCGTGGATGGATAGATCAGACTGCGAGTGGGAAGGAACCGAAAAGGTCAGGGTTGACTCGAGGACAGAAAGTAGGTGTTCAGCAAATCAGTCACCCAATCCGCGTTTGGTCTTCCCAATGTAGAGACCACAATGTGAGCAGTGAATGCAGTATACTACATTGGTGGTAGTACATGTACATCTCCGTACATGGCATGGGAAGGTGTCGGGTGGGGGGGGGGGGGGGGAAGGAGAGCAACTATTGGTGCTGATGGAGGAATAACCCAGGGAATCACAGAGGAAACGGTCCCTTCGAAACGCTGAGGTCGGAGGGAAATACATGCTTTGCGGTGGGGTGACGAAAGAGGTGCCAGACATGGCGGAGAATTCCCTTTCCTAATTTGCGCAGTAGGGTTAAGATGCATGATTCAACCTTGCTGAAAATCGCTTACGCACACTGTCATATTATGGAGTCTTGCGGAGTCCTGTAGCTCAGTGCACTTACAAGTGAGAGACCTGGGTTCAATTCCAGGCAGGTCAGGGCGAATTCTTACTCCATGTGCCTGACAATAAACCCTTCCAAAAAATTGGTCATTTTCAATCCACGACTGTTTGTGGGGGACGCTGCCGTGCGCAATCGGCTGCCGCGTTTCGCCCACAAATATACAGTCAATTCACCTTACAGTACATTCAGTGAAGCGCTTTGAGAAGTCTACAAAAAGATGTGAAAAACGCTATGTCCAAATGCAAGGATTATTATTATGTTGTATACACATTCGTAGTAATTCATACCTTTTCTTGAGTTGCTTGTACTTTTCTGATTCTAGACAGCTTCTCTGCAAGCCAATCATGCTCTGAACTGCCAAAGCAGTAAAGCATTGCTGTGTGCATTCATTATGGAAGCTATTGTCCCAATGAGGAAGTTCACTTGTGTATCTCCAGGCAATTAATATATAGTCTGTGGCAGTTTCCCAACACTCTGATTGCAGCAATAATCGCCCTTGTTCCAGGCACGTTTTCTGTAGAATACGCGAAAAAACAAGCCTTAGGATCAGCAACTCCAAGTCTTCATGGAGCTTACATGTAATGTGAAGTATTTTCTATTTCTTCGAATTTTAATCCTTTGCATTATTCATTTTACCGGAGAGTAGGATCATCTAGACATAGGAACAGGAGTAGGCCATTCAGCCCTTCGAGCTTGTTCTGCCATTTAAATAAATCATGGCTGATCTGTACCTCTACCAATTTCCCGCTTTCTCCCCGTATTCCTTAAAACCCCGACTTACCAAAAAATTTATCAACCTCACTCTCGAAGGTGTGGACGGATCCAGCCAGCATCCACGACCTTTCGGGGGACAGCATTCCAGATTTCTATCAACCCTTTGATTGGAAAAAATGCTTCCTGATTTCACTCTCAAATGGCCTGGCCACAGCGGAAATGGCTTCTCTCTATCCACCCTATCAAACCCCTTTATCATCTTAAACACCTCAATTACGGACCACTTTCTGTCCGCACCCAACGCTCATGGGCCCATACTTTTCCAGCAGGTGGAATCATAGATGGTTAAGTTTTGATTAGTTGTGTATTCCAGGCCCGACACCAACTTGCATTGATGTAGTGACCTTCATGCAGGGCAGCAGCTCAGAGAGCGAAACAGTGCCTGAGCTTTGCTCAGAAGCCGTCAGTTGTAATGCACACCAATTGTAGCGGTGACTGAGACTCACTACAGCCCAGTGATCAGAGCCCCTCACATTCTGACTCAGCAAGGCACAGTTTCAGACTAGGCCCTCTCATCAAAAGCAGACTCAGTAACAGTGCTGGATTGTAGGACACGTACCTTGAAAGCCTGAAGGTGAGCGTGGGCTTTTCGGAAGCAGTACGCGTCTCTGTTGGAACCCAAGCGCCACCGCGGGATCGATCGGTAAACGTTGCTCTTATTTAGCTCCAGCTGTTCTTCAAGAATTTTCAGGATTAGCGAAGGAAGAACTAACTTTAGGTTCTGTTTGGGGGGGGGGGGGAGGGGGAGGGAGGGGAAGCAAAATCTATAGTTAAGAAATGTTGAATTCAAACAAGACAACTGCTTCCTATAGGTGGAGGCTGTTTCACCTGGTGGAAGCAGCGGGTTTACTTGAACTAGACGTTGTGCTACGTTGTTGTTGGTTTAACGTTTGGGACTTTGAACCCATAGTGTTGCCTGATTCTCAGTAAGGTACGCGGTATTATCTGGTTAACCCGAGCCCCAGTCTACCCGCTCGGGTGAACACAATAATAAATGTACTGTAATAATAATCCTTGCATTTGATACAGCGCTTTTCACATCTTATCGACGTCTCAAAGCGCTTCACAGAATATACTGAAAAGTGTAAAATACTGAAAATTGATGTCTATTTGTGGGCGAAACGCGGCAGTCAATTGCGCACAGCAGCGTCCCCACAAACACTCGTTGATTGAAATAAACAATTTTTTTTATTATTGTGTTTTTTTGGGAGGATTTATTATTAGGCGTGCGTGTGGAGTAAGGAAACTTGCCCGAGGTTTCGCCCTGACCTGCCTGGATTTGAACACAGGTCTCACGCTTGTAAGGCGAGCGCTCTAACCCCTGAGCTGCAGGACTCCACATAAAAGAGCCCATGACATGAATTCAAAGTTTCTCCTGGTGTCCTGTTGTTATGATAGATGCTTTGCAATATACAGTAACTAGGAAAACACATTAGCTTGATAGGAAGAAGTAACGAATATGATTATTAAGACAATCACATAGATAGTGTGAGTACGTACGTCCACACAAACACACCAAATTGTTAACTGATGAGAGAATTTCAGTAATGAGTTTAGCTTTAGTTTAGTCTAAACTGACCTTTAAAGGATTGTGGATTGATGGATGAAAAGAAAGCCAGAGAGCACACTGAGCCCGGCACAAGCTGAGGTGGCTAAGATTGAACAACTCCCCACAACCCTGGCCTCGAGATTGTCTGATTTCTAACTGGCTGAGTTAGTTATGATGAGGCTGGTGGAGAAGTACACAGATAGGAGGGAAAGAGGGGCTCGTCACAGCAGTTGGGGGGGAATATCTCAAGGTGGAAACCGAGATCTCCAGCCTGCCGCTGTTGTCCAGAGCTACTGGGACGGGTAGCGTGGGTTCCAGTTGTTCTGTTTTACACTCAGGGAAGGGCCAGTTATCAGAGCGCCTGGTATTAGTTTTGTTCTGTTCATGTTTGTAATGTCCTACAGTGCATTCGCCTGAGTAACAAGAAAACAGCTTCAGCCAATACGGTATCATCGGTTATTTTGGAACCTAAAGAGTTAAGATCAGTGCACGGGCCTTTTCTCCAACACTGTCCAACAATCCTCAGGTAAATTAGTCATTCGTGTTGTAGCTGTTTTGGGAACACACTGTGTAAAATTGTCCGCCTCGTTTGCCTACAAATGTAGTCACTATACCGAGAGTGTTTTGGGGGCGTTGGTATATGATAGGCGCTATATAAAATGCAAGGAATATTGGGTCAGGAATAAGGTTTGTAGTGACGGTTATAATGGATGAAAGGAATAAGAACATAAGAATTAGGAGCAGGAGTAGGCCATTCGGCCCTTCGAGCCTGCTCCGCCATTCAATAAGATCATGGCTGATCTTCTCACCTAACTCTGATTACCTGCCCTAACCCCATATCCCCTGATCCCTCTATTTTTCAAAAATCTATCAGTCTCAGCCTTGAAAATGTTCAAGGACTGAGCATCTACAGCCTTCTGGGGGAGTGAATTCCATAAATTCACTACCCTCTGAGTGAATAAATGTTTCCTCAATGTAATATCACAATACCTGATGAAGTTCTGGGTGTCTGTGCAGCAACGGGGTGCTCACAAGCTGAGATGACAAAGAATCATTCGCTTTGGGTTCAAAATTGACGTCGTGCTTAACATTTATTCGCCGTTTCTTCATGGGCATTTCTATTAAAAGGAGGAAAGAGAAATCGGTTTATTGGAATGTGCTCATTCTTACCAGACGCCATTTTGTTTGACTAATGCAGCCATTTTGTAACATGCAAACGTGCGAAGAACTGTGGCTAAGATTCCAGTCTCAACCGCACACATTTGGCTGGATCTCAATTCAAAAGGCCAGCGGCCCAAAGGTGCATCTCATCTTGGTGGCTCAAGTAGGAAAACAAACAAATTTACAATGCGTGTCCCACAGATCAAACAGTATGAATTCGGTCACTTCAATCCACGGCCATTTGTGGGACATTTCTGTGTGCATTTGGCTGCCATGTGTTGTCCACAGATATAGAGTCAATTTACTCTACAGTAAATTCTGTGAAGCGCTTTGATACATGTAGAAGATGTGAAAAGTGCAATATCAAATGCAAGGATTATTATTATTATTATTCAGTGACAGCCAGTCACAGTTCAGAAAACTCCAAAAATAGAGACGAAAACTTTGCTAACAATTTATAACAATTCGGGGCTTCCCATCCTCCAGAGGATCAAATTCCAGATTCTTGTCCTCACTTTCAAGGCCATTTGTGGCCTTGCCCCTTCCTATCTCTCTGACCTGCTGACTCCCTATCTATCAACCTGCCCGCTCCCTCCGTTCAGCGGGCTCCGGTCTGCTCCATGTCTCCTGCCCGACCATCGAACACCAGGCTTTCAGCCTCTCTGCCCCCGCGCTCTGGAACTCCTTCCCAGTCCCTTCGCCTCGCTTCCTCCCTCGCCTCCTTCAAGGCCGGTCTCAAGATCCTGCTTTTCGATGGTGCCTTCTGCCGCCCTCCCACCTCTCCTCTCTCCCCTCCTAACATTCTCCCTCCCCTCTACACTGACTCTCCCACTGGGCTCGAGTCCTGACCCCCTGACTGTTGGGACATCCTCCCTATAAATATCATTTCGCTGGTGTAAGGAAAGCACTCACCAAATGATTTGGGAAATGGGTTATTTCTCCTTCTCACTCCACCCAATCAGAACCTAAATTCTGATGAGCCATTGGAATTTGAGGCAATTTCCAATGAAAAAGGATGCCATTGTTCAAATCCCGCTGGGCTGAGAGCAACACCCTGGACAGGATTTGTGTTTGCTGACCCTCCCAGTGGATATAACAGAAAGTCAAAAGGTTGGGATGGGATTTTCGTAATTGTAGTTCACAATAGGGTATCATTGCGCCCTGTAGTCTAAAATCCTCTCCTATAACAACTCCATGACAAATTCCATGTGACTGAGGAGAGATCCCAAGAGGAGGATAGAAACTTTCATAGAATCATTACAGCGCATAAGGCAGCCATTCAGCTGATCATGCCTGTTCCGGCTCTTTGGAAGCGCTACCCAACCCCAGTCCTACTCCCCCGCTCCCTGCCCATATCCTTGTACATTTCCTACTGAGAGTCGGGTAAAAATAGTTATTCATTTGAAATGGAATGTAAGATTTTAAAAGAATATTGAAGGGTATAGCGAGCGAGTCGGATGAAACTGGAGGAACAACACGTCAGGGCAAACGTAATACGCCAATTAGTTTATGGCATTGTAACATTCAACGATTAAGTCATTAATTATTAAATCATTAAATGAATCGATTAAATCACCCGCACCAAGCTTCGCTCCCCCATCACCCCAGTCCTTGCCAGACTTCACTGGCTCCCTATCCCAGAGAGGATCTACTTCAAGATCCTCACCCTTGTTTTCAAATCCCTCCACTCCTCTGCACCCCCCCTATCTCTCTGATCTCCTCTTCCCCCAACCCAGCACCCGCTGCCTTCGCTCCTCTGGGTCTGGCCTCCTCCATGTCCCCCCGAGTCCTCCGCTCCACCCTCGGCGGCCGTGCCTTCAGCCACTAGGCCCCGAGGCTCTGGAACTCCCTTCCTCACTCCCTTCGCCTCGCCCCTCCCTCCCTTCCCAGTTTCAGGTCACAGCTGAAGACCATTCTCTTCAACCGGGCATTTGGTCACCTTCCTCCCGCTGCTCCTGGCTCGGTCCCGGGATCCGCTATTGTGAAGCGCTCTGAGACGCCGTCCAGCGTGGAGGGCGCAAAATAAATTGAAGTTGTTATTGTTGTTGGGGGCAAAAGGGCAGCAAACGTGGGTTTTAAATGTACCAAATTGACAAACAGGATGCGCTTTTGTGTGAGTAAGGATGGAAAAGATTTACCATTGAAAAGTGACCTGGATTTGTCCACAAAGCTAGAGTGAAATGCTCAGGTTATCGCGTACCTTTCGTTTTACCACTTTGCCACGTTCTGGTCTGATCACTGGAGGCTGTCGGTGAATTGAAATGAGAATTTCGCTCTTGTCCCGCAAAGCCCCTTCTTGAAACTGGTGACGTTCCAGGCATGCTTTCTATCACGGCAGGCAAAAAACAGACACTGAGCAATGGTGAAATAACAAGTTATTAATTGAAATCAAGACACCCAGCTGATGATCACTGACCACCAAAGGCGCGAGAAAGGTTCGGTCGCTCGGTGGTCCGAGACGGAACGGTTGCTGGCACTCTTCCAAATGGGCATGGACTCAAACTACATAACTACCATGAATTCAAATTAACTTGTGCAACTGGATATTCTCTGCTGGAGTGCCACACAGCGGACCAAGAGATTTAGCGGCAGGTAAAGCCACTTTCATTTTCTCTCCTTGAATTCACCTCTGCTGTTAAATGAGTCAGATAGACCATTGTCCATCCTCTGCTTGCTCAGTGCTCTGTAGAATGGATCCCCCACCCCCCCTCCACAATGGCTGGGCTGGTAAAGATACGGAATTCACCTAACTCAGTAACTTGCCCAGATCAATCCGCAGTGAGTGCTAAATGAACTACAACAAAATTACATCTGCATAGCGACTTTCACGTCAGGAGGACGTCCCAAGGCGCTGGAGAGTCAGTGTATGAGACCCGAGCTGGGGTCAGGATCAGGGAGGGAAAGGAGGGGATTTGTGGGGGTGACCGATGGGACGGTCGAAAAGGAAGGTTTTGAGGCAGGACTTGAAGGAGGCTAGGGAGGGCGTGCGGAAAGGGATTACTGGATGGAAGTCCAGAGGTTGGGAGCAATGCGGCTGAAGGCTCGGCCGCCGACGGTGGATCGGGTGGGTCAGGGAACCTGGAGCCGGCCGGGGCTCGCTGAGCGGAGAGAGGGAGCAGGTAGGGGGTTAGGAGGTCACACGGGTAGAGTGGGGCGAGGCTATGGAGGCCCTTAAAGGCGAGTACCAGGATCCTGGAATTGAATCCTCTGGATATTGGGGAGCCAATGGAGTCGGGCAAGAATTGGGGAGATGGGATCACGGAGCTTGGTGCGGGAGAGGACATGGGCTGCAGAGTTCTGGATGATCTGCAGCCTGTGAAGGGAGAAGTCGGGGAGGCCGACAAGCAGGGCATTGGCGTAGTCAACCCGGGATGTGATGAAGGCATGAATGAGAGTTTCAGCGGCCTGAGGGGCGAGGTAACGGTGTTATCAAGCAATGTTGCGGAGGTGAAGAACGGTAGAGCGGGTCATGGCTTGAACGTGGGGAAGGAAAGACAGTAGAGGATCGAACAAGACACCAAGATTCCTGACTGGCTTGGTGAGGTGGAGTGTGCAACCACAGAGGCGGACGCTGCCGGTGCCTGAGGTGTGAAGACACTGGCCCGAGCCAATCAGTAGGGCCTCGGCCTTGTTGACATCCATTCAACTGTGGGAAGTTCGCTCTGCTCCAGGACTTGATGTCCGGCAGGCAGTCTGTCAGGACAGCAGTGGTCCTGGAATCCAGGGCAGAGGCAGAAAGACACGTTTGGGTGTCATCCGCATATATGTGGAAGCTGGCACCATGTCACCGAGGGGAGCGCGTAGATATCAAAATAATCTTTGCATTGAACATAACGACGGGGGTCTCAAAGCGCTTCACAGTACATGCTGTAAAGTGTAGAGGTGGTGTATTGTATGCGGCAGCCAATTCCGATACAACAACGTCCCATAAACGGCTACGAAGTGAATGATCAATTTTTATTTGGGGGATTGTCAGCCAGGACGCCAGAAGAAACCCACTTCTCCTCTCGCTTTTCTCTCGGCGGATTAAATAGATGGTAGAATCCACAACAGGTGCAATTGCGCATGATAGCAATAGGCTTCATGCTCCTGTAGCCTTATCCCTCTGTGCCTTCTTGCATTCAAACTGATCTGAGTTTTCCATTTAAAGGACTTAGGATAGGATTGGTCTGACGCACGGTACCACAAACTGACCGAACCTTGGTTTGCGGATGTCCCTTTCTCAGTTGGCCTGTGTTTATGGGCGGGGAGGCGGGGGTGTGTGGAGGGAGGGAGGGAAGGAGGGAGGGAGGGAGGGAGGGAGGGATGCATGAGGGAAAAGAAAGACAGGGAAAGAAACAGTTGTGGTCTCTGTATATCGATGTTACGTGCTCTAGAAATATACTGTTATGTTGCTGTCACATTCATTCTTGTGACAGACTGAATTCCGTTGGTGACAAGTTACAACAGACTGATTAAAAAAAACATTATCAACTATGACTTGATTTCACGAAGCAAAATTCAAATGGATGACGTACACACGATGCAAAAAACCCCCCACAAACCTGGTGCTACAACTTCAACATCTGGAAACAACAGGTGGTCATTTGACGGGATACTCTCCCTTCTCAGGTGAGACGTTGGAATATTGGCACGGAGCGATGGCGAGGGAGGCGCTGTCCTGGCAGAATTCAGAACGTCTTCGTAGGACCTCCGCAGGTGAACTGAGAGAAGAAACGAGTAAACGTATGAGGCGAACTTGAAACCAAAGTCATGTTTTGCGCGTGCGCCGGACCGTTTGCCCAGACTGATCGGCCGCCACTTCTCTAAAGTCCAAACACAAGGAGGTCGAACTACAGAAAAATAACGCAATTCCTTTGTACAGTATAAGAACTTGCTTGGACGAAAGAAGACCACTGATCATCCAGTCCGCCTTCCACACTCCTGACAATTGCATGTGCTGTATAATGTAGATATTACATTATACTATATTATTTTATAATATCCAAGATATTATTTTCTAGACTAAATCTATCTTAACAAGATTTGTTGCAAAATTGAAACACATGGACAGTTATTTAATAGGAATAGAGTTGCCTAAGTCATTTCCCCCCCCCCCCACCAGAGTGTAAAGCAGCACACACATTGAGTGGTGGGGTGGGGGGGGGAGGATTGGTTCTGGGATGTGCAACTCATTTTGCGACCGCCTTCTCCGAGTCCATTTTCAATGCTATTTTTCATTTGCAAGTTTCATTTACAATATTTCTTTTTTTACACACACAAATCGTCTCACAGTCGGATCAGTGGAGTGATCCCACTCACAAGGTGGGTCACATGGACATTTTTGCCCCCCCCCCCCCCCCACCGCCCCATGAAGGATTAAATTAACATTGGATCTTTCTAGGTTTTTTTAAAAAAAGCCATAGTGTAATTAATGTAATCACCAAATAACGTTGTGTGAGAGAGAGAGGGAGGGAAAGCGTGATATTTATTCAGCGCCTCATGATCCCTTTGTTTCCCACAATTTTCCCCCTTTTTATATAAAAAAAATTAATTAGGTCCCGAGATAATTGCACTGATTAGGCTTTTACACAGTTGGAATTGATGCTTTACTATATTGCTCAGTGGGACAGTCAGCATTTAAACCTGTTGAATGACCAGCAATAAGTAATGAAACCCAATGGTTCAACAGCACAGACACACACACACATAATATATATATTTATATATTTCAGGAAAATCACGATATAGTAGTTTAATTTAAAAAAATAGGAGATACATCCTTTTATTACTGAGTCAGTGTTGGCGCCTTACCCCACTCCCTCCCTCCCCTCCCAATGCAAATCAGCCCAGCCCATTGCTTCTTTTAAACTAAAGAAATACAACATCCATATGAATCTCATCTCTCATCAACTTTCAACACTTATTTTTTTTTTAAAAAGGTGGTTTAAATAGCGTATTGTGAGTGAATTAAACACTGCATGATTGGAGGGAAAAGGCGCTTTCACCCCCATCCCCACCCCCATCTGCCCGCCAAGTCCTCAGCAAGAGAAATAAATCCACCTCCTAGTTTACAACTGAACTTTCTCACACAATAAACACAGATCTATACCCACAGGCAACAATACTCCACAGCCGGACATGTTAGATTTTTGCTGCCAATAGCTTTTAAAGCCAAATCAAACCAGTTTCTAACCCCCCCCACACACACACACCTTTCCCCTCCCCCCACCCCCCACACCCCAGTCTGAGTTCAGCGCCTTCTCTCTCTCGTTTTTTCCGCGTCTATTTAAAAATATATAGAAATGTGTGTGTGTGTGTGTGTTTGTTACTCACCGGAGATTTTTGGCTGTGGGTTTGGGATTTCCACCAGAACCTGCCTGAGGTTGACAGCAGGAGCCATGCAGTCGGCTGTTATTTGTGACTTCAAACACTGAACAAAAATAAACTGAAGGCACCCAAACACACACCTACCTACCTACACTCATGTCCACACATTAAACACAAAATAATAGCGATTTCCAATCTCATACTGTGCTTTTTTAAAAAAAATCTAAAAAATATAAAAGAGTTTTCTAAAGAATGACAGAGAATAACTTAAAATACTGTCTGGGTTTCCTGGTGCCTGGTTAGTTACTTAGTTAGTTAGTTAATATGAACTCTCTCTCTCTCTCTCTGTGCCTGTGATTGAGAGTTGAGTGTGACGTGAGCTCGCGGGAGTTTCCTTCCTTGTGAATGAATCCTCTCCCTCCTCGGATACAATGTAACTCAGTGGAAATTGCCGCGCGGGTTGGGCTGCGCCTCCCGATTGGCTACAGTGTATCCGCCGCTTCCCATTGGCTCCGCTGCTCTCTCTCCTCTCCCCATTGGCTTCCCTGCTCTCTCTCTTCTCCTCTCCCGATTGGTTCCTCTGCTCTCTCCTCTCCTCTCCCCATTGGCTCCTCTGCTCTCTCTCCTCTCCCCATTGGCTCACCTGCTGTCTCCTCTCCTCATTGGCTCCTCTGCTCTCTTTCCTCTCCTCTCCCCATTGGCTCCTCTGCTCTCTCCTCTCCCCATTGGCTCACCTGCTCTCTCTCTTCTCCTCTCCCCATTGGCTCACCTGCTCTCTCGCTTCTCCTCTCCCCATTGGCTCCTCTGCTAACTCTCTTCTCCTCTCCCCATTGGTTCCTCTGCTCTCTCCTCTCCCCATTGGCTCAACTGCTCTCTACCTCTCCTCTCCCCATTGGCTCCTCTGCTCTCTTTCTCCTCTCCCCATTTGCTCCTCTGCTCTCTCTCTCTCTCTCTCCTCTCCCCATTGGCTCCCCTGCGCTCTCCTCTCCTCTCCCCATTGGCTCCTCTGCTCTCTCCTCTCCTCTCCCCATTGGCTCCCCTGCTCTCTCCTTTCCTCTCCCCATTGGCTCCCCTGCTCTCTCCTCTCATAGATTCATAGATAGATTCATAGAATTTTACGGCACAAAAGGAGGCCATTCAGCCCATCTAGTCTGTGCCGGCTCTTTGAAAAGAGCGATTTAATCCCACTGCCCTGCCCGCTCCCCATAGCCTAATAGACCTGTTCTCCCTAAATAAAGATCTAATTCCCTTTTAAAAGTTGTTGTCGAATTCCTCCACCACCTTTTCAGGCAATGCATTCCAGATTCGAACAACTCGCTGAGTGAAAAAAATTCTCCTCAGCTCCCCTCTACTTCACCTTGAAACTATTTTAAATCTGTGACCACGAGTCACAGATTCACCCACGAGTGGAAATAGTTTTTCTCTATTTGCCCTGTCGAAACCCCTCATGATCTTATAAACCTCTATTAGGTCTCCCCTCAACCTTCTCTGCTCCAGAGAGAATAACCCTAGCCTATCTAGCCTCTCCTCATAGCTGAAGTCCCTCAATCCTGGCACCATCCTAGTAAATCTTCTTTGTACCCTTTCCAATGTCTTCACATCCTTTCTGTAGTGTGGTGACCAGAATTGAACACAGTATTCCAGCTGAGGCCTCACCAAAGTCTTATAGAGGTTAGTCAGCACTTCCTGACTTTTGTACTCTATACCCCTATTTATAAAGCCTAGTATCCCATATGCCTTCTTAACAGCCTTGTCTACCTGTCCTGCCACCTTCAACAAGTCACTAACACAAATCCCCAGGTCTCTCTGTTCCTTCACACCATTTAAAATTGTACTATCTAGCCTATATTGCCTCCCTTCATTTCTTCTCCCAAAATGCATCACCTCACACTTCTCTGCATTAAACTTCATCTGCCATGTGTCTGCCCACTTTACCAATTTGTCTATATCCTCTTGCAGATGGCTACTATCCTCCTCACTATTTACTATTCTCCCTAACTTAGTGTCATCTGCAAACATGGAAACTGTACTCTGTACACCCAAGTCCAGATCATTGATGTAGATTACAAACAGCAATGGTCCCAAAACTGATCCCTGTGGCACACCACTGCTCACTTCCCTCCAGTCTGAAAAACAGCCGCTCACTACAACTCTCTGCTTTCTGTCTCGCAGCCAGTTGTGGATCCACACTGCCACTGTCCCTTTTACGCCATGGGCCTTTAATTTCCTAATAAGTCTCCCATGTGGCACTTTGTCAAATGCCTTTTGAAAGTCCATGTAAACTACATCAACTGCGCTACCATTATCCACCCATTCCGTTACCTCATCAAAAAATTCTATCAGATTTGTAAGGCAAGATTTGCCTTTAACAAATCCATGTTGACTGTCCTTTATTAGCCTATATCTTTCTAAGTGAAGATCTACCTTGTCCCTGATTATGGACTCTAGAAGTTTGCCCACTACCGACGTTAGACTGACTGGTCTGTAGTTACCAGGCTTGTCCTTCTGCCCCTTTTTATACAAGGGAGTAACATTAGCTCTGGCACGACCCCTGTGTCCAAGGAAGATTGAAAGATCGTGGCCAGAGTCCCTGCTATTTGCTCCCGTGTCTCACTTTGTAACCTAGGGTGCATCCCATCCGGACCAGGTGACTTATCCACCTTGAGCGACGTCAACCTTTTTAGAACTTCCTCTCTGGTTATAATTATTCTATCCATTTCTCCTACCCTCTCCTCCAATACCATGGCATTGGCTGTATCCTTTTCTTTTGTGAAGACAGAGGCGAAGTACTCATTCAGTACATCAGCCATGCCCTCTGCCTCCACAATGAGATTTCCTCCTGGGTCCCTAATTGGCCCCACCCTATCCTTGACCAACCTTTTACTCTTAATATGTTGGTAAAAAACCTTAGGGTTCCCCTTAATCTTACTCGCTAATTGTTTTTCATGCAGTCTCTTTGCCCCTCTAACTTCCTTTTTTACTTCTATCCTACACTTCCTATATTCTGCTTGGTTCCCTTCTGAATTTTGAGCCTGACACTTATCATAAGCCTCTTTGTTTTGTTTTATTTTGACCCCGATTTCCTTAGTCATCCAGGGAGGTTTGGATGCCTTACATTTCACCTTTGTGGGGATGCTTTTGACCTGTGCCTGAACTATCTCCTCTTTGAACACTGCCCACTGCTCGTTAGTTGTCTAACCTGCCAATTTTTCTTTCCAATCCACCTTGGCTAGGTCCCACCTCAACTCATTGAAATTAGCCCTTTTCCAGTTGAGTGTCCTCACCTGTGATCGTTCCTTATCCCTTTCCATAATTATTCTGAATCTAACGATATTGTGGTCACTAATCCCTAGATGGTCACCTACAGAAACCTGTTGAACTTGCCCTACCTCATTTCCCAAAACTAGATCCAGCAATGCTTCTTTCCTCGTTGGACTGGAAACATACTGATCATGAAAGTTGTCCTGCACACACTTCAGGAATTCTTCTCCTTCCTTGCCCTTTACTCTACTATTCTGCCAGTCTATGTTGGGATAGTTGAAGTCACCCATTATCACTACTCTATTAGCTCTGCATTTCTCCGTGATACGCTTGCAGATCTGCTTGTCTATCTCCTCCCCACTATTTGGTGGTCTATAGTATACCCCTAACAGTGTAACTGCACCTTTCATTCCTCATTTCTAACCAGATAGATTCGGTTTTTAGTCCTTCTTCCACCTCGTTCCTTTCTAAGGCAGTCACTGAGTCCTTAACTAAAATTGCCACCCCGCCCCCTTTTCTCCCTTCTCTATCCCTCCTGAATACATTATAACCAGGAATATTCAACTCCCATTCCTGCCCATGCTGGAGCCAAGTCTCTGTTACTGCTATAACATCATATCGCCTCGCAGCAACCTGAGCCTGCAGCTCACCAATTTTATTTCTCAAACTTTGTGCATTTACATACATGCACTCTAAGGCACAAATTACTTCCTCTGCACTTTTCTCCCGTCTTACCCTTACCCCTGTCCCCTTTGTTACCCCTCCCGTATCTGAACTACTGTTCAGTTTCCCACCCTCACCCGCCCGGATTAGTTTAAAGCCCCCCCCCCCACAAAACTCGACAACCTCCCTGCAAGGAGATTGGTTCCAGCCCTGTTCAGGTGTAACCCATCCATTTTGTACAGGTTCCACCTACCCCAGAATTGGTCCCAATGGTCTAGGAACCAGAAACCTTCCTTCCTACACCACTTCTCCAGCCATGCATTGATGTGCCTTATTCTAGCATTCTGGAACTGGCTTGCTCGAGGCACTGGAAGCAACGCAGAGATCACCACTCTCGAAGTTCCACTTTTCAGTTTTCTCCCTAGTCTCTAGTACTCTTCCTGGACCATCTCAGCCCATTTCCTCTCAACTTAATGGGTCCCAACATGGACCACCACAAGTGGATTTTCCCCTTCCCCTAGCAGAATTTCATGCACCCGCTCAGTCAAGTCTTCAACCCTGGCACCTGGTAGGCAACACACCTTCTGAGATTCGCGTTTCCGTTCACAAAAACGCCTATCTATACCTCGGACAGTTGTATCTCCTATCAAAATGGTCTTTATCGAGTTGGTTTGTCCAACCTTCTCACAGACCTCCTTATCCAAACAGGTTGAAAGTACTTCATACCTGTTGGAAATGGTTACAGTCTAGGGTTTCTCTGCACCACTCTTGTGGCTCCGCATACCCGGTCGTCTGACTGTCACCCAGTCCTGACCGTGGCTGGCAACAGCGCACTCTTGTTCCCTAGGCCTTGGTGGAGTGTCAGGCTCTAGGATGAAACTATCTAAGAAGCTCTCCCCTTCCCTGATGCACCGCAGTGTCTCCATCTGATACTCCAGCTCAGCTCCTCTCCCCATTGGCTCTCCTACTCTTCAGCCGGAGCTCACTCACCTTCTCTCTGTCTCACGTTCTCTCCATCTCCTCCGCTCTTCTCAGTTGTCAACTCAAAACCCTTCTCTGTCTCTAACCTCCCTGAGTGAGTGAGTGAGTTGAGTGAGTGAGTGAGTGAGTGAGTGAGTGAGTGAGTGAGTGAGTGAGTGAGTGAGTGAGTGAGTGAGTGAGTGAGTGAGTGAATGAGTGAGTGAGTGATTTGACTTATTTATCAAAAGTTTTGAGACTTCACACATATTTCTGAGCATTTGACTTGTACAGAGATGCTAGAAAATGTCTGGTTACACCTATGATATGACGTGAATCATTTACTAGCTGACCACAGGGCTCTCTCTCTCTCTATGTATAAAAATATAGTATATATACATTATAATTCTATTTGTGTATTTTTTGTGGATGGTGGGATCTTCAGCTGCACATTGCCACACAATAATGAAATGCAGAGATTTTTCTCTCACCCACCCACCCACCCATCATTTGCCACATGGTTGGGAGGGAGAGAGAGAGAGAGAGAGGGAGGTGAATGATATTGGGGACCTGATTGGGGGGAGGTATCGGGGGTGGGGGGGGGGGGGGGTGAAGGATCCAGTCGCTTGTACAAGTTATACCGTATGTGAATCAGAACCAAACCCTAAGTCCACGTTTGGAGAGTACTGACTTTGGGGGATGGGAAAAAAACGTCTACCTGCATCTTTTGCTTTAGAAAAATATGAGCAAGCTGCTCCCTCCTCTCACCCCCCACCCCCAGCCACACACCCCCACCCTCACCCCCCACCCTCACCCCCCACCCTCACCCTCACCCCCCACCCTCACCCCTCACTGCCCACCCTCACCCTCACCGCCCACCCTCACCCACCACCCTCACCCCCCACCCTCACCCCCCCCACCCTCACCCCCACACCCCCACCCTCACCCTCACCCCCCACCCTCACCCCCACCCCCCCACCCTCACCCTCACCCCCCCACCCTCACCCCCCACCCTCACCCCCCACGCTCACCCTCACCCCCCACCCTCACCCCCCACCCTCACCCCCCACCCTCACCCCCCACCCTCAACCCTCACCCCCCACCCTCACCCCCCACGCTCACCCTCACCGCCCACCCTCACCCCCCACGCTCACCCCCCACCCTCAACCCTCACCGCCCACCCTCACCCCCCAACCCCTACCCTCACCCCCCACCCTCACCCCCCACCCTCACCCTCACCCCCCACCCTCACCCCTCACTGCCCACCCTCACCCTCACCGCCCACCCTCACCCCCCCAACCCCTACCCTCACCCCCCACCCTCACCCCCCACCCTCACCCTCACCGCCCACCCTCACCCACCACCCTCACCCACCACCCTCACCCCCCCCACCCTCACCCCCCACCCCCCCACCCTCACCCTCACCCCCCCACCCTCACCCCCCACCCTCACCCCCCACGCTCACCCTCACCCCCCACCCTCACCCTCACCTCCCACCCTCACCCCTCACCCTCACCCCCACCCTCACCCCCCAACCCCTACCCTCACCCCCCACCCTCACCCCCCACCCTCACCCTCACCCCCCACCCTCAACCCTCACTGCCCACCCTCACCCTCACCCCCCACCCTCACCCCCTCACCCTCACCCCCCACCCTCACCCCCTCACCCTCAACCCTCACCGCCCACCCTCACCCCCCACCCTCACCCCCATCACCCCCTCACCCTCACCCCCCACCCTCACCCCCTCGCCCTCACCCCCCACCCTCACCCCCCACCCTCACCCCCTCGCCCTCACCCTCACCCCCCACCGTCACCCCCCACCCTCACCCCCCACCCTCACCCCCTCACCCTCACCCCCCACCCTCACCCTCAACCTTCACCCCCCACCCCCACCCCCCACCCTCACCCCCCCCACCCTCACCCCCACCCTCACCCCCCCACCCTCACCCTCACCCTCACCTCCCCACCCTCACCCCCCACCGTCACCCCCCCACCCACCCTCACTCCCCCGCTCACCCCCCCACCCTCACCCTCACCCCCCCATCACCCACCCCCACCCCCCCCACCCTCACCCCCACCCTCACCCCCACACCCACCCACCCTCACCCCCACCCTCACCCCCCACCCTCAACCCCCTCACCCTCACCCCCCACCCACACACCCCTCACCCCCTCACCCTCACCCCCCCCCTCACCCCCCCCCCCCCCCCCCCCCACGTCCCAGCTTGAGACTGACACGGTGATGTCCTCCTGCCTCTCACACACTCAATGGCAGATTCACACACACTCAGTGACAGCCTCTCTCTCACACACACACACACAGTGATAGCCACACACACACACACACACACACACAGTGATAGCCACACAGTGATAGCCACACACACACAGTGATAGCCTCTCTCACACACACACACAGTGATAGCCTCTCACACACACACGGCCCGTACGCAGGGGGGGGTGCGACGGGTGCATACGCACCCCCCCAAATTATAAAAGGTCCACATTTTCCGGGGTAGAGAATTGTATTTTTTATCACATTGAAATACCAAGTAAAGTAAATTTATTGAGCATTTGTGTAACAATCAGTTCTTCAAAACTATGTATAAATTATAAACACGCATCTTTGAATGTTTTAGTATTAATATAAAATTATCGAGTCGCGCACCAGAATCGGCGTCTACCCCAAAACATACCGCGTCGATAGACGCGCTGGACAATGAAGCGGCGAGTCTGTGACTCACCGCGTAAACATAGGCGCGCGCCAAGACTCAAATCCATCCTCGTTTGGAAATCATCCCGTATACAGACACAAAGGTAGCACCACTTCTGGTAGTTAAAATCATCTTTTCATCTGATCACCGTAAGTAAAAATTGCTCAAGTTTTGAGAGGTGTGACTGTGATGCTAGCAAACAATGACAACATATTTACAAGCTTCTGAGAAATTAAAGCTTTTGAGAACCCAACAAAAAAGTTATATGTGTCTGGACGGGAATGCCTATCTTTAAAAAAAATACTCATGGACGTAGACCTATGCTTTAGCGCCTATGTCTACGTGGTGTGTCAATTGGAAATCATCCCATATACAGTCACTACATAAAAAGGTAGCACCACTTTGTGGAAGCTGAAATCATATTTTAATCTGATAAATGTAAGTAAAAATGACTTAAGTTTAGATAGGCGTGTTTCTGAAATATCATGTTTCTTGTTTTGTCTTGATTATCACATTTGATTTATATTATTAAAAATGTATTCCTGTAATTAAAAATTGCTTTTAGAGACGTCCACTGGCATGCAATAAACATATGACCGCAAAGATAAACACCTACAGCTACTTTATTTCACATTCAATTTTGCACCCAGAGTGAAGCTATTTTTAACCAGAATAATCTTCATATCATGTTCAACTTTTTTAAAATTGTTTCCTCGGGGCTATTTTTACCTTTTTACCACTTGCGGCCTCTTTACCAGATGAGGGTCTTATTTACCGGAGCAATTTTACCTACATTCCAAAAACATCAATGTCGCACGAATTTGACCTAAAAATAGTTTCATTATCATCTGATCGAGCGAACTCGGGCATTGACAACCACAGTTGTCCACTGATCCCTTCTCTCCATGCAGCCTGAGAACTCCCGCCTGCCAATACCCGAATCGCGCTCCAGAGTATCGATGTAGGTTAGGGCCGGTCTACCTCGTGTTCTGTGACCGTGCAATGGTTCCCATAGGATAGTAGCGCTATGGACAGTTTCCTCCCGGCTTCTCCAGCTATGTCCACTAATCCTAAAACGCCTCTGCAGTAATGTCTGTGATACCAGTGTGGTAGTGTACCATATAGCTCACTATTTGTCAGATTCATTAGATGTTGCCTTTTGCATTCACTGTGCACTGATGGTCCAAACAAGTGAGAGGAAACGGATGGGGGCATTTGTTAATACACCCTTTACCATGTTCTACAAACTAAACAAGAAGGCGAAGGAACACGAACGAAATGGTTATCACGTAAATTCTATGATTAGATCGGCATCAATGCACGACTCTGTTGCGAACCCACAACATAAGATAGACATTCGTTTGGTCGATGAAAAACCGACAGCCCTAAGCGCCCACCTACAGACCTGAGTGCCCACCTACAGCCCTAAGCGCCCAACCACAGACCTGAGCGCCAAACTACAGCCCTAAGGGCCCACCTACAACCCTGAGCGCCCACCTACAGCACTGAGCGCCCAGCTACAGCCCTAAGCGCCCAGCTACAGCACTGAGCGCCCACCTACAGCCCTAAGCGCCCAGCTACATCCCTAAGCGCCTACATTACAGACCAAAGCGCCCACCTACAGCCCTGGGCACACACCTAAAGCCATAACCGCCCACCTACAGACCCGAGCGCCCACCTACAGCCATGAGCGCCCACCTGCAGCCCTCAGTGCCCACCGACAGCCCTCAGCGCTCACCTACAGCCCTCAGCGCCCACCTACATCCCTAAGCGCCCACCTACCGCCCTGAGCGCCCACCTACAGCCGTAAGCGCCCACCTACAGCCCTGAGCGCCCACCTACAGCCCTAAGCGCCCACCTACAGCCCTAAGCACCCACCTACAGCCCTGAGCGCCCACCTACAGCCCTAAGCGCCCACCTACAGCCGTAAGCGACCATCTACCAACCTAAGTGCCCACCTACTGCCCTGAACGCCCACCTACAGCCCAGAGGGCCCACCTACAGCCCTAAGCGCCCACCTACAGCCCTAAGCGCCCACCTACAGCCCTAAGCGCCCACCTACAGCCCTAAGCGCCCACCTACAGCCCTAAGCGCCCACGTACAGCCCTAAGCGCCCACCTACAGCCCTAAGCGCCCACCTACAGCCCTAAGCGCCCACCTACAGCCCTAAGCGCCCACCTACAGCCATAAGCGCCCACCTGCAGCCCTCAGTGCCCACCGACAGCCCTCAGCGCTCACCTACAGCCCTCAGCGCCCACCTACCGCCCTGAGCGCCCACCTACAGCCCTAAGCGCCCACCTACAGCCCTAAGCGCCTACACTACAGCACTAAGCGCCAACCTACAGACCAAAGCGCCCACCTACAGCCCTGGGCGCACACCTACAGCCCTAAGCGCCCACCTACAGCCCTAAGCGCCCACCTACAGCCCTAAGCGCCCACTTACAGCCCTAAGCGCCCACCTACAGCCCTAAGCGCCCACCTACAGCCCTAAGCGCCCACCTACAGCCCTAAGCGCCCACGTACAGCCCTAAGCGCCCACCTACAGCACTAAGCGCCCACCTACAGCCCTGAGCGCCCACCTACAGCACTAAGCGCCCACCTACAGCCGTGAGCGCCCACCTACAGCCCTAAGCGCCCACCTACAGCCCTAAGCGCCCACCTACAGCCCTAAGCGCTCACCTACATCCCTAAGCGCCCACCTACATCCCTAAGCTCCCACCTACAGCCCTAAGCGCTCACCTACAGCCTTAAGCGCCCACCTACAGCCCTAAGCGCCCACCTACAGCTCTAAGCGCCCACCTACAGCCCGAAGCGCCCACCTACAGCCCTAAGCGCCCACCTACAGCCCTAAGCGCCCACCTACAGCCCTGAGCGCCCACCTACAGCCCTAAGCGCCCACCTACAGCTCTAAGCGCCCACCTACAGCCCTGAACGCCCACCTACAGCGCTAAGCGCCCACCTACAGACCTGAGCGCCCAACTACAGCCCTAAGCGCCCACCTACAGCCCTGAGCGCCCAACTACAGCCCTAAGCGCCCACCTACAGACCTAAGCGCCTACTCTACAGCACTAAGCACCCACCTGCAGCCCTAAGTGCCCACCTACAGCCCTATGCGCCCACCTACCGCCCTGAGCGGCCACCTACAGCCGTAAGCGCCCACCTACAGCCTTACGCACCCACCTACAGCCCAAAGCGCCCAGCTACAGCCCTGAGCGACCACCTACAGCCGTAAGCACCCACCTACAGCCCTAAGCGCCCACCTACAGCCCTAAGCGCCCACCTACAGCCCTAAGCGCCCACCTACAGCCCTAAGCGCCCACCTACAGTCCTAAGCGCCCACCTACAGCCCTAAGCACCCACCTACAGCGCTGAGCGCCCACCTACCGCCCTGAGCGCCCACCTACAGCCCTATGCGCCCACCTACAGCCGTAAGCGACCACCTACAGCCCGAAGCGCCCACCCACAGCCCTGAGCGCCCACCAACAGCCCTAAGCGCCCACCTACAGCCCTAAGCGCCCACCTACAGCCCTAAGCGCCCACCTACAGCCCCATGCGCCCACCTACAGCCGTCAGTGCCCACCTACAGCCCTGAGCGCCCACCTACAGCCCTGAGCGCCCACCTACAGCCCTGAGCGCCCACCTACAGCCCTAAGCGCCCACCTACAGCCCCGAGTGCCCACCTACAGCCCTCAGCGCTCACCTACAGCCGTAAGCGCCCACCTACATCCCTAAGCGCCCACTTACCGCCCTGAGCGCCCACCTACAGCCTTACGCACCCACCTACAGCCCTAAGCGCCCAGCTACAGCCCTGAGCACCCACCTACAGCCGTAAGCGACTACCTACAGTTCTAAGCGCCCACCTACAGCCCTGAGCGCCCACCTACAGCCCTAAGCGCCCACCTACAGCCCTAAGCGCCCACCTACAGCTCTAAGCGCCCACCTACAGCCCTGAGCGCCCACATACAGCCCTGAGCGCCCACGTACAGGCCTAAGCGCCCACCTACAGCCCTAAGCGACCATCTACCGCCCTGAGCGCCCACCTACAGCCCTAAGCGCCCACCTACAGCCCTAAGCGCCCACCTACAGCCCTGAGCGCCCACCTACAGCCCTGAGCGCCCACCTACAGCCCTAAGCGCCCACGTACAGCACTAAGCGCCCACCTACAGCCCTAAGCGCCCACCTACAGCCCTGAGCGCCCACGTACAGCACTAAGCGCCCACCTACAGCCCTGAGCGCCCACCTACAGCCCTAAGCGCCCACCTACAGCCCTAAGCGCCCACCTACAGCTCTAAGCGCCCACCTACAACCCTGAGCGCCCACGTACAGCCCTAAGCGCCCACCTACAGCCCTAAGCGCCCACCTACAGCCCTAAGCGCCCACCTACAGCCCTGAGCGGCCACCTACATCCCTAAGCGCCCACCTACAGCCCCATGCGCCCACCTACAGCCGTAAGCGACCATCTACCAACCTAAGTGCCCACCTACTGGCCTGAACGCCCACCTACAGCCCAGAGGGCCCACCTACAGCCGAGCGCCCACCTACAGCCCTGAGCGCCCACCTACAGCCCTAAGCGCCCACCTACAGCCCTAAGCGCTCACCTACAGCTCTAAGCGCCCACCTACAGCCCTGAACGCCCACCTACAGCCCTAAGCGCCCACCTACAGCCCTAAGCGCCCACCTACAGCTCTAAGCGCCCACCTACAACCCTGAGCGCCCACGTACAGCCCTAAGCGCCCACCTACAGCCCTAAGCGCCCACCTACAGCCCTAAGCGCCCACCTACAGCCCTGAGCGGCCACCTACATCCCTAAGCGCCCACCTACAGCCCCATGCGCCCACCTACAGCCGTCAGCGCCCACCTACAGCCCTAAGCGCCCACCTACAGCCCTACGCGCCCACCTACAGCCCTGAGCGCTCACCTACAGCCCTAAGTGCCCACACCTACAGCTCTAAGCGCCCACCTACAGCCCCGAGCGCCCACCTACAGCCATAAGCGCCCACCTGCAGCCCTCAGTGCCCACCTACAGCCCTCAGCGCTCACCTACAGCCGTAAGCGCCCACCTACATCCCTAAGCGCCCACTTACCCCCCTGAGCGCCCACCTACAGCCTTACGCACCCACCTACAGCCGTAAGCGCCCACCTACAGTCCTAAGCGCCCACCTACAGCACTAAGCGCCCACCTACAGCCCTAAGCGCCCAACTACAGCCCTAAGCGCCCAACTACAGCCCTAAGTGCCCAACTACAGCTCTAAGCGCCCACCTACAACCCTGAGCGCCCACGTACAGCCCTAAGCGCCCACCTACAGCCCTGAGCGCCCACCTACAGCCCCATGCACCCACCTACAGCCGTCAGCGCCCACCTACAGCCCTGAGCGCCCACCTACAGCCCTGAGCGCCCACCTACATCCCTAAGCGCCCACCTACCGCCCTGGGCGCCCACCTACAGCCCTAAGTGCCCACCTACATCCCTAAGCGCCCACCTACAGCCCTAAGCGCCCACCTACCGCCCTGAGCGTCCACCTACAGACGTAAGCGCCCACCTACAGCCTTACACGCCCACCTACAGCCCTAAGCGCCCACCTACCGCCCTGAGCGCCCACCTACAGCCCTAAGCGCCCACCTACAGCCGTAAGCGACCATCTACCAACCTAAGTGCCCACCTACTGGCCTGAACGCCCACCTACAGCCCAGAGGGCCCACCTACAGCCGAGCGCCCACCTACAGCCCTGAGCGCCCACCTACAGCCCTAAGCGCCCACCTACAGCCCTAAGCGCTCACCTACAGCTCTAAGCGCCCACCTACAGCCCTGAACGCCCACCTACAGCCCTAAGCGCCCACCTACAGCCCTGAGCGCCCACCTACAGACCTAAGCGCCCACCTACAGCCCTAAGCGCCCACCTACAGCCCTAAGCGCCCACCTACAGCCCTAAGCGCCCACCTACAGCCCTAAGCGCCCACCTACCAACCTAAGTGCCCACCTACTACCCTGAACGCCCACCTACAGCCCTGAACGCCCACCTACAGCCCTAAGCGACCATCTACCAACCTAAGCGCCCACCTACTGCCCTGAGCGCCCACCTACAGCCCTAAGCGCCCACCTACAGACCTAAGCGCCCACCTACAGCACTAAGCGCCCACCTACAGCACTAAGCGCCCACCTACAGCCCTAAGCGCCCACCTACAGCCCTAACCGCCAACCTACAGCCGTTAGGCCCACGTACAGCCCTGAGCGCCATGTACAGCCCTAAGCGCCCACCTACAGCCCTAAGCGACCACCTACCAACCTAAGTGCCCACCTACTACCCTGAGCGCCCACCTACAGCCCTAAGCGCCCACCTACAGCCGTAAGCGCCTACCTACAGTCCTAAGCGCCCACCTACAGCCCAGAGGGCCCACCTACAGCCCGAAGCGCCCACCTACAGCCCTAAGCGCCCACCTACAGCCCTAAGCGCCCACCTACTGGCCTGAACGCCCACCTACAGCCCAGAGGGCCCACCTACAGCCGAGCGCCCACCTACAGCCCTAAGCGCCCACCTACAGCCGAGCGCCCACCTACAGCCCTAAGCGCCCACCTACAGCCGAGCGCCCACCTACAGCCCTAAGCGCCCACCTACAGCCCTAAGCGCTCACCTACAGCTCTAAGCGCCCACCTACAGCCCTGAACGCCCACCTACAGCCCTAAGCGCCCACCTACAGCCCTGAGCGCCCACCTACAGCCCTGAGCGCCCACCTACAGACCTAAGCGCCCACCTACAGCCCTAAGCGCCCACCTACAGCCCTAAGCGCCCACCTACAGCCCTAAGCGCCCACCTACAGCCCTAAGCGCCCACCTACCAACCTAAGTGCCCACCTACTACCCTGAACGCCCACCTACAGCCCTGAACGCCCACCTACAGCCCTAAGCGACCATCTACCAACCTAAGCGCCCACCTACTGCCCTGAGCGCCCACCTACAGCCCTAAGCGCCCACCTACAGACCTAAGCGCCCACCTACAGCACTAAGCGCCCACCTACAGCACTAAGCGCCCACCTACAGCCCTAAGCGCCCACCTACAGCCCTAAGCGCCCACCTACAGCCCTAAGCGCCCACCTACAGCCCTAACCGCCAACCTACAGCCGTTAGGCCCACGTACAGCCCTGAGCGCCATGTACAGCCCTAAGCGCCCACCTACAGCCCTAAGCGACCACCTACCAACCTAAGTGCCCACCTACTACCCTGAGCGCCCACCTACAGCCCTAAGCGCCCACCTACAGCTGTAAGCGCCTACCTACAGTCCTAAGCGCCCACCTACAGCCCTAAGCGCCCACCTACAGCCCTAAGCGCCCACCTACAGCCCTAAGCGCCCACCTACAGCCCTAAGCGCCCACCTACAGCCCTAAGCGCCCACCTACAGCCCTAAGCGCCCACCTACAGCCCTAAGCGCCCACCTACCAACCTAAGTGCCCACCTACTACCCTGAACGCCCACCTACAGCCCTGAACGCCAACCTACAGCCCTAAGCGCCCACCTACAGCCCTAAGCGCCCACCTACAGCACTAAGCGCCCACCTACAGCCCTAAGCGCCCACCTACAGCCCTAAGCGCCCACCTACAGCCCTAAGCGCCCACCTACAGCCCTAACCGCCAACCTACAGCCGTTAGGCCCACGTACAGCCCTGAGCGCCATGTACAGCCCTAAGCGCCCACCTACAGCCCTAAGCGACCACCTACCAACCTAAGTGCCCACCTACTACCCTGAACGCCCACCTACAGCCCAGAGCGCTCACCTACAGCCCGAAGCGCGCACCTAAAACCCAAAGCGCCCACCTACATACCTAAGCGCCCACCTACAGCCCTAAGCACCCACGTACAGCCCTAAGCGCCCACCTACAGCCCTACGCGCCCACCTACAGACCCAAGCGCCCGCCTACAGCCCTGAGCGGCCACCTACAGGCCTAATCGCCCATCTAAAGCCCTAAGCACCCACCTATAGCCCTAAGCGCCTACTCTACAGCACTAAGCGCCCACCTAAAACTCTGAGCGCCCTCCTACAGCCCTAATCGCCCACCTACAGCCCTATGCGCCCGCCTACATCCCTGATCGCCCATCTACTTCCCTGAGCGCCTGACTACAGTCCTGAGCGGCCACCTACATCCCGAAGCGCCCACCTACAGCCCTATGCGCCCACCTGCAGCCCTAAGCGCCCACCTACATCCCTGAGCGCCCACCTACAGCCCAAAGCGCCCACCTACAGCCCTATGCGCCCACCTACAGCCCAAAGCGCCCAACTACAGCCCTACGCGCCCACCTACAGCCCTAAGCACCCACCCAGAGCCCTAAGCGCCCACCGACAGCCCTGAGTGCCCAACTACAGCCCTAAGCACCCACCTACAGCCCTGAGCGCATACCTACAGCCCTAAGCGCGCACCTAAAGCTCTAAGCGCCCACATACAGCCTTGAGCGCCCACCTACAGCCCTGAGCGCCCACCTACAGCTCTAAGGGCCCACCTAAAGCCCTAGGCGCCCACATATAGCCCTAGGCGCCCACCTATAGCTCTATGCGCCCATTCTACAGCACTAAGCGCCCACCTACAGACCTAATCGCTCACCTACAGCCCTGGGCGCCCACCTGCAGACCTAATCGACAACCTACAGCACTGAGCGCCCACCTGCAGCCCTAAGCGCCCTCCTACAGCTCTAAGCCCGCCTATAGCCATAGGCGCCCGCCTACAGCCCTAAGCGTCCACCTACAGCAATAAGTGCCCACCTACAGCCCTAAGCGCACACGTACAGCAATAAGTGCCCACCTACAGCCCGCAGCGCTTACCTACAGCTCTAAGCGCCCACGTACAGCCATAAGCGCCCACCTACAGACCTTAGCGCCCACATACAGCCCTAAGCGCCCAACGACAGCCGTAAGCGCCCACCTACAGCCCTATGCGCCCAACTACAGGCACAAACGCCCACCTACATTCCTGAGCGCCCACCTACATCCCTAAGCGCCCACCTACAGCCGTATGCACCCACCTGCTGCCCTAAGCGCACACCTACAGCCCTACACGCCCACCTACATCCGTAAGCACCCACCCAGAGCCCTAAGCACCCAACTACAGACCCAAGCGCCCGCCTACAGCCCTGAGCGCCCACCTACAGCCCTATGCGCCCACCTACATCCCTAGGCGCCCACCTACCGCCCTGAGCGCCCACCTACAGCCTTACGCACCCACCTACAGCCCTATGCGCCCACCTACAGCCGTAAGCGACCACCTACAGCCCTAAGCGCCCACCTACAGCCCTAAGCACCTACGTACAGCTCTAAGCGCCCACCTACAGCCCTGAGCGCCCAGCAACAGCCCTAATCGCCCACCTACAGCCCCGAGCGCCCACCTACAGCCATAAGCGCCCACCTACAGCCCTCAGCGCTCACCTACAGCCCTCAGCGCCCACCTACAGCCCTAAGTGCCCACCTACCGCCCTGAGCGCCCACCTACAGCCGTAAGCGCCCACCTACAGCCTTACGCACCCACCTACAGCCCTAAGCGCCCACCTACAGTCCTAAGCGCCCACCTACAGCCCTGAGCGCCCACCTACAGCCCTAAGCGCCCAGCTACAGCCCTGAGCGCCCACCTACAGCACTGAGCGACCACCTACCTCCCTATCCGCCCACCTACAGCACTAAGCGCCCACCTACAGACCCGAGCCCCCACCTACAGCCATAAGCGCCCACCTGCAGCCCTCAGCGCCCACCTGCAGCACTGAACACCCACCTACAGCCTTGAACGCCCACATACAGCCCTAATCGCCCACCTACAGCCCTCAGCGCCCACCTACAGCCCTAAGCGCTCACCTACAGCCCTAAGTGCCCACCTACATCCCTAAGCGCCCACCTACAGCCTTACGCACCCACCTACAGCCCTAAGCGCCCACCTACAGTCCTAAGCGCCCACCTACAGCCCTGAGCGCCCACCTACAGCCCTGAGCGCCCACCTACAGGCCTGAGCGCCCACCTACAGCCCTAAGCGCCCACCTACAGCCCTAAGCGCCCACCTACAGACCTAAGCGCCCACCTACAGCCCTAAGCGCCCACCTACAGCCCTAAGAGCCCACCTACAGCCCTAAGCGCCCACCTACAGTCCTGAGCGCCCACCTACAGCCCTGAGCGCCCACCTACAGCACTGAGCGCCCACCTACAGGCCTGAGCGCCCACCTACAGCCCTGAGCGCCCACCTACAGCCCTAAGCGTCCACCTACAGACCTAAGCGCCCACCTACAGCCCTAAGCGCCCACCTACAGCCCTAAGCGCCCACCTACAGCCCTAAGCGCCCACCTACAGCCCTAAGCGCCCACCTACAGCCCTAAGCGCCCACGTACAGCCCTGAGCGCCCACCTACAGCACTGAGCGACCACCTACCTCCCTGAGCGCCCACCTACAGCCCTAAGCGCCCACCTACAGACCCGAGCCCCCACCTACAGCCATAAGCGCCCACCTGCAGCCCTCAGCGCCCACCTGCAGCACTGAACACCCACCTACAGCCTTGAACGCCCACCTACAGCACTAAGCGCCCACCTACAGACCTAAGCGCCCACCTACAGCCCTAAGCGCCCACCTACATCCCTAGGCGCCCACCTACCGCCCTGAGCGCCCACCTACAGCCTTACGCACCCACCTACAGCCCTATGCGCCCACCTACAGCCCTAAGCGCCCACCCACAGCTCTGAGCGCCCACCAACAGCCGTAAGCGCCCACCTACATCCCTAAGCGCCCACCTACAGCCCCATGCGCCCACCTACAGCCGTCAGCGCCCACCTACAGCCCTGAGCGCCCACCTACAGCCCTGAGCGCCCACCTACAGCCCTAAGCGCCCACTTACAGCCCTGAGCGCCCACCTACAGCCCTAAGCGCCTACGTACAGCTCTAAGCGCCCACCTACAGCCCTGAGCGCCCAGCAACAGCCCTAATCGACCACCTGCAGCCCTGGGCACACACCTACAGCCATAACCGCCCACCTACAGCCCCGAGCGCCCACCTACAGCCATAAGCGCCCACCTGCAGCCCTCAGTGCCCACCTACAGCCCTCAGCGCTCACCTACAGCCCTAAGCGCCCACCTACCGCCCTGAGCGCCCACCTACAGCGGTAAGCGCCCACCTACAGCCTTACGCACCCACCTACAGCCCTGAGCGCCCACCTACAGCCCTGAGCGCCCACCTACAGCCCTAAGCGCCCACCTACAGTCCTAAGCGCCCACCTACAGCCCTAAGCGCCCACCTACAGCCCTAAGCGCCCACCTACAGTCCTAATCGCCCACCTACAGCCCTGAGCGCCCACCTACAGCCCTAAGCGCCCAGCTACAGCCCTGAGCGCCCACCTACAGCCCTGAGCGCCCACCTACAGCCCTGAGCGCCCACCTACAGCCCTAAGCGCCCACCTACAGGCCTGAGCGCCCACCTACAGCCCTAAGCGCCCACCTACAGCCCTAAGCGCCCACCTACAGCACTAAGCGCCCACCTACAGCCCTAAGCGCTCACCTACAGCCCTAAGCGCCCACCTACAGCCCTAAGCGCCCACCTACAGCTCTAAGCGCCCACCTACAGCCCTATGCGCCCGCCTACATCCCTGATCGCCCATCTACTTCCCCGAGCGCCTGACTACAGTCCTGAGCGGCCACCTACATCCCGAAGCGCCCACCTACAGCCCTATGCGCCCACCTGCAGCCCTAAGCGCCCACCTACATCCCGAAGCGCCCACCTACAGCCCTATGCGCCCACCTGCAGCCCTAAGTGCCCACCTACATCCCTGAGCACCCACCTGCAGCCCAAAGTGCCCACCTACAGCCCCAAGTGCCCACCTACAGCCCAAAGCGCCCACCTACAGCCCTATGCGCCCACCTACAGCCCAAAGCGCCCAACTACAGCACTACGCGCCCACCTACAGCCCTAAGCACCCACCCAGAGCCCTAAGCACCCACCTACAGCCCTGAGTGCCCAACTACAGGCCTGAGCACCCACCTACAGCCCTGAGCGCATACCTACAGCCCTAAGCGCGCACCTAAAGCTCTAAGCGCCCACATACAGCCTTGAGCGCCCACCTACAGCCCTGAGCGCCCACCTACAGCTCTAAGGGCCCACCTAAAGCCCTAGGCACCCACATATAGCCCTAGGCGCCCACCTATAGCTCTATGCGCCCATTCTACAGCACTAAGCGCCCACCTACAGACCTAATCGACAACCTACAGCACTGAGCGCCCACCTGCAGCCCTAAGCTCCCTCCTGCAGCTCTAAGCCCGCCTACAGCCCTAAGCTCCCACCCAGAGCCCTAAGCACCCGCCTGCAGCCCTGAGCGCCCACCTACAGCCCTGAGCGCCCAACTACAGCCCTAAGCGCCCACCTGCATCCCTAAGGGCCCACCTACAGCCCTGAGCGCCCACCTACAGCACTGAGCGACCACCTACCTCCCTATTCGCCCACCTACAGCACTAAGCGCCCACCTACAGACCCGAGCCCCCACCTACAGCCATAAGCGCCCACCTGCAGCCCTCAGCGCCCACCTACAGCACTGAACACCCACCTACAGCCTTGAACGCCCACCTACAGCACTAAGCGCCCACCTACAGACCCGAGCGCCCACCTACAGCCCTGAGCCCCCACCTACAGCCCTACGCGCCCAGCTACAGCGCTAAGCGCACACCTACAGCCCTGAGCGCCCACCTACAGCCCTGAGCGCAACTCTACAGCCTTGAGCGCCCACCTACAGCCCTAAGCGCCCACCCACAGCCCTAAGCGCCCATCTACAGCCCTAAGCGCCCACCTACAGCCCTAAACGCCCACCCACAGCCCCGAGCACCCACCTACAGCCCTAAGCACCCAACTACAGCGCTAAGCGCCCACCTACAGCCCTAAGCGCCCACCTACAGCCCTAGGCGCCCACCTGCAGCCCTGAGCACCCACCTACAGCCTTGAACGCCCACCTACAGCACTAAGCGCCCACCTACAGCTCTACGCGCAAACCTACAGCCTTGAGCGCCCACCTACAGCATTAAGCGCCCACCTACAGCCCTGAGCGCCCACCTACAGCCATGAGCGCAAACCTACAGCCTTGAGCGCTCACCTACAGCACTAAGCGACCACCTGCAGCCCGAAGCGCACACCTAAAGCCATAAGCGCCCAACTGCAGCCCTAAGCGCCCACCTACAAACCTAAGCGCCCACCTACAGCGCTAAGCGCCCACCTACAGTCCTGAGCGCCCACCTACAAACCTGAGCGCCCATCTGCAGCTCTAAGCGCCCACCTACAGCGCTAAGCGCCCACCTACAGCGCTAAGCGCACACCTACAGCCCTGAGCGCAAACCTACAGCCTTGAGCGCAAACCTACAGCATTGAGCGCCCACCTACAGCCCTGAGCGCCCACACATAGAACTAAGCGCCCATCTACAGCCCTAAGCGCCCCCCCACAGCCCTAAGCGCCCACCTACAGCCCTACGCACCCACCTACAGCCCTACGCGCCCACCTACAGCCCTGAGCGCTCGCCTACAGCGCTCAGCGCCCATCTACATCCCTACGCGCCCACCTACAGCCCGAAGCGCCCACCTACAGCTCTGAGCGCACTCCTACCTCCCTATCCGCACACCTACAGCCCTAAGCGCCCACTTACAGCACTAAGCGCCCACCTACAGCCATTAGCGCCCACCCAGAGACCTAAGCGCCCACCTACAGCCCTAAGCGCCCACCTACAGCCCTAAGCGCTCACATACAGCCATACACGCCCACCTACAGCCCTAAGGGCCCACCGACAGCACTGAACACCCACCTACAGCCTTGAACGCCCACCTACAGCCCTAAGCGCCCACCTGCAGCCCTAATCGCCCACCTACAGCCCTAAGCGCCCACCTACAGCCCTAAGCGCCCACCTACAGCCCTAAGCGCCCAAATACAGCCATAAGCGCCCACATACAGCCCTACGCGCCCACCTACAGCCCTGAGCGCCCACCTACAGCACTAAGCGCCCACCTACAGCTCTAAGCGCCCACCTACAGCCCTAAACGCCCACCCACAGCCCTAAGCGCCCACCTAGAGGCTTGAACGCCCACCCACAGCCCTAAGCGCCCACCTACAGTCCTACGCGCCAACCTACAGACCTAAGCGCCCACCCACAGCCCTAGGCGCCCACCTGCAGCCCTGAGCACCCACCTACAACCTTGAACGCCCACCTACAGCACTAAGCGCCCACCTACAGCTCTACGCGCAAACCTACAGCCTTGAGCGCCCACCTACAGCACTAAGCGCACACCTACAGCCCCGAGCGCCCACCTACAGCCATGAGCGCAAACCTACAGCCTTGAGCGCCCACCTACAGCCCTAAGCGCACACCTAGAGGCTTGAGCGCTCACCTGCAATCCTGAGCGCCCAGCTACAGCCCTAAGCGCCCACCTACAGCCATAAGCGCCTAACTGCAGCCCTAAGCGCCCACCTAAAGCCATAAGCGCCCATCTGCAGCTCTAAGCGCCCACCTACAGCGCTAAGCGCCCACCTACAGCGCTAAGCGCACACCTACAGCCCTGAGCGCAAACCTACAGCCTTGAGCGCAAACCTACAGCATTGAGCGCCCACCTACAGCCCTGAGCGCCCACCCATAGAACTAAGCGCCCATCTACAGCCCTAAGCGCCCACCCACAGCCCTAAGCGCCCACCTACAGCCCTACGCACCCACCTACAGCCCTACGCGCCCACCTACAGCCCTACGCACCCACCTACAGCCCTACGCGCCCACCTACAGCCCTGAGCGCTCGCCTACAGCGCTCAGCGCCCATCTACATCCCTACGCGCCCACCTACAGCCCGAAGCGCCCACCTACAGCTCTGAGCGCACTCCTACCTCCCTATCCGCACACCTACAGCCCTAAGCGCCCACGTACAGCACTAAGCGCCAACCTACAGCCCTAAACGCCCACCCACAGCCCCGAGCACCCACCTACAGCCCTAAGCACCCAACTACAGCGCTAAGCGCCCACCTACAGCCCTAAGCGCCCACCTACAGCCCTAGGCGCCCACCTGCAGCCCTGAGCACCCACCTACAGCCTTGAACGCCCACCTACAGCACTAAGCGCCCACCTACAGCTCTACGCGCAAACCTACAGCCTTGAGCGCCCACCTACAGCATTAAGCGCCCACCTACAGCCCTGAGCGCCCACCTACAGCCATGAGCGCAAACCTACAGCCTTGAGCGCTCACCTACAGCACTAAGCGCCCACCTACAGCCCTAAGCGACCACCTGCAGCCCGAAGCGCACACCTAGAGGCTTGAGCGCTCACCTACAATCCTGAGCGCCCAGCTGCAGCCCTAAGCGCCCACCTAAAGCCATAAGCGCCCAACTGCAGCCCTAAGCGCCCACCTACAAACCTAAGCGCCCACCTACAGCGCTAAGCGCCCACCTACAGCCCTGAGCGCACACCTACAGCCTTGAGCGCCCACCTAGAGCACTAAGCGCCCACCTACAGTCCTGAGCGCCCACCTACAAACCTGAGCGCCCATCTGCAGCTCTAAGCGCCCACCTACAGCGCTAAGCGCCCACCTACAGCGCTAAGCGCACACCTACAGCCCTGAGCGCAAACCTACAGCCTTGAGCGCAAACCTACAGCATTGAGCGCCCACCTACAGCCCTGAGCGCCCACACATAGAACTAAGCGCCCATCTACAGCCCTAAGCGCCCACCCACAGCCCTAAGCGCCCACCTACAGCCCTACGCACCCACCTACAGCCCTACGCGCCCACCTACAGCCCTGAGCGCTCGCCTACAGCGCTCAGCGCCCATCTACATCCCTACGCGCCCACCTACAGCCCGAAGCGCCCACCTACAGCTCTGAGCGCACTCCTACCTCCCTATCCGCACACCTACAGCCCTAAGCGCCCACTTACAGCACTAAGCGCCCACCTACAGCCATTAGCGCCCACCCAGAGACCTAAGCGCCCACGTACAGCCCTAAGCGCCCACCTACAGCCCTAAGCGCTCACATACAGCCATACACGCCCACCTACAGCCCTAAGCGCCCACCGACAGCACTGAACACCCACCTACAGCCTTGAACGCCCACCTACAGCCCTAATCGCCCACCTACAGCCCTAAGCGCCCACCTACAGCCCTAAGCGCCCACCTACAGCCCTAAGCGCCCAAATACAGCCATAAGCGCCCACATACAGCCCTACGCGCCCACCTACAACCCTGAGCACCCACCGACAGCCTTGAACGCCCACCTACAGCACTAAGCGCCCACCTACAGCTCTAAGCGCCCACCTACAGCCCTAAACGCCCACCCACAGCCCTAAGCGCCCACCTAGAGGCTTGAACGCCCACCCACAGCCCTAAGCGCCCACCTACAGTCCTACGCGCCAACCTACAGACCTAAGCGCCCACCCACAGCCCTAGGCGCCCACCTGCAGCCCTGAGCACCCACCTACAACCTTGAACGCCCACCTACAGCACTAAGCGCCCACCTACAGCTCTACGCGCAAACCTACAGCCTTGAGCGCCCACCTACAGCACTAAGCGCACACCTACAGCCCTGAGCGGCCACCTACAGCACTAAGCGCCCACCTACAGCCCTAAGCGCACACCTAGAGGCTTGAGCGCTCACCTGCAATCCTGAGCGCCCAGCTACAGCCCTAAGCGCCTAACTGCAGCCCTAAGCGCCCACCTACAGTCCTGAGCGCCCACCTACAGTCCTGAGCGCCCACCTACAAACCTGAGCGCCCACCTACAGCGCTAAGCGCACACATACAGCCCTGAGCGCCCATCTACAGCCCTGAGCGCCCACCTACATCGCTGAGCGCAAACCTACAGCCTTGAGCGCACGCCTACAGCACTAAGCGCCCACCTACGGTCCTGAGCGCCCACCTACAATCCTGAGCGCCCATCTACAGCCCTAAGAGCCCACCTACAGCGCTAAGCGCCCACCTACAGCGCTAAGCGCAGACCTACAGCCCTGAGCGCCCACCTACAGCGCTAAGCGCACACCTGCAGCCCTGAGCGCACACCTACAGCCCTGAGCGCAAATCTACACCCTTGAGCGCCCACCTACAGCCCTAAGCGCCCACCCACAGCCCTATGCGCCCATCTACAGCCCTAAGCGCCCTACCACATCCCTAAGCGCCCACCTACAAAGTGTCGTTCGGGGGGTTCCTAAACCAAATTGCTTAGCAAATCGACCGTTTGGTTCGGAGGGTTCATTAACCAAAGCGCTTGCAGAAACGACTCAGTATCGTTCGGGCGGTTCGTAAACCAAATTGCTCAGCAAAAACGACGAAATTTGTTTCGGAGGGTTCATTAACCAAAGCGATTGCAGAAACGACTAAGTATCGTTCGCGGGGTTCGTAAACCAAATTGCTTAGCAAAAATGATGAAATTTGGTTCGGAGGGTTCATTAACCAAAGCGATTGCAGAAACGACAAAGTGTCGTTCGGTGGGTTCGTAAACCAAATTGCTTAGCAAAAACGATGAAATTTGTTTCGGAGGCTTGCAGAAACGACTAAGTGTCGTTCGGGGGGTTCGTAAACCAAATTGCTTAGCAAAAGCGACCAAGGTTGGTTGGGAGGGTTCATTAACCAAAGCGATTGCAGAAACGACTGTGTCATTCGGGGGGTTCGTAAACCAAATTGCTTGGCAAAAACGACAAAATATGGTTTGGAGGGTTTCATTAACCAAAGCGATTGCAGAAACGACTAAGTGTCGTTCGGGGGGTTCGTAAACCAAATTGCTTACCAAAAACGACCAAGTTTGGTTCAGAGGGTTCATTAACCAATGCGATTGCAGAAACGACAAAGTGTCGCTCGGGGGGTTCGTAAACCAAATTGCTTAGCAAAAACGACCAGGTTTGTTTGGGAGGGTTGATTAACCAAAGCGATTGCAGAAACGACTATGTCGTTCGGGCGGATCGTAAACCAAATTGCTTAGCAAAAACGACCAAGTTCGGTTGGGAGGGTTCATTAACCAAAGCGATTGCAGAAACGACTAAGTGTCGCTCGGGGGGTTTGTAAACCAAATTGCTTAGCAAATCGACCGTTTGATTCGGAGGGTTCATTAACCAAAGCGCTTGCAGAAACGACTAAGTATCGTTCGGGGGGTTCGTAAACCAAATTGCTCAGCAAAAACGACGAAATTTGGTTCGGAGCGTTCATTAACCAAAGCGATTGGAGAAACGACTAAGTGTCGTTCGGGGGGTTCGTAAACCAAATTGCTTAGCAAAAACGACGAAATTTGTTAAGGAGGGTTCATAAACCAAAGCCCTTGCAGAAACGACTAAGTATCGTTCGGGGGGTTCGTAAACCAAATTGCTTAGCAAAAACGACGAAATTTCTTTCGGAGGGTTGATAAACCAAAGCAATTGCAGAAACGACTAAGTGTCGTTCGGGGGGTTCGTAAACCAAATTGCTTAGCAAAAACGACGAAATTTGTTTCGGAGGGTTCATAAACCAAAGCCCTTGCAGAAACGACTAAGTATCGTTCGGGGGGTTCGTAAACCAAATTGGTTTGGAAAAACGACCGTTTGGTTCGGAGGGTTCATAAACCAAAGCCCTTGTAGAAACGACTAAGTATCGTTTGGGGGGTTCGTAAACCAAATTGCTTTGGAAAAACGACCGTTTGGTTCGGAGGGTTCATAAACCAAAGCCCTTGTAGAAACGACTAAGTATCGTTTGGGGGGTTCGTAAACCAAATTGCTCAGCAAAAACGACGAAATTTGGTTCGGAGGGTTCATAAACCAAAGCCCTTGCAGAAACGAATAAGTATCGTTCGGGGGGTTCGTAAACCACATTGCTTAGCAAAAACGACGAAATTTGGATCGGAGGGTTCATAAACCAACGCCCTTGCAGAAATGACTAAGTATCGTTCGGGGGGTTCGTAAACCAAATTGCTTAGCAAAAACGACGAAATTTGTTTCGGAGGGTTCATAAACCAAAGCAATTGCAGAAACGACTGTGTCGTTCCGGGGGTTCGTAAACCAAATTGCTTAGCAAAAACGACGAAATTTGTTAAGGAGGGTTCATAAACCAAAGCCCTTGCAGAATCGACTAAGTATCGTTCAGGGGGTTCGTAAACCAAATTGCTCAGCAAAAACGACGAAATTTGTTTCGGAGGGTTCATAAACCAAAGCCCTTGCAGAAATGACTAAGTATCGTTCGGGGGGTTCGTAAACCAAATTGCTTAGCAAAAACGACGAAATTTGTTTCGGAGGGTTCATAAACCAAAGCAATTGCAGAAACGACTGTGTCGTTCGGGGGGTTCGTAAACCAAATTGCTCAGCAAAAACGACGAAATTTGTTTCGGAGGGTTCATAAACCAAAGCCCTTGCAGAAACGACTAAGTATCGTTCGGGGGGTTCGTACACCAAATTGCTTAGGAAAAACGACCGTTTGGTTCGGAGGGTTATCGTTCGTGGGGTTCGTAAACCAAATTGCTTAGCAAAAACGACGAAATTTGTTTCGGAGGGTTCATAAACCAAAGCCCTTGCAGAAACGACGTATAGTTCGGGGGGTTCGTAAACCAAATTGCTTCGGAAAAATGACCGTTTGGTTCGGAGGGTTCATAAACCAAAGCCCTTGCAGAAACGACTAAGTATCGTTCTGGGGGTTCGTAAACCAAATTGCTTAGCAAAAACGACGAAATTTGTTTCGGAGGGTTCATAAACCAAAGCCCTTGCAGAAACGACTAAGTATCGTTCGGGGGGTTTCGTAAACCAAATTGCTTTGGAAAAACGACCGTTTGGTTCGGAGGGTTCATAAACCAAAGCCCTTGCAGAAACGACTAAGTATCGTTCGGGGGGTTCGTAAACCAAATTGCTTCGGAAAAACGACCGTTTGGTTCGGAGGGTTCATAAACCAAAGCCCTTGCAGAAACGACAAAGTATCGATCGGGGGGTTCGTAAACCAAATTGCTTAGGAAAAACGACCGTTTGGTTCGGAGGGTTCATAAACCAAAGCAATTGCAGAAACGACTAAGTGTCGTTCGGGGGGTTCGTAAACCACATTGCTTAGCAAAAACGACGAAATTTGTTAAGGCGGGTTCATAAACCAAAGCCCTTGCAGAATCGACTAAGTATCGTTCGGGGGGTTCGTAAACCAAATTGCTCAGCAAAAACGACGAAATTTGTTTCGGAGGGTTCATAAACCAAAGCCCTTGCAGAAACGACTAAGTATCGTTCGGGGGGTTCGTAAACCAAATTGCTTAGCAAAAACGACGAAATTTGTTTCGGAGGGTTCATAAACCAAAGCAATTGCAGAAACGACTGTGTCGTTCGGGGGGTTCGTAAACCAAATTGGTCAGCAAAAACGACGAAATTTGGTTCGGAGGGTTCATAAACCAAAGCCCTTGCAGGAACGACTAAGTATCGTTCGGGGGGTTCGTAAACCAAATTGCTTCGGAAAAACGACCGTTTGGTTCGGAGGGTTCATAAACCAAAGCCCTTGCAGAAACGACGTAGTATCGTTCGGGGGGTTCGTAAACCAAATTGCTTAGCAAAAACGACGAAATTTGTTTCGGAGGGTTCATAAACCAAAGCAATTGCAGAAACGACTAAGTGTCGTTCGGGGGTTCGTAAACCAAATTGCTCAGCAAAAACGACGAAATTTGGTTCGGAGGGTTCATAAACCAAAGCTCTTGCAGAAACGACTAAGTATCGTTCTGGGGGTTCGTAAACCAAATTGCTTCGGAAAAACGACCGTTTGGTTCGGAGGGTTCATAAACCAAAGCACTTGCAGAAACGACTAAGTATCGATCGGGGGGTTCGTAAACCAAATTGCTTAGGAAAAACGACCGTTTGGTTCGGAGGGTTCGTAAACCAAAGCCCTTGCAGAAACGACAAAGTATCTTTCGGGGGGTTCGTAAACCAAATTGCTCAGCAAAAACGACGAAATTTGTTTCGGAGGGTTCATAAACCAAAGCCCTTGCAGAAACGACTAAGTATCGTTCGGGGGGTTCGTAAACCAAATTGCTTAGGAAAAACGACCGTTTGGTTCGGAGGGTTCATAAACCAAAGCAATTGCAGAAACGACTAAGTGTCGTTCGGGGGGTTCGTAAACCACATTGCTTAGCAAAAACGACGAAATTTGTTAAGGAGGGTTCATAAACCAAAGCCCTTGCAGAATCGACTAAGTATCGTTCGGGGGGTTCGTAAACCAAATTGCTCAGCAAAAACGACGAAATTTGTTTCGGAGGGTTCATAAACCAAAGCCCTTGCAGAAACGACTAAGTATCGTTCGGGGGGTGCGTAAACCAAATTGCTTAGCAAAAACTACGAAATTTGTTTCGGAGGGTTCATAAACCAAAGCCCTTGCAGAAACGACTAAGTATCGTTCGGGGGGTTCGTACACCAAATTGCTTAGGAAAAACGACCGTTTGGTTCGGAGGGTTATCGTTCGTGGGGTTCGTAAACCAAATTGCTTAGCAAAAACGACGAAATTTGTTTCGGAGGGTTCATAAACCAAAGCCCTTGCAGAAACGACGTATAGTTCGGGGGGTTCGTAAACCAAATTGCTTCGGAAAAATGACCGTTTGGTTCGGAGGGTTCATAAACCAAAGCCCTTGCAGAAACGACTAAGTATCGTTCTGGGGGTTCGTAAACCAAATTGCTTAGCAAAAACGACGAAATTTGTTTCGGAGGGTCCATAAACCAAAGCCCTTGCAGAAACGACTAAGTATCGTTCGGGGGGTTTCGTAAACCAAATTGCTTTGGAAAAACGACCGTTTGGTTCAGAGGGTTCATAAACCAAAGCCCTTGCAGAAACGACTAAGTATCGTTCGGGGGGTTCGTAAACCAAATTGCTTAGGAAAAACGACCGTTTGGTTCGGAGGGTTCATAAACCAAAGCAATTGCAGAAACGACTAAGTGTCGTTCGGGGGGTTCGTAAACCACATTGCTTAGCAAAAACGACGAAATTTGTTAAGGCGGGTTCATAAACCAAAGCCCTTGCAGAATCGACTAAGTATCGTTCGGGGGGTTCGTAAACCAAATTGCTCAGCAAAAACGACGAAATTTGTTTCGGAGGGTTCATAAACCAAAGCCCTTGCAGAAACGACTAAGTATCGTTCGGGGGGTTCGTAAACCAAATTGCTTAGCAAAAACGACGAAATTTGTTTCGGAGGGTTCATAAACCAAAGCAATTGCAGAAACGACTGTGTCGTTCGGGGGGTTCGTAAACCAAATTGGTCAGCAAAAACGACGAAATTTGGTTCGGAGGGTTCATAAACCAAAGCCCTTGCAGGAACGACTAAGTATCGTTCGGGGGGTTCGTAAACCAAATTGCTTCGGAAAAACGACCGTTTGGTTCGGAGGGTTCATAAACCAAAGCCCTTGCAGAAACGACGTAGTATCGTTCGGGGGGTTCGTAAACCAAATTGCTTAGCAAAAACGACGAAATTTGTTTCGGAGGGTTCATAAACCAAAGCCCTTGCAGAAACGACTAAGTGTCGTTCGGGGGTTCGTAAACCAAATTGCTCAGCAAAAACGACGAAATTTGGTTCGGAGGGTTCATAAACCAAAGCTCTTGCAGAAACGACTAAGTATCGTTCTGGGGGTTCGTAAACCAAATTGCTTCGGAAAAACGACCGTTTGGTTCGGAGGGTTCATAAACCAAAGCACTTGCAGAAACGACTAAGTATCGATCGGGGGGTTCGTAAACCAAATTGCTTAGGAAAAACGACCGTTTGGTTCGGAGGGTTCGTAAACCAAAGCCCTTGCAGAAACGACAAAGTATCTTTCGGGGGGTTCGTAAACCAAATTGCTCAGCAAAAACGACGAAATTTGTTTCGGAGGGTTCATAAACCAAAGCCCTTCCAGAAACGACTAAGTATCGTTCGGGGGGTTCGTAAACCAAATTGCTTAGGAAAAACGACCGTTTGGTTCGGAGGCTTCATAAACCAAAGCAATTGCAGAAACGACTAAGTGTCGTTCGGGGGGTTCGTAAACCACATTGCTTAGCAAAAACGACGAAATTTGTTAAGGAGGGTTCATAAACCAAAGCCCTTGCAGAATCGACTAAGTATCGTACGTGGGGTTCGTAAACCAAATTGCTCAGCAAAAACGACGAAATTTGTTTCGGAGGGTTCATAAACCAAAGCCCTTGCAGAAACGACTAAGTATCGTTCGGGGGGTGCGTAAACCAAATTGCTTAGCAAAAACTACGAAATTTGTTTCGGAGGGTTCATAAACCAAAGCCCTTGCAGAAACGACTAAGTATCGTTCGGGGGGTTCGTACACCAAATTGCTTAGGAAAAACGACCGTTTGGTTCGGAGGGTTATCGTTCGTGGGGTTCGTAAACCAAATTGCTTAGCAAAAACGACGAAATTTGTTTCGGAGGGTTCATAAACCAAAGCCCTTGCAGAAACGACGTATAGTTCGGGGGGTTCGTAAACCAAATTGCTTCGGAAAAATGACCGTTTGGTTCGGAAGGTTCATAAACCAAAGCCCTTGCAGAAACGACTAAGTATCGTTCTGGGGGTTCGTAAACCAAATTGCTTAGCAAAAACGACGAAATTTGTTTCGGAGGGTTCACAAACCAAAGCCCTTGCAGAAACGACTAAGTATCGTTCGGGGGGTTTCGTAAACCAAATTGCTTTGGAAAAACGACCGTTTGGTTCGGAGGGTTCATAAACCAAAGCCCTTGCAGAAACGACTAAGTATCGTTCGGGGGGTTCGTAAACCAAATTGCTTCGGAAAAACGACCGTTTGGTTCGGAGGGTTCATAAACCAAAGCCCTTGCAGAAACGACAAAGTATCGATCGGGGGGTTCGTAAACCAAATTGCTTAGGAAAAACGACCGTTTGGATCGGAGGGTTCATAAACCAAAGCAATTGCAGAAACGACTAAGTGTCGTTCGGGGGGTTCGTAAACCACATTGCTCAGCAAAAACGACGAAATTTGTTAAGGCGGGTTCATAAACCAAAGCCCTTGCAGAATCGACTAAGTATCGTTCGGGGGGTTCGTAAACCAAATTGCTCAGCAAAAACGACGAAATTTGTTTCGGATGGTTCATAAACCAAAGCCCTTGCAGAAACGACTAAGTATCGTTCGGGGGGTTCGTAAACCAAATTACTTAGCAAAAACGACGAAATTTGTTTCGGAGGGTTCATAAACCAAAGCAATTGCAGAAACGACTGTGTCGTTCGGGGGGTTCGTAAACCAAATTGGTCAGCAAAAACGACGAAATTTGGTTCGGAGGGTTCATAAACCAAAGCCCTTGCAGGAACGACTAAGTATCGTTCGGGGGGTTCGTAAACCAAATTGCTTCGGAAAAACGACCGTTTGGTTCGGAGGGTTCATAAACCAAAGCCCTTGCAGAAACGACGTAGTATCGTTCGGGGGGTTCGTAAACCAAATTGCTCAGCAAAAACGACGAAATTTGTTTCGGAGGGTTCATAAACCAAAGCAATTGCAGAAACGACTAAGTGTCGTTCGGGGGTTCGTAAACCAAATTGCTCAGCAAAAACGACGAAATTTGGTTAGGAGGGTTCATAAACCAAAGCTCTTGCAGAAACGACTAAGTATCGTTCTGGGGGTTCGTAAACCAAATTGCTTCGGAAAAACGACCGTTTGGTTCGGAGGGTTCATAAACCAAAGCACTTGCAGAAACGACTAAGTATCGATCGGGGGGTTCGTAAACCAAATTGCTTAGGAAAAACGACCGTTTGGTTCGGAGGGTTCGTAAACCAAAGCCCTTGCAGAAACGACAAAGTATCTTTCGGGGGGTTCGTAAACCAAATTGCTCAGCAAAAACGACGAAATTTGTTTCGGAGGGTTCATAAACCAAAGCCCTTGCAGAAACGACTAAGTATCGTTCGGGGGGTTCGTAAACCAAATTGCTTAGGAAAAACGACCGTTTGGTTCGGAGGGTTCATAAACCAAAGCAATTGCAGAAACGACTAAGTGTCGTTCGGGGGGTTCGTAAACCACATTGCTTAGCAAAAACGACGAAATTTGTTAAGGAGGGTTCATAAACCAAAGCCCTTGCAGAATCGACTAAGTATCGTTCGGGGGGTTCGTAAACCAAATTGCTCAGCAAAAACGACGAAATTTGTTTCGGAGGGTTCATAAACCAAAGCCCTTGCAGAAACGACTAAGTATCGTTCGGGGGGTTCGTAAACCAAATTGCTTAGGAAAAACGACCGTTTGGTTCGGAGGGTTCATAAACCAAAGCAATTGCAGAAACGACTAAGTGTCGTTCGGGAGGTTCGTAAACCACATTGCTTAGCAAAAACGACGAAATTTGTTAAGGAGGGTTCATAAACCAAAGCCCTTGCAGAATCGACTAAGTATCGTTCGGGGGGTTCGTAAACCAAATTGCTTCGGAAAAACGACCGTTTGGTTCGGAGGGTTCATAAACCAAAGCCCTTGCAGAAACGACTAAGTATCGATCGGGGGGTTCGTAAACCAAATTGCTTAGGAAAAACGACCGTTTGGTTCGGAGGGTTCGTAAACCAAAGCCCTTGCAGAAACGACTAAGTATCGTTCGGGGGGTTCGTAAACCAAATTGCTTAGGAAAAACGGCCGTTTGGTTCGGAGGGTTCATAAACCAAAGCAATTGCAGAAACGACTAAGTGTCGTTCGGGGGGTTCGTAAACCACATTGCTTAGCAAAAACGACGAAATTTGTTAAGGAGGGTTCATAAACCAAAGCCCTTGCAGAATCGACTAAGTATCGTTCGGGGGGTTCGTAAACCAAATTGCTCAGCAAAAACGACCATTTGTTTCGGAGGGTTCATAAACCAACGCCCTTGCAGAAACGACTAAGTATCGTTCGGGGGGTTTCGTAAACCAAATTGCTTTGGAAAAACGACCGTTTGGTTCGTAGGGTTCATAAACCAAAGCCCTTGCAGAAACGACTAAGTATCGTTCGGGGGGTTCGTAAACCAAATTGCTTCGGAAAAACGACCGTTTGGTTCGCAGGGTTCATAAACCAAAGCCCTTGCAGAAACGACTAAGTATCGTTCGGGGGGTTTCGTAAACCAAATTGCTTTGGAAAAACGACCGTTTGGTTCGGAGGGTTCATAAACCAAAGCCCTTGCAGAAACGACTAACTATCGTTCGGGGGGTTCGTAAACCAAATTGCTTCGGAAAAACGACCGTTTGGTTCGCAGGGTTCATGAACCAAAGCACTTGCAGAAACGACTAAGTATCGATCGGGGGGTTCGTAAACCAAATTGCTTAGGAAAAACGACCGTTTGGTTCGGAGGGTTCATAAACCAAAGCAATTGCAGAAACGACTAAGTGTCGTTCGGGGGGTTCGTAAACCACATTGATTAGCAAAAACGACGAAATTTGTTAAGGAGGGTTCATAAACCAAAGCCCTTGCAGAATCGACTAAGTATCGTTCGGGGGGTTCGTAAACCAAATTGCTTCGGAAAAACGACCGTTTGGTTCGGAGGGTTCATAAACCAAAGCCCTTGCAGAAACGACTAAGTATCGTTCGGGGGGTTCGTAAACCAAATTGCTTCGGAAAAACGACCGTTTGGTTCGCAGGGTTCATAAACCAAAGCCCTTGCAGAAACGACTAAGTATCGATCGGGGGGTTCGTAAACCAAATTGCTTAGGAAAAACGACCGTTTGGTTCGGAGGGTTCGTAAACCAAAGCCCTTGCAGAAACGACTAAGTATCGTTCGGGGGGTTCGTAAACCAAATTGCTTAGGAAAAACGGCCGTTTGGTTCGGAGGGTTCATAAACCAAAGCAATTGCAGAAACGACTAAGTGTCGTTCGGGGGGTTCGTAAACCACATTGCTTAGCAAAAACGACGAAATTTGTTAAGGAGGGTTCATAAACCAAAGCCCTTGCAGAATCGACTAAGTATCGTTCGGGGGGTTCGTAAACCAAATTGCTCAGCAAAAACGACCATTTGTTTCGGAGGGTTCATAAACCAACGCCCTTGCAGAAACGACTAAGTATCGTTCGGGGGGTTTCGTAAACCAAATTGCTTTGGAAAAACGACCGTTTGGTTCGTAGGGTTCATAAACCAAAGCCCTTGCAGAAACGACGAAGTATCGTTCGGGGGGTTCGTAAACCAAATTGCTTCGGAAAAACGACCGTTTGGTTCGCAGGGTTCATAAACCAAAGCCCTTGCAGAAACGACTAAGTATCGATCGGGGGGTTCGTAAACCAAATTGCTTAGGAAAAACGACCGTTTGGTTCGGAGGGTTCGTAAACCAAAGCCCTTGCAGAAACGACTAAGTATCGTTCGGGGGGTTCGTAAACCAAATTGATAAGGAAAAACAGCCGTTTGGTTCGGAGGGTTCATAAACCAAAGCAATTGCAGAAACGACTAAGTGTCGTTCGGGGGGTTCGTAAACCACATTGCTTAGCAAAAACGACGAAATTTGTTAAGGAGGGTTCATAAACCAAAGCCCTTGCAGAATCGACTAAGTATCGTTCGGGGGGTTCGTAAACCAAATTGCTCAGCAAAAACGACCATTTGTTTCGGAGGGTTCATAAACCAACGCCCTTGCAGAAACGACTAAGTATCGTTCGGGGGGTTTCGTAAACAAAATTGCTTTGGAAAAACGACCGTTTGGTTCGTAGGGTTCATAAACCAAAGCCCTTGCAGAAACGACTAAGTATCGTTCGGGGGGTTCGTAAACCAAATTGCTTAGCAAAAACGGCCGTTTGGTTCGGAGGGTTCATAAACCAAAGCAATTGCAGAAACGACTAAGTGTCGTTCGGGGGGTTCGTAAACCACATTGCTTAGCAAAAACGACGAAATTTGTTAAGGAGGGTTCATAAACCAAAGCCCTTGCAGAATCGACTAAGTATCGTTCGGGGGGTTCGTAAACCAAATTGCTCAGCAAAAACGACCATTTGTTTCGGAGGGTTCATAAACCAACGCCCTTGCAGAAACGACTAAGTATCGTTCGGGGGGTTTCGTAAACCAAATTGCTTTGGAAAAACGACCGTTTGGTTCGTAGGGTTCATAAACCAAAGCCCTTGCAGAAACGACTAAGTATCGTTCGGGGGGTTCGTAAACCAAATTGCTTCGGAAAAACGACCGTTTGGTTCGCAGGGTTCATAAACCAAAGCCCTTGCAGAAACGACTAAGTATCGTTCGGGGGGTTTCGTAAACCAAATTGCTTTGGAAAAACGACCGTTTGGTTCGGAGGGTTCATAAACCAAAGCCCTTGCAGAAACGACTAACTATCGTTCGGGGGGTTCGTAAACCAAATTGCTTCGGAAAAACGACCGTTTGGTTCGCAGGGTTCATGAACCAAAGCACTTGCAGAAACGACTAAGTATCGATCGGGGGGTTCGTAAACCAAATTGCTTAGGAAAAACGACCGTTTGGTTCGGAGGGTTCATAAACCAAAGCAATTGCAGAAACGACTAAGTGTCGTTCGGGGGGTTCGTAAACCACATTGATTAGCAAAAACGACGAAATTTGTTAAGGAGGGTTCATAAACCAAAGCCCTTGCAGAATCGACTAAGTATCGTTCGGGGGGTTCGTAAACCAAATTGCTTCGGAAAAACGACCGTTTGGTTCGGAGGGTTCATAAACCAAAGCCCTTGCAGAAACGACTAAGTATCGTTCGGGGGGTTCGTAAACCAAATTGCTTCGGAAAAACGACCGTTTGGTTCGCAGGGTTCATAAACCAAAGCCCTTGCAGAAACGACTAAGTATCGATCGGGGGGTTCGTAAACCAAATTGCTTAGGAAAAACGACCGTTTGGTTCGGAGGGTTCGTAAACCAAAGCCCTTGCAGAAACGACTAAGTATCGTTCGGGGGGTTCGTAAACCAAATTGCTTAGGAAAAACGGCCGTTTGGTTCGGAGGGTTCATAAACCAAAGCAATTGCAGAAACGACTAAGTGTCGTTCGGGGGGTTCGTAAACCACATTGCTTAGCAAAAACGACGAAATTTGTTAAGGAGGGTTCATAAACCAAAGCCCTTGCAGAATCGACTAAGTATCGTTCGGGGGGTTCGTAAACCAAATTGCTCAGCAAAAACGACCATTTGTTTCGGAGGGTTCATAAACCAACGCCCTTGCAGAAACGACTAAGTATCGTTCGGGGGGTTTCGTAAACCAAATTGCTTTGGAAAAACGACCGTTTGGTTCGTACGGTTCATAAACCAAAGCCCTTGCAGAAACGACGAAGTATCGTTCGGGGGGTTCGTAAACCAAATTGCTTCGGAAAAACGACCGTTTGGTTCGCAGGGTTCATAAACCAAATCCCTTGCAGAAACGACTAAGTATCGATCGGGGGGTTCGTAAACCAAATTGCTTAGGAAAAACGACCGTTTGGTTCGGAGGGTTCGTAAACCAAAGCCCTTGCAGAAACGACTAAGTATCGTTCGGGGGGTTCGTAAACCAAATTGATAAGGAAAAACAGCCGTTTGGTTCGGAGGGTTCATAAACCAAAGCAATTGCAGAAACGACTAAGTGTCGTTCGGGGGGTTCGTAAACCACATTGCTTAGCAAAAACGACGAAATTTGTTAAGGAGGGTTCATAAACCAAAGCCCTTGCAGAATCGACTAAGTATCGTTCGGGGGGTTCGTAAACCAAATTGCTCAGCAAAAACGACCATTTGTTTCGGAGGGTTCATAAACCAACGCCCTTGCAGAAACGACTAAGTATCGTTCGGGGGGTTTCGTAAACAAAATTGCTTTGGAAAAACGACCGTTTGGTTCGTAGGGTTCATAAACCAAAGCCCTTGCAGAAACGACTAAGTATCGTTCGGGGGGTTCGTAAACCAAATTGCTTAGCAAAAACGACTAAGCGCCCACCTACAGCCCTAAGCGCCCACCTACAGCCCTAAGCGCCCACCTACATCCCTAAGCGCCCACCTACAGCCCCATGCGCCCACCTACAGCCGTCAGTGCCCACCTACAGCCCTGAGCGCCCACCTACAGCCCTGAGCGCCCACCTACAGCCCTGAGCGCCCACCTACAGCCCTAAGCGCCCACCTACAGCCCCGAGTGCCCACCTACAGCCCTCAGCGCTCACCTACAGCCGTAAGCGCCCACCTACATCCCTAAGCGCCCACTTACCGCCCTGAGCGCCCACCTACAGCCTTACGCACCCACCTCCAGCGCTAAGCGCCCAGCTACAGCCCTGAGCACCCACCTACAGCCCTAAGCGCCCACCTACCGCCCTAAGCGCCCACCTACAGCCCTAAGCGCCCACCTACCGCCCTGAGCGCCCACCTACAGCCGTAAGCGACTACCTACAGTCCTAAGCGCCCACCTACAGCCCTGAGCGCCCACCTACAGCCCTAAGCGCCCACCTACAGCCCTAAGCGCCCACCTACAGCTCTAAGCGCCCACCTACAGCCCTGAGCGCCCACCTACAGCCCTGAGCGCCCACGTACAGCCCTAAGCGCCCACCTACAGCCCTAAGCGACCATCTACCGCCCTGAGCGCCCACCTACAGCCCTAAGCGCCCACCTACAGCCCTGAGCGCCCACCTACAGCCCTGAGCGCCCACGTACAGCCCTAAGCGCCCACCTACAGCCCTGAGCGCCCACCTACAGCCCTAAGCGCCCACCTACAGCCCTAAGCGCCCACCTACAGCTCTAAGCGCCCACCTACAACCCTGATCGCCCACGTACAGCCCTAAGCGCCCACCTACAGCCCTAAGCGCCCACCTACAGCCCTAAGCGCCCACCTACAGCCCTGAGCGGCCACCTACATCCCTAAGCGCCCACCTACAGCCCCATGCGCCCACCTACAGCCGTCAGCGCCCACCTACAGCCCTGAGCGCCCACCTACAGCCCTGAGCGCCCACCTACAGCCCTGAGCGCCCACCTACAGCCCTGGGCACACACCTACAGCTCTAAGCGCCCACCTACAGCCCCGAGCGCCCACCTACAGCCATAAGCGCCCACCTGCAGCCCTCAGTGCCCACCTACAGCCCTCAGCGCTCACCTACAGCCGTAAGCGCCCACCTACATCCCTAAGCGCCCACTTACCGCCCTGAGCGCCCACCTACAGCCTTACGCACCCACCTACAGCGCTAAGCGCCCAGCTACAGCCCTGAGCACCCACCTACAGCCGTAAGCACCCACCTACATCCCTAAGCGCCCACCTACAGTCCTAAGCGCCCACCTACAGCACTAAGCGCCCACCTACAGCACTAAGCGCCCACCTACAGCCCTGAGCGCCCACCTACAGTCCTAAGCGCCCACCTACAGCCCAGAGGGCCCACCTACAGCCCGAAGCGCCCATCTACATCCCTAACCGCCCACCTACAGCCCTAAGCGCCCAACTACAGCCCTAAGCGCCCAACTACAGCCCTAAGTGCCCAACTACAGCCCTAAGCGCCCACCTACAGCCCTAAGCGCCCACATACAGCCCTAACCGCCCACCTACAGCCCTAAGCGCCCACCTACAGCCCTAAGCGCCCACCTACAGCCCTGAGCGCCCACCTACAGCCCTAAGCGCCCAGCTACAGCCCTAAGCGCCCACCTACAGCTCTAAGCGCCCACCTACAACCCTGAGCGCCCACGTACAGCCCTAAGCGCCCACCTACAGCCCTGAGCGCCCACCTACAGCCCCATGCACCCACCTACAGCCGTCAGCGCCCACCTACAGCCCTGAGCGCCCACCTACAGCCCTGAGCGCCCACCTACATCCCTAAGCGCCCACCTACCGCCCTGGGCGCCCACCTACAGCCCTAAGTGCCCACCTACATCCCTAAGCGCCCACCTACAGCCCTAAGCGCCCACCTACAGCCCTAAGCACCCACCTACAGCCCTAAGCACCCACCTACAGCCCTAAGCGCCCACCTACAGCCGTAAGCGACCATCTACCAACCTAAGTGCCCACCTACTGCCCTGAACGCCCACCTACAGCCCAGAGGGCCCACCTACCGCCCTGAGCGCCCACCTACAGCCGTAAGCGCCCACCTACAGCCTTACGCACCCACCTACAGCCCTGAGCGCCCACCTACAGCCCTGAGCGCCCACCTACAGCCCTAAGCGCCCACCTACAGTCCTAAGCGCCCACCTACAGCCCTAAGCGCCCACCTACAGCCCTAAGCGCCCACCTACAGTCCTAAGCGCCCACCTACAGCCCTGAGCGCCCACCTACAGCCCTAAGCGCCCAGCTACAGCCCTGAGCGCCCACCTACAGCCCTGAGCGCCCACCTACAGCCCTGAGCGCCCACCTACAGCCCTAAGCGCCCACCTACAGGCCTGAGCGCCCACCTACAGCCCTAAGCGCCCACCTACAGCCCTAAGCGCCCACCTACAGCACTAAGCGCCCACCTACAGCCCTAAGCGCTCACCTACAGCCCTAAGCGCCCACCTACAGCCCTAAGCGCCCACCTACAGCCCTAAGCGCTTACCTACAGCTCTAAGCGCCCACCTACAGCCCTCAGCGCTCACCTACAGCCCTCAGCGCCCACCTACAGCCCTAAGCGCCCACCTACAGCCCTGAGCGCCCACCTACATCCCTAAGCGCCCACCTACCGCCCTGAGCGCCCACCTACCGCCCTGAGCGCCCACCTACAGCCCTAAGCGCCCACCTACCGCCCTGAGCGTCCACCTACAGACGTAAGCGCCCACCTACAGCCTTACACGCCCACCTACAGCCCTAAGCGCCCACCTACAGCCCTAAGCGCCCACCTACCGCCCTGAGCGCCCACCTACAGCCCTAAGCGCCCACCTACAGCCGTAAGCGACCATCTACCAACCTAAGTGCCCACCTACTGGCGTGAACGCCCACCTACAGCCCAGAGGGCCCACCTACAGCCCGAAGCGCCCACCTACAGCCCTAAGCGACCAGCTACAGCCCTAAGCGCCCACCTACAGCCCTAAGCGCCCACCTACAGCCCTAAGCGCCCACCTACAGCCGAGCGCCCACCTAAAGCCCTGAGCGCCCACCTACAGCCCTAAGCGCCCACCTACAGCCCTAAGCGCTCACCTACAGCTCTAAGCGCCCACCTACAGCCCTGAACGCCCACCTACAGCCCTAAGCGCCCACCTACAGCCCTGAGCGCCCACCTACAGCCCTGAGCGCCCACCTACAGACCTAAGCGCCCACCTACAGCCCTAAGCGCCCACCTACAGCCCTAAGCGCCCACCTACAGCCCTAAGCGCCCACCTACAGCCCTAAGCGCCCACCTACCAACCTAAGTGCCCACCTACTACCCTGAACGCCCACCTACAGCCCTGAACGCCCACCTACAGCCCTAAGCGACCATCTACCAACCTAAGCGCCCACCTACTGCCCTGAGCGCCCACCTACAGCCATAAGCGCCCACCTACAGACCTAAGCGCCCACCTACAGCACTAAGCGCCCACCTACAGCACTAAGCGCCCACCTACAGCCCTAAGCGCCCACCTACAGCCCTAAGCGCCCACCTACAGCCCTAAGCGCCCACCTACAGCCCTAACCGCCAACCTACAGCCGTTAGGCCCACGTACAGCCCTGAGCGCCATGTACAGCCCTAAGCGCCCACCTACAGCCCTAAGCGACCACCTACCAACCTAAGTGCCCACCTACTACCCTGAGCGCCCACCTACAGCCCTAAGCGCCCACCTACAGCCGTAAGCGCCTACCTACAGTCCTAAGCGCCCACCTACAGCCCAGAGCGCCCACCTACAGCCCGAAGCGCCCACCTACAGCCCTAAGCGCCCACCTACAGCCCTAAGCGCCCACCTACAGCCCTAAGCGCCCACCTACAGCCCTAAGCGCCCACCTACAGCCCTAAGCGCCCACCTACAGCCCTAAGCGCCCACCTACCAACCTAAGTGCCCACCTACTACCCTGAACGCCCACCTACAGCCCTGAACGCCAACCTACAGCCCTAAGCGCCCACCTACAGCCCTAAGCGCCCACCTACAGCACTAAGCGCCCACCTACAGCCCTAAGCGCCCACCTACAGCCCTAAGCGCCCACCTACAGCCCTAAGCGCCCACCTACAGCCCTAACCGCCAACCTACAGCCGTTAGGCCCACGTACAGCCCTGAGCGCCATGTACAGCCCTAAGCGCCCACCTACAGCCCTAAGCGACCACCTACCAACCTAAGTGCCCACCTACTACCCTGAACGCCCACCTACAGCCCAGAGCGCTCACCTACAGCCCGAAGCGCGCACCTAAAACCCAAAGCGCCCACCTACATACCTAAGCGCCCACCTACAGCCCTAAGCACCCACGTACAGCCCTAAGCGCCCACCTACAGCCCTACGCGCCCACCTACAGACCCAAGCGCCCGCCTACAGCCCTGAGCGGCCACCTACAGGCCTAATCGCCCATCTAAAGCCCTAAGCACCCACCTATAGCCCTAAGCGCCTACTCTACAGCACTAAGCGCCCACCTAAAACTCTGAGCGCCCTCCTACAGCCCTAATCGCCCACCTACAGCCCTATGCGCCCGCCTACATCCCTGATCGCCCATCTACTTCCCTGAGCGCCTGACTACAGTCCTGAGCGGCCACCTACATCCCGAAGCGCCCACCTACAGCCCTATGCGCCCACCTGCAGCCCTAAGCGCCCACCTACATCCCTGAGCGCCCACCTACAGCCCAAAGTGCCCACCTACAGCCCTAAGCGCCCACCTACAGCCCAAAGTGCCCACCTACAGCCCTAAGCGCCCACCTACAGCCCAAAGTGCCCACCTACAGCCCAAAGCGCCCACCTACAGCACTACGCGCCCACCTACAGCCCTAAGCACCCACCCAGAGCCCTAAGCGCCCACCGACAGCCCTGAGTGCCCAACTACAGCCCTAAGCACCCACCTACAGCCCTGAGCGCATACCTACAGCCCTAAGCGCGCACCTAAAGCTCTAAGCGCCCACATACAGCCTTGAGCGCCCAGCTACAGCCCTGAGCGCCCACCTACAGCTCTAAGGGCCCACCTAAAGCCCTAGGCGCCCACATATAGCCCTAGGCGCCCACCTATAGCTCTATGCGCCCATTCTACAGCACTAAGCGCCCACCTACAGACCTAATCGCTCACCTACAGCCCTGGGCGCCCACCTGCAGACCTAATCGACAACCTACAGCACTGAGCGCCCACCTGCAGCCCTAAGCGCCCTCCTACAGCTCTAAGCCCGCCTATAGCCATAGGCGCCCGCCTACAGCCCTAAGCGTCCACCTACAGCAATAAGTGCCCACCTACAGCCCTAAGCGCACACGTACAGCAATAAGTGCCCACCTACAGCCCGCAGCGCTTACCTACAGCTCTAAGCGCCCACGTACAGCCATAAGCGCCCACCTACAGACCTTAGCGCCCACATACAGCCCTAAGCGCCCAACGACAGCCGTAAGCGCCCACCTACAGCCCTATGCGCCCAACTACAGGCACAAACGCCCACCTACATTCCTGAGCGCCCACCTACATCCCTAAGCGCCCACCTACAGCCGTATGCACCCACCTGCTGCCCTAAGCGCACACCTACAGCCCTACACGCCCACCTACATCCGTAAGCACCCACCCAGAGCCCTAAGCACCCAACTACAGACCCAAGCGCCCGCCTACAGCCCTGAGCGCCCACCTACAGCCCTATGCGCCCACCTACATCCCTAGGCGCCCACCTACCGCCCTGAGCGCCCACCTACAGCCTTACGCACCCACCTACAGCCCTATGCGCCCACCTACAGCCGTAAGCGACCACCTACAGCCCTAAGCGCCCACCTACAGCCCCATGCGCCCACCTACAGCCCTAAGCGCCTACGTACAGCTCTAAGCGCCCACCTACAGCCCTGAGCGCCCAGCAACAGCCCTAATCGCCCACCTACAGCCCCGAGCGCCCACCTACAGCCATAAGCGCCCACCTACAGCCCTCAGCGCTCACCTACAGCCCTCAGCGCCCATCTACAGCCCTAAGCGCCCACCTACAGCCCTAAGTGCCCACCTACCGCCCTGAGCGCCCACCTACAGCCGTAAGCGCCCACCTACAGCCTTACACACCCACCTACAGCCCTAAGCGCCCACCTACAGTCCTAAGCGCCCACCTACAGCCCTGAGCGCCCACCTACAGCCCTAAGCGCCCAGCTACAGCCCTGAGCGCCCACCTACAGCACTGAGCGACCACCTACCTCCCTATCCGCCCACCTACAGCACTAAGCGCCCACCTACAGACCCGAGCCCCCACCTACAGCCATAAGCGCCCACCTGCAGCCCTCAGCGCCCACCTGCAGCACTGAACACCCACCTACAGCCTTGAACGCCCACCTACAGCCCTAATCGCCCACCTACAGCCCTCAGCGCCCACCTACAGCCCTAAGCGCTCACCTACAGCCCTAAGTGCCCACCTACATCCCTAAGCGCCCACCTACAGCCTTACGCACCCACCTACAGCCCTAAGCGCCCACCTACAGTCCTAAGCGCCCACCTACAGCCCTGAGCGCCCACCTACAGCCCTGAGCGCCCACCTACAGGCCTGAGCGCCCACCTACAGCCCTAAGCGCCCACCTACAGCCCTAAGCGCCCACCTACAGACCTAAGCGCCCACCTACAGCCCTAAGCGCCCACCTACAGCCCTAAGAGCCCACCTACAGCCCTAAGCGCCCACCTACAGCCCTAAGCGCCCACCTACAGTCCTAAGCGCCCACCTACAGCCCTGAGCGCCCACCTACAGCCCTGAGCGCCCACCTACAGGCCTGAGCGCCCACCTACAGCCCTGAGCGCCCACCTACAGCCCTAAGCGTCCACCTACAGACCTAAGCGCCCACCTACAGCCCTAAGCGCCCACCTACAGCCCTAAGCGCCCACCTACAGCCCTAAGCGCCCACCTACAGCCCTAAGCGCCCACCTACAGCCCTAAGCGCCCACGTACAGCCCTGAGCGCCCACCTACAGCACTGAGCGACCACCTACCTCCCTGAGCGCCCACCTACAGCCCTAAGCGCCCACCTACAGACCCGAGCCCCCACCTACAGCCATAAGCGCCCACCTGCAGCCCTCAGCGCCCACCTGCAGCACTGAACACCCACCTACAGCCTTGAACGCCCACCTACAGCACTAAGCGCCCACCTACAGACCTAAGCGCCCACCTACAGCCCTAAGCGCCCACCTACATCCCTAGGCGCCCACCTACCGCCCTGAGCGCCCACCTACAGCCTTACGCACCCACCTACAGCCCTATGCGCCCACCTACAGCCCTAAGCGCCCACCCACAGCCCTGAGCGCCCACCAACAGCCGTAAGCGCCCACCTACATCCCTAAGCGCCCACCTACAGCCCCATGCGCCCACCTACAGCCGTCAGCGCCCACCTACAGCCCTGAGCGCCCACCTACAGCCCTGAGCGCCCACCTACAGCCCTAAGCGCCCACTTACAGCCCTGAGCGCCCACCTACAGCCCTAAGCGCCTACGTACAGCTCTAAGCGCCCACCTACAGCCCTGAGCGCCCAGCAACAGCCCTAATCGACCACCTGCAGCCCTGGGCACACACCTACAGCCATAACCGCCCACCTACAGCCCCGAGCGCCCACCTACAGCCATAAGCGCCCACCTGCAGCCCTCAGTGCCCACCTACAGCCCTCAGCGCTCACCTACAGCCCTAAGCGCCCACCTACCGCCCTGAGCGCCCACCTACAGCCGTAAGCGCCCACCTACAGCCTTACGCACCCACCTACAGCCCTGAGCGCCCACCTACAGCCCTGAGCGCCCACCTACAGCCCTAAGCGCCCACCTACAGTCCTAAGCGCCCACCTACAGCCCTAAGCGCCCACCTACAGCCCTAAGCGCCCACCTACAGTCCTAAGCGCCCACCTACAGCCCTGAGCGCCCACCTACAGCCCTAAGCGCCCAGCTACAGCCCTGAGCGCCCACCTACAGCCCTGAGCGCCCACCTACAGCCCTGAGCGCCCACCTACAGCCCTAAGCGCCCACCTACAGGCCTGAGCGCCCACCTACAGCCCTAAGCGCCCACCTACAGCCCTAAGCGCCCACCTACAGCACTAAGCGCCCACCTACAGCCCTAAGCGCTCACCTACAGCCCTAAGCGCCCACCTACAGCCCTAAGCGCCCACCTACAGCTCTAAGCGCCCACCTACAGCCCTATGCGCCCGCCTACATCCCTGATCGCCCATCTACTTCCCCGAGCGCCTGACTACAGTCCTGAGCGGCCACCTACATCCCGAAGCGCCCACCTACAGCCCTATGCGCCCACCTGCAGCCCTAAGCGCCCACCTACATCCCTGAGCGCCCACCTACAGCCCTATGCGCCCACCTGCAGCCCTAAGTGCCCACCTACATCCCTGAGCACCCACCTGCAGCCCAAAGTGCCCACCTACAGCCCCAAGTGCCCACCTACAGCCCAAAGCGCCCACCTACAGCCCTATGGGCCCACCTACAGCCCAAAGCGCCCAACTACAGCCCTAAGCACCCACCCAGAGCCCTAAGCACCCACCTACAGCCCTGAGTGCCCAACTACAGGCCTGAGCACCCACCTACAGCCCTGAGCGCATACCTACAGCCCTAAGCGCGCACCTAAAGCTCTAAGCGCCCACATACAGCCTTGAGCGCCCACCTACAGCCCTGAGCGCCCACCTACAGCTCTAAGGGCCCACCTAAAGCCCTAGGCACCCACATATAGCCCTAGGCGCCCACCTATAGCTCTATGCGCCCATTCTACAGCACTAAGCGCCCACCTACAGACCTAATCGACAACCTACAGCACTGAGCGCCCACCTGCAGCCCTAAGCTCCCTCCTGCAGCTCTAAGCCCGCCTACAGCCCTAAGCTCCCACCCAGAGCCCTAAGCACCCGCCTGCAGCCCTGAGCGCCCACCTACAGCCCTGAGCGCCCAACTACAGCCCTAAGCGCCCACCTGCATCCCTAAGGGCCCACCTACAGCCCTGAGCGCCCACCTACAGCACTGAGCGACCACCTACCTCCCTATTCGCCCACCTACAGCACTAAGCGCCCACCTACAGACCCGAGCCCCCACCTACAGCCATAAGCGCCCACCTGCAGCCCTCAGCGCCCACCTACAGCACTGAACACCCACCTACAGCCTTGAACGCCCACCTACAGCACTAAGCGCCCACCTACAGACCCGAGCGCCCACCTACAGCCCTGAGCCCCCACCTACAGCCCTACGCGCCCAGCTACAGCGCTAAGCGCACACCTACAGCCCTGAGCGCCCACCTACAGCCCTGAGCGCAACTCTACAGCCTTGAGCGCCCACCTACAGCCCTAAGCGCCCACCCACAGCCCTAAGCGCCCACCTACAGCCCTAAACGCCCACCCACAGCCCCGAGCACCCACCTACAGCCCTAAGCACCCAACTACAGCGCTAAGCGCCCACCTACAGCCCTAAGCGCCCACCTACAGCCCTAGGCGCCCACCTGCATCGCTGGGCACCCACCTACAGCCTTGAACGCCCACCTACAGCACTAAGCGCCCACCTACAGCTCTACGCGCAAACCTACAGCCTTGAGCGCCCACCTACAGCATTAAGCGCCCACCTACAGCCCTGAGCGCCCACCTACAGCCATGAGCGCAAACCTACAGCCTTGAGCGCTCACCTACAGCACTAAGCGCCCACCTACAGCCCTAAGCGACCACCTGCAGCCCGAAGCGCACACCTAGAGGCTTGAGCGCTCACCTACAATCCTGAGCGCCCAGCTGCAGCCCTAAGCGCCCACCTAAAGCCATAAGCGCCCAACTGCAGCCCTAAGCGCCCACCTACAAACCTAAGCGCCCACCTACAGCGCTAAGCGCCCACCTACAGCCCTGAGCGCACACCTACAGCCTTGAGCGCCCACCTAGAGCACTAAGCGCCCACCTACAGTCCTGAGCGCCCACCTACAAACCTGAGCGCCCATCTGCAGCTCTAAGCGCCCACCTACAGCGCTAAGCGCCCACCTACAGCGCTAAGCGCACACCTACAGCCCTGAGCGCAAACCTACAGCCTTGAGCGCAAACCTACAGCATTGAGCGCCCACCTACAGCCCTGAGCGCCCACCTACAGCCCTAAGCGCCCAGCTACAGCCCTGAGCGCCCACCTACAGCACTGAGCGACCACCTACCTCCCTATCCGCCCACCTACAGCACTAAGCGCCCACCTACAGACCCGAGCCCCCACCTACAGCCATAAGCGCCCACCTGCAGCCCTCAGCGCCCACCTGCAGCACTGAACACCCACCTACAGCCTTGAACGCCCACCTACAGCCCTAATCGCCCACCTACAGCCCCGAGCGCCCACCTACAGCCATAAGCACCCACCTACAGCCCTCAGCGCTCACCTACAGCCCTCAGCGCCCACCTACAGCCCTAAGCGCTCACCTACAGCCCTAAGTGCCCACCTACATCCCTAAGCGCCCACCTACAGCCTTACGCACCCACCTACAGCCCTAAGCGCCCACCTACAGTCCTAAGCGCCCACCTACAGCCCTGAGCGCCCACCTACAGCCCTGAGCGCCCACCTACAGGCCTGAGCGCCCACCTACAGCCCTAAGCGCCCACCTACAGCCCTAAGCGCCCACCTACAGACCTAAGCGCCCACCTACAGCCCTAAGCGCCCACCTACAGCCCTAAGAGCCCACCTACAGCCCTAAGCGCCCACCTACAGCCCTAAGCGCCCACCTACAGTCCTAAGCGCCCACCTACAGCCCTGAGCGCCCACCTACAGCCCTGAGCGCCCACCTACAGGCCTGAGCGCCCACCTACAGCCCTGAGCGCCCACCTACAGCCCTAAGCGTCCACCTACAGACCTAAGCGCCCACCTACAGCCCTAAGCGCCCACCTACAGCCCTAAGCGCCCACCTACAGCCCTAAGCGCCCACCTACAGCCCTAAGCGCCCACCTACAGCCCTAAGCGCCCACGTACAGCCCTGAGCGCCCACCTACAGCACTGAGCGACCACCTACCTCCCTATCCGCCCACCTACAGCACTAAGCGCCCACGTACAGACCCGAGCCCCCACCTACAGCCATAAGCGCCCACCTGCAGCCCTCAGCGCCCACCTGCAGCACTGAACACCCACCTACAGCCTTGAACGCCCACCTACAGCACTAAGCGCCCACCTACAGACCTAAGCGCCCACCTACAGCCCTAAGCGCCCACCTACATCCCTAGGCGCCCACCTACCGCCCTGAGCGCCCACCTACAGCCTTACGAACCCACCTACAGCCCTATGCGCCCACCTACAGCCCTAAGCGCCCATCCACAGCCCTGAGCGCCCACCAACAGCCGTAAGCGCCCACCTACATCCCTAAGCGCCCACCTACAGCCCCATGCGCCCACCTACAGCCGTCAGCGCCCACCTACAGCCCTGAGCGCCCACCTACAGCCCTGAGCGCCCACCTACAGCCCTAAGCGCCCACTTACAGCCCTGAGCGCCCACCTACAGCCCTAAGCGCCTACGTACAGCTCTAAGCGCCCACCTACAGCCCTGAGCGCCCACCTACAGCCCTGAGCGCCCACCTACAGCCCTAAGCGCCCACTTACAGCCATAACCGCCCACCTACAGCCCCGAGCGCCCACCTACAGCCATAAGCGCCCACCTGCAGCCCTCAGTGCCCACCTACAGCCCTCAGCGCTCACCTACAGCCCTAAGCGCCCACCTACAGCCCTAAGTGCCCACCTACATCCCTAAGCGCCCACCTACCGCCCTGAGCGCCCACCTACAGCCGTAAGCGCCCACCTACAGCCTTACGCACCCACCTACAGCCCTGAGCGCCCACCTACAGCCCTGAGCGCCCACCTACAGCCCTAAGCGCCCACCTACAGTCCTAAGCGCCCACCTACAGCCCTAAGCGCCCACCTACAGCCCTAAGCGCCCACCTACAGTCCTAAGCGCCCACCTACAGCCCTGAGCGCCCACCTACAGCCCTAAGCGCCCAGCTACAGCCCTGAGCGCCCACCTACAGCCCTGAGCGCCCACCTACAGCCCTGAGCGCCCACCTACAGCCCTAAGCGCCCACCTACAGGCCTGAGCGCCCACCTACAGCCCTAAGCGCCCACCTACAGCCCTAAGCGCCCACCTACAGCACTAAGCGCCCACCTACAGCCCTAAGCGCTCACCTACAGCCCTAAGCGCCCACCTACAGCCCTAAGCGCCCACCTACAGCTCTAAGCGCCCACCTACAGCCCTATGCGCCCGCCTACATCCCTGATCGCCCATCTACTTCCCCGAGCGCCTGACTACAGTCCTGAGCGGCCACCTACATCCCGAAGCGCCCACCTACAGCCCTATGCGCCCACCTGCAGCCCTAAGCGCCCACCTACATCCCTGAGCGCCCACCTACAGCCCTATGCGCCCACCTGCAACCCTAAGTGCCCACCTACATCCCTGAGCGCCCACCTGCAGCCCAAAGTGCCCACCTACAGCCCCAAGTGCCCACCTACAGCCCAAAGCGCCCACCTACAGCCCTATGCGCCCACCTACAGCCCAAAGCGCCCAACTACAGCCCTACGCGCCCACCTACAGCCCTAAGCACCCACCCAGAGCCCTAAGCACCCACCTACAGCCCTGAGTGCCCAACTACAGGCCTGAGCACCCACCTACAGCCCTGAGCGCATACCTACAGCCCTAAGCGCGCACCTAAAGCTCTAAGCGCCCACATACAGCCTTGAGCGCCCACCTACAGCCCTGAGCGCCCACCTACAGCTCTAAGGGCCCACCTAAAGCCCTAGGCACCCACATATAGCCCTAGGCGCCCACCTATAGCTCTATGCGCCCATTCTACAGCACTAAGCGCCCACCTACAGACCTAATCGACAACCTACAGCACTGAGCGCCCACCTGCAGCCCTAAGCTCCCTCCTGCAGCTCTAAGCCCGCCTACAGCCCTAAGCTCCCACCCAGAGCCCTAAGCACCCGCCTGCAGCCCTGAGCGCCCACCTACAGCCCTGAGCGCCCAACTACAGCCCTAAGCGCCTACGTACAGCTCTAAGCGCCCACCTACAGCCCTGAGCGCCCAGCAACAGCCCTAATCGACCACCTGCAGCCCTGGGCACACATCTACAGCCATAACCGCCCACCTACAGCCCCGAGCGCCCACCTACAGCCATAAGCGCCCACCTGCAGCCCTCAGTGCCCACCTACAGCCCTCAGCGCTCACCTACAGCCCTAAGCGCCCACCTACAGCCCTAAGTGCCCACCTACATCCCTAAGCGCCCACCTACCGCCCTGAGCGCCCACCTACAGCCGTAAGCGCCCACCTACAGCCTTACGCACCCACCTACAGCCCTGAGCGCCCACCTACAGCCCTGAGCGCCCACCTACAGCCCTAAGCGCCCACCTACAGTCCTAAGCGCCCACCTACAGCCCTAAGCGCCCACCTACAGCCCTAAGCGCCCACCTACAGTCCTAAGCGCCCACCTACAGCCCTGAGCGCCCACCTACAGCCCTAAGCGCCCAGCTACAGCCCTGAGCGCCCACCTACAGCCCTGAGCGCCCACCTACAGCCCTGAGCGCCCACCTACAGCCCTAAGCGCCCACCTACAGGCCTGAGCGCCCACCTACAGCCCTAAGCGCCCACCTACAGCCCTAAGCGCCCACCTACAGCACTAAGCGCCCACCTACAGCCCTAAGCGCTCACCTACAGCCCTAAGCGCCCACCTACAGCCCTAAGCGCCCACCTACAGCTCTAAGCGCCCACCTACAGCCCTATGCGCCCGCCTACATCCCTGATCACCCATCTACTTCCCCGAGCGCCTGACTACAGTCCTGAGCGGCCACCTACATCCCGAAGCGCCCACCTACAGCCCTATGCGCCCACCTGCAGCCCTAAGCGCCCACCTACATCCCTGAGCGCCCACCTACAGCCCTATGCGCCCACCTGCAGCCCTAAGTGCCCACCTACATCCCTGAGCGCCCACCTGCAGCCCAAAGTGCCCACCTACAGCCCCAAGTGCCCACCTACAGCCCAAAGCGCCCACCTACATCCCTATGCGCCCACCTACAGCCCAAAGCGCCCAACTACAGCACTACGCGCCCACCTACAGCCCTAAGCACCCACCCAGAGCCCTAAGCACCCACCTACAGCCCTGAGTGCCCAACTACAGGCCTGAGCACCCACCTACAGCCCTGAGCGCATACCTACAGCCCTAAGCGCGCACCTAAAGCTCTAAGCGCCCACATACAGCCTTGAGCGCCCACCTACAGCCCTGAGCGCCCACCTACAGCTCTAAGGGCCCACCTAAAGCCCTAGGCACCCACATATAGCCCTAGGCGCCCACCTATAGCTCTATGCGCCCATTCTACAGCACTAAGCGCCCACCTACAGACCTAATCGACAACCTACAGCACTGAGCGCCCACCTGCAGCCCTAAGCTCCCTCCTGCAGCTCTAAGCCCGCCTACAGCCCTAAGCTCCCACCCAGAGCCCTAAGCACCCGCCTGCAGCCCTGAGCGCCCACCTACAGCCCTGAGCGCCCAACTACAGCCCTAAGCGCCCACCTGCATCCCTAAGGGCCCACCTACAGCCCTGAGCGCCCACCTACAGCACTGAGCGACCACCTACCTCCCTATTCGCCCACCTACAGCACTAAGCGCCCACCTACAGACCCGAGCCCCCACCTACAGCCATAAGCGCCCACCTGCAGCCCTCAGCGCCCACCTACAGCACTGAACACCCACCTACAGCCTTGAACGCCCACCTACAGCACTAAGCGCCCACCTACAGACCCGAGCGCCCACCTACAGCCCTGAGCCCCCACCTACAGCCCTACGCGCCCAGCTACAGCGCTAAGCGCACACCTACAGCCCTGAGCGCCCACCTACAGCCCTGAGCGCAACTCTACAGCCTTGAGCGCCCACCTACAGCCCTAAGCGCCCACCCACAGCCCTAAGCGCCCACCTACAGCCCTAAACGCCCACCCACAGCCCCGAGCACCCACCTACAGCCCTAAGCACCCAACTACAGCGCTAAGCGCCCACCTACAGCCCTAAGCGCCCACCTACAGCCCTAGGCGCCCACCTGCAGCCCTGGGCACCCACCTACAGCCTTGAACGCCCACCTACAGCACTAAGCGCCCACCTACAGCTCTACGCGCAAACCTACAGCCTTGAGCGCCCACCTACAGCATTAAGCGCCCACCTACAGCCCTGAGCGCCCACCTACAGCCATGAGCGCAAACCTACAGCCTTGAGCGCTCACCTACAGCACTAAGCGCCCACCTACAGCCCTAAGCGACCACCTGCAGCCCGAAGCGCACACCTAGAGGCTTGAGCGCTCACCTACAATCCTGAGCGCCCAGCTGCAGCCCTAAGCGCCCACCTAAAGCCATAAGCGCCCAACTGCAGCCCTAAGCGCCCACCTACAAACCTAAGCGCCCACCTACAGCGCTAAGCGCCCACCTACAGCCCTGAGCGCACACCTACAGCCTTGAGCGCCCACCTAGAGCACTAAGCGCCCACCTACAGTCCTGAGCGCCCACCTACAAACCTGAGCGCCCATCTGCAGCTCTAAGCGCCCACCTACAGCGCTAAGCGCCCACCTACAGCGCTAAGCGCACACCTACAGCCTTGAGCGCAAACCTACAGCATTGAGCGCCCACCTACAGCCCTGAGCGCCCACACATAGAACTAAGCGCCCATCTACAGCCCTAAGCGCCCACCCACAGCCCTAAGCGCCCACCTACAGCCCTACGCACCCACCTACAGCCCTACGCGCCCACCTACAGCCCTACGCACCCACCTACAGCCCTACGCGCCCACCTACAGCCCTGAGCGCTCGCCTACAGCGCTCAGCGCCCATCTACATCCCTACGCGCCCACCTACAGCCCGAAGCGCCCACCTACAGCTCTGAGCGCACTCCTACCTCCCTATCCGCACACCTACAGCCCTAAGCGCCCACTTACAGCACTAAGCGCCCACCTACAGCCATTAGCGCCCACCCAGAGACCTAAGCGCCCACCTACAGCCCTAAGCGCCCACCTACAGCCCTAAGCGCTCACATACAGCCATACACGCCCACCTACAGCCCTAAGGGCCCACCGACAGCACTGAACACCCACCTACAGCCTTGAACGCCCACCTACAGCCCTAAGCGCCCACCTGCAGCCCTAATCGCCCACCTACAGCCCTAAGCGCCCACCTACAGCCCTAAGCGCCCACCTACAGCCCTAAGCGCCCAAATACAGCCATAAGCGCCCACATACAGCCCTACGCGCCCACCTACAGCCCTGAGCGCCCACCTACAGCACTAAGCGCCCACCTACAGCTCTAAGCGCCCACCTACAGCCCTAAACGCCCACCCACAGCCCTAAGCGCCCACCTAGAGGCTTGAACGCCCACCCACAGCCCTATGCGCCCACCTACAGTCCTACGCGCCAACCTACAGACCTAAGCGCCCACCCACAGCCCTAGGCGCCCACCTGCAGCCCTGAGCACCCACCTACAACCTTGAACGCCCACCTACAGCACTAAGCGCCCACCTACAGCTCTACGCGCAAACCTACAGCCTTGAGCGCCCACCTACAGCACTAAGCGCACACCTACAGCCCTGAGCGCCCACCTACAGCCATGAGCGCAAACCTACAGCCTTGAGCGCCCACCTACAGCCCTAAGCGCCCACCTACAGCCCTAAGCGCACACCTAGAGGCTTGAGCGCTCACCTGCAATCCTGAGCGCCCAGCTACAGCCCTAAGCGCCCACCTACAGCCATAAGCGCCTAACTGCAGCCCTAAGCGCCCACCTAAAGCCATAAGCGCCCATCTGCAGCTCTAAGCGCCCACCTACAGCGCTAAGCGCCCACCTACAGCGCTAAGCGCACACCTACAGCCCTGAGCGCAAACCTACAGCCTTGAGCGCAAACCTACAGCATTGAGCGCCCACCTACAGCGCTGAGCGCCCACCCATAGAACTAAGCGCCCATCTACAGCCCTAAGCGCCCACCCACAGCCCTAAGCGCCCACCTACAGCCCTACGCACCCACCTACAGCCCTACGCGCCCACCTACAGCCCTACGCACCCACCTACAGCCCTACGCGCCCACCTACAGCCCTGAGCGCTCGCCTACAGCGCTCAGCGCCCATCTACATCCCTACGCGCCCACCTACAGCCCGAAGCGCCCACCTACAGCTCTGAGCGCACTCCTACCTCCCTATCCGCACACCTACAGCCCTAAGCACCCAACTACAGCGCTAAGCGCCCACCTACAGCCCTAAGCGCCCACCTACAGCCCTAGGCGCCCACCTGCAGCCCTGAGCACCCACCTACAGCCTTGAACGCCCACCTACAGCACTAAGCGCCCACCTACAGCTCTACGCGCAAACCTACAGCCTTGAGCGCCCACCTACAGCATTAAGCGCCCACCTACAGCCCTGAGCGCCCACCTACAGCCATGAGCGCAAACCTACAGCCTTGAGCGCTCACCTACAGCACTAAGCGCCCACCTACAGCCCTAAGCGACCACCTGCAGCCCGAAGCGCACACCTAGAGGCTTGAGCGCTCACCTACAATCCTGAGCGCCCAGCTGCAGCCCTAAGCGCCCACCTAAAGCCATAAGCGCCCAACTGCAGCCCTAAGCGCCCACCTACAAACCTAAGCGCCCACCTACAGCGCTAAGCGCCCACCTACAGCCCTGAGCGCACACCTACAGCCTTGAGCGCCCACCTAGAGCACTAAGCGCCCACCTACAGTCCTGAGCGCCCACCTACAAACCTGAGCGCCCATCTGCAGCTCTAAGCGCCCACCTACAGCGCTAAGCGCCCACCTACAGCGCTACGCGCCCACCTACAGCCCTAAGCACCCACCCAGAGCCCTAAGCGCCCACCGACAGCCCTGAGTGCCCAACTACAGGCCTGAGCACCCACCTACAGCCCTGAGCGCATACCTACAGCCCTAAGCGCGCACCTAAAGCTCTAAGCGCCCACATACAGCCTTGAGCGCCCACCTACAGCCCTGAGCGCCCACCTACAGCTCTAAGGGCCCACCTAAAGCCCTAGGCGCCCACATATAGCCCTAGGCGCCCACCTATAGCTCTATCCGCCCATTCTACAGCACTAAGCGCCCACCTACAGACCTAATCGACAACCTACAGCACTGAGCGCCCACCTGCAGCCCTAAGCTCCCTCCTGCAGCTCTAAGCCCGCCTACAGCCCTAAGCTCCCACCCAGAGCCCTAAGCACCCGCCTGCAGCCCTGAGCGCCCACCTACAGCCCTGAGCGCCCAACTACAGCCCTAAGCGCCCACCTGCATCCCTAAGGGCCCACCTACAGCCCTGAGCGCCCACCTACAGCACTGAGCGACCACCTACCTCCCTATTCGCCCACCTACAGCACTAAGCGCCCACCTACAGACCCGAGCCCCCACCTACAGCCATAAGCGCCCACCTGCAGCCCTCAGCGCCCACCTACAGCACTGAACACCCACCTACAGCCTTGAACGCCCACCTACAGCACTAAGCGCCCACCTACAGACCCGAGCGCCCACCTACAGCCCTGAGCCCCCACCTACAGCCCTACGCGCCCAGCTACAGCGCTAAGCGCACACCTACAGCCCTGAGCGCCCACCTACAGCCCTGAGCGCAACTCTACAGCCTTGAGCGCCCACCTACAGCCCTAAGCGCCCACCCACAGCCCTAAGCGCCCATCTACAGCCCTAAGCGCCCACCCACAGCCCTAAGCGCCCACCTACAGCCCTAAACGCCCACCCACAGCCCCGAGCACCCACCTACAGCCCTAAGCACCCAACTACAGCGCTAAGCGCCCACCTACAGCCCTAAGCGCCCACCTACAGCCCTAGGCGCCCACCTGCAGCCCTGAGCACCCACCTACAGCCTTGAACGCCCACCTACAGCACTAAGCGCCCACCTACAGCTCTACGCGCAAACCTACAGCCTTGAGCGCCCACCTACAGCATTAAGCGCCCACCTACAGCCCTGAGCGCCCATCTACAGCCATGAGCGCAAACCTACAGCCTTGAGCGCTCACCTACAGCACTAAGCGCCCACCTACAGCCCTAATCGACCACCTGCAGCCCGAAGCGCACACCTAAAGCCATAAGCGCCCAACTGCAGCCCTAAGCGCCCACCTACAAACCTAAGCGCCCACCTACAGCGCTAAGCGCCCACCTACAGCCCTGAGCGCACACCTACAGCCTTGAGCGCCCACCTAGAGCACTAAGCGCCCACCTACAGTCCTGAGCGCCCACCTACAAACCTGAGCGCCCATCTGCAGCTCTACGCGCCCACCTACAGCGCTAAGCGCCCACCTACAGCGCTAAGCGCACACCTACAGCCCTGAGCGCAAACCTACAGCCTTGAGCGCAAACCTACAGCATTGAGCGCCCACCTACAGCCCTGAGCGCCCACACATAGAACTAAGCGCCCACCTACAGCCCTACGCACCCACCTACAGCCCTACGCGCCCACCTACAGCCCTGAGCGCTCGCCTACAGCGCTCAGCGCCCATCTACATCCCTACGCGCCCACCTACAGCCCGAAGCGCCCACCTACAGCTCTGAGCGCACTCCTACCTCCCTATCCGCACACCTACAGCCCTAAGCGCCCACTTACAGCACTAAGCGCCCACCTACAGCCATTAGCGCCCACCCAGAGACCTAAGCGCCCACCTACAGCCCTAAGCGCCCACCTACAGCCCTAAGCGCTCACATACAGCCATACACGCCCACCTACAGCCCTAAGGGCCCACCGACAGCACTGAACACCCACCTACAGCCTTGAACGCCCACCTACAGCCCTAAGCGCCCACCTGCAGCCCTAATCGCCCACCTACAGCCCTAAGCGCCCACCTACAGCCCTAAGCGCCCACCTACAGCCCTAAGCGCCCAAATACAGCCATAAGCGCCCACATACAGCCCTACGCGCCCACCTACAGCCCTGAGCGCCCACCTACAGCACTAAGCGCCCACCTACAGCTCTAAGCGCCCACCTACAGCCCTAAACGCCCACCCACAGCCCTAAGCGCCCACCTAGAGGCTTGAACGCCCACCCACAGCCCTAAGCGCCCACCTACAGTCCTACGCGCCAACCTACAGACCTAAGCGCCCACCCACAGCCCTAGGCGCCCACCTGCAGCCCTGAGCACCCACCTACAACCTTGAACGCCCACCTACAGCACTAAGCGCCCACCTACAGCTCTACGCGCAAACCTACAGCCTTGAGCGCCCACCTACAGCACTAAGCGCACACCTACAGCCCTGAGCGCCCACCTACAGCCATGAGCGCAAACCTACAGCCTTGAGCGCCCACCTACAGCCCTAAGCGCACACCTAGAGGCTTGAGCGCTCACCTGCAATCCTGAGCGCCCAGCTACAGCCCTAAGCGCCCACCTACAGCCATAAGCGCCTAACTGCAGCCCTAAGCGCCCACCTAAAGCCATAAGCGCCCATCTGCAGCTCTAAGCGCCCACCTACAGCGCTAAGCGCCCACCTACAGCGCTAAGCGCACACCTACAGCCCTGAGCGCAAACCTACAGCCTTGAGCGCAAACCTACAGCATTGAGCGCCCACCTACAGCCCTGAGCGCCCACCCATAGAACTAAGCGCCCATCTACAGCCCTAAGCGCCCACCCACAGCCCTAAGCGCCCACCTACAGCCCTACGCACCCACCTACAGCCCTACGCGCCCACCTACAGCCCTACGCACCCACCTACAGCCCTACGCGCCCACCTACAGCCCTGAGCGCTCGCCTACAGCGCTCAGCGCCCATCTACATCCCTACGCGCCCACCTACAGCCCGAAGCGCCCACCTACAGCTCTGAGCGCACTCCTACCTCCCTATCCGCACACCTACAGCCCTAAGCGCCCACTTACAGCACTAAGCGCCAACCTACAGCCCTAAACGCCCACCCACAGCCCCGAGCACCCACCTACAGCCCTAAGCACCCAACTACAGCGCTAAGCGCCCACCTACAGCCCTAAGCGCCCACCTACAGCCCTAGGCGCCCACCTGCAGCCCTGAGCACCCACCTACAGCCTTGAACGCCCACCTACAGCACTAAGCGCCCACCTACAGCTCTACGCGCAAACCTACAGCCTTGAGCGCCCACCTACAGCATTAAGCGCCCACCTACAGCCCTGAGCGCCCACCTACAGCCATGAGCGCAAACCTACAGCCTTGAGCGCTCACCTACAGCACTAAGCGCCCACCTACAGCCCTAAGCGACCACCTGCAGCCCGAAGCGCACACCTAGAGGCTTGAGCGCTCACCTACAATCCTGAGCGCCCAGCTGCAGCCCTAAGCGCCCACCTAAAGCCATAAGCGCCCAACTGCAGCCCTAAGCGCCCACCTACAAACCTAAGCGCCCACCTACAGCGCTAAGCGCCCACCTACAGCCCTGAGCGCACACCTACAGCCTTGAGCGCCCACCTAGAGCACTAAGCGCCCACCTACAGTCCTGAGCGCCCACCTACAAACCTGAGCGCCCATCTGCAGCTCTAAGCGCCCACCTACAGCGCTAAGCGCCCACCTACAGCGCTAAGCGCACACCTACAGCCCTGAGCGCAAACCTACAGCCTTGAGCGCAAACCTACAGCATTGAGCGCCCACCTACAGCCCTGAGCGCCCACACATAGAACTAAGCGCCCATCTACAGCCCTAAGCGCCCACCCACAGCCCTAAGCGCCCACCTACAGCCCTACGCACCCACCTACAGCCCTACGCGCCCACCTACAGCCCTGAGCGCTCGCCTACAGCGCTCAGCGCCCATCTACATCCCTACGCGCCCACCTACAGCCCGAAGCGCCCACCTACAGCTCTGAGCGCACTCCTACCTCCCTATCCGCACACCTACAGCCCTAAGCGCCCACTTACAGCACTAAGCGCCCACCTACAGCCATTAGCGCCCACCCAGAGACCTAAGCGCCCACCTACAGCCCTAAGCGCCCACCTACAGCCCTAAGCGCTCACATACAGCCATACACGCCCACCTACAGCCCTAAGCGCCCACCGACAGCACTGAACACCCACCTACAGCCTTGAACGCCCACCTACAGCCCTAAGCGCCCACCTGCAGCCCTAATCGCCCACCTACAGCCCTAAGCGACCACCTACAGCCCTAAGCGCCCACCTACAGCCCTAAGCGCCCAAATACAGCCATAAGCGCCCACATACAGCCCTACGCGCCCACCTACAACCCTGAGCACCCACCTACAGCCTTGAGCGCCCACCTACAGCGCTAAGCGCACACATACAGCCCTGAGCGCCCATCTACAGCCCTGAGCGCCCACCTACATCGCTGAGTGCAAACCTACAGCCTTGAGCGCACGCCTACAGCACTAAGCGCCCACCTACGGTCCTGAGCGCCCACCTACAATCCTGAGCACCCATCTACAGCCCTAAGAGCCCACCTACAGCGCTAAGCGCCCACCTACAGCGCTAAGCGCCCACCTACAGCGCTAAGCGCAGACCTACAGCCCTGAGCGCCCACCTACAGCGCTAAGCGCACACCTGCAGCCCTGAGCGCACACCTACAGCCCTGAGCGCAAATCTACACCCTTGAGCGCCCACCTACAGCCCTAAGCGCCCACCCACAGCCCTATGCGCCCATCTACAGCCCTAAGCGCCCTACCACATCCCTAAGCGCCCACCTACAAAGTGTCGTTCGGGGGGATCCTAAACCAAATTGCTTAGCAAATCGACCGTTTGGTTCGGAGGGTTCATTAACCAAAGCGCTTGCAGAAACGACTCAGTATCGTTCGGGCGGTTCGTAAACCAAATTGCTCAGCAAAAACGACGAAATTTGTTTCGGAGGGTTCATTAACCAAAGCGATTGCAGAAACGACTAAGTATCGTTCGGGGGGTTCGTAAACCAAATTGCTTAGCAAAAACGATGAAATTTGGTTCGGAGGGTTCATTAACCAAAGCGATTGCAGAAACGACAAAGTGTCGTTCGGTGGGTTCGTAAACCAAATTGCTTAGCAAAAACGATGAAATTTGTTTCGGAGGCTTGCAGAAACGACTAAGTGTCGTTCGGGGGGTTCGTAAACCAAATTGCTTAGCAAAAGCGACCAAGGTTGGTTGGGAGGGTTCATTAACCAAAGCGATTGCAGAAACGACTGTGTCATTCGGGGGGTTCGTAAACCAAATTGCTTGGCAAAAACGACAAAATATGGTTTGGAGGGTTTCATTAACCAAAGCGATTGCAGAAACGACTAAGTGTCGTTTGGGGGGTTCGTAAACCAAATTGCTTACCAAAAACGACCAAGTTTGGTTCAGAGGGTTCATTAACCAATGCGATTGCAGAAACGACAAAGTGTCGCTCGGGGGGTTCGTAAACCAAATTGCTTAGCAAAAACGACCAGGTTTGTTTGGGAGGGTTGATTAACCAAAGCGATTGCAGAAACGACTATGTCGTTCGGGCGGATCGTAAACCAAATTGCTTAGTAAAAACGACCAAGTTCGGTTGGGAGGGTTCATTAACCAAAGCGATTGCAGAAACGACTAAGTGTCGCTCGGGGGGTTTGTAAACCAAATTGCTTAGCAAATCGACCGTTTGATTCGGAGGGTTCATTAACCAAAGCGCTTGCAGAAACGACTAAGTATCGTTCGGGGGGTTCGTAAACCAAATTGCTCAGCAAAAACGACGAAATTTGGTTCGGAGCGTTCATTAACCAAAGCGATTGGAGAAACGACTAAGTGTCGTTCGGGGGGTTCGTAAACCAAATTGCTTAGGAAAAACGACCGTTTGGTTCGGAGGGTTCATAAACCAAAGCCCTTGCAGAAACGACTAAGTGTCGTTCGGGGGGTTCGTAAACCAAATTGCTTAGCAAAAACGACGAAATTTGTTATGGAGGGTTCATAAACCAAAGCCCTTGCAGAAACGACTAAGTATCGTTCGGGGGTTCGTAAACCAAATTGCTTTGGAAAACGACCGTTTGGTTCGGAGGGTTCATAAACCAAAGACCTTGCAGAAACGACAAAGTATCGTTCGGGGGGTTCGTAAACCAAATTGTTCAGCAAAAATGACGAAATTTGTTTCGGAGGGTTCATAAACCAAAGCCCTTGCAGAAACGACTAAGTGTCGTTCGGGGGGTTCGTAAACCAAATTGCTTAGCAAAAACGACGAAATTTGTTAAGGAGGGTTCATAAACCAAAGCCCTTGCAGAAACGACTAAATATCGTTCGGGGGGTTCGTAAACCAAATTGCTTTGGAAAAACGACCGTTTGGTTTGGAGGGTTCATAAACCAAAGCAATTGCAGAAACGACTGTGTCGTTCGGGGGGTTCGTAAACCAAATTGCTCAGCAAAAACTACGAAATTTGTTTCGGAGGGTTCATAAACCAAAGCCCTTGCAGAAACGACTAAGTATCGTTCGGGGGGTTCGTACACCAAATTGCTTAGGAAAACCGACCGTTTGGTTCGGAGGGTTATCGTTCGTGGGGTTCGTAAACCAAATTGCTTAGCAAAAACGACGAAATTTGTTTCGGAGGGTTCATAACCAAAGCCCTTGCAGAAACGACGTATCGTTCTGGGGTTCGTAAACCAAATTGCTTAGCAAAAACGACGAAATTTGTTTCGGAGGGTTCATAAACCAAAGCCCTTGCAGAAACGACTAAGTATCGTTCGGGGGTTTCGTAAACCAAATTGCTTTGGAAAAACGACCGTTTGGTTCGGAGGGTTCATAAACCAAAGCCCTTGCAGAAACGACTAAGTATCGTTCGGGGGGTTCGTAAACCAATTGCTTCGGAAAAACGACCGTTTGGTTCGGAGGGTTCATAAACCAAAGCCCTTGCAGAAACGACAAAGTATCGATCGGGGGGTTCGTAAACCAAATTGCTTAGGAAAAACGACCGTTTGGTTCGGAGGGTTCATAAACCAAAGCAATTGCAGAAACGACTGTGTCGTTCGGGGGGTTCGTAAACCACATTGCTTAGCAAAAACGACGAAATTTGTTAAGGAGGGTTCATAAACCAAAGCCCTTGCAGAATCGACTAAGTATCGTTCGGGGGGTTCGTAAACCAAATTGCTCAGCAAAAACGACCATTTGTTTCGGAGGGTTCATAAACCAAAGCCCTTGCAGAAAGGACTAAGTATCGTTCGGGGGGTTCGTAAACCAAATTGCTTCGGAAAAACGACCGTTTGGTTCGCACGGTTCATAAACCAAAGCCCTTGCAGAATCGACTAAGTATCGTTCGGGGGGTTTCGTAAACCAAATTGCTTTGGAAAAACGACCGTTTGGTTCGGAGGGTTCATAAACCAAAGCCCTTGCAGAAACGACTAAGTATCGTTCGGGGGGTTCGTAAACCAAATTGCTTCGGAAAAACGACCGTTTGGTTCGCAGGGTTCATAAACCAAAGCCCTTGCAGAAACGACAAAGTATCGATCGGGGGGTTCGTAAACCAAATTGCTTAGGAAAAACGACCGTTTGGTTCGGAGGGTTCGTAAACCAAAGCCCTTGCAGAAACGACTAAGTATCGTTCGGGGGGTTCGTAAACCAAATTGCTTAGGAAAAACGACCGTTTGGTTCGGAGGGTTCATAAAGCAAAGCAATTGCAGAAACGACTGTGTCGTTCGGGGGGTTCGTAAACCACATTGCTTAGCAAAAACGACGAAATTTGTTAAGGAGGGTTCATAAACCAAAGCCCTTGCAGAATCGACTAAGTATCGTTCGGGGGGTTCGTAAACCAAATTGCTCAGCAAAAACGACCATTTGTTTCGGAGGGTTCATAAACCAAAGCCCTTGCAGAAACGACAAAGTATCGATCGGGGGGTTCGTAAACCAAATTGCTTAGGAAAAACGACCGTTTGGTTCGGAGGGTTCGTAAACCAAAGCCCTTGCAGAAACGACTAAGTATCGTTCGGGGGGTTCGTAAACCAAATTGCTTAGGAAAAACGACCGTTTGGTTCGGAGGGTTCATAAACCAAAGCAATTGCAGAAACGACTGTGTCGTTCGGGGGGTTCGTAAACCACAGTGCTTAGCAAAAACGACGAAATTTGTTAAGGAGGGTTCATAAACGAAAGCCCTTGCAGAATCGACTAAGTATCGTTCGGGGGGTTCGTAAACCAAATTGCTCAGCAAAAACGACCATTTGTTTCGGAGGGTTCATAAACCAAAGCCCTTGCAGAAAGGACTAAGTATCGTTCGGGGGGTTCGTAAACCAAATTGCTTCGGAAAAACGACCGTTTGGTTCGCAGGGTTCATAAACCAAAGCCCTTGCAGAAACGACAAAGTATCGATCGGGGGGTTCGTAAACCAAATTGCTTAGGAAAAACGACCGTTTGGTTCGGAGGGTTCGTAAACCAAAGCCCTTGCAGAAACGACTAAGTATCGTTCGGGGGGTTCGTAAACCAAATTGCTTAGCAAAAACGACGAAATTTGTTAAGGAGGGTTCATAAACCAAAGCCCTTGCAGAATCGACTAAGTATCGTTCGTGGGGTTAGTAAACCAAATTGCTCAGCAAAAACGACCATTACCAAAGCCCTTGCAGAATCGACTAAGTATCGTTCGGGGGGTTCGTAAACCAAATTGCTCAGCAAAAACGACGAAATTTGTTTCGGAGGGTTCATAAACCAAAGCCCTTGCAGAAACGACTAAGTAGCGTTCGGGGGGTTTCGTAAACCAAATTGCTTTGGAAAAACGACCGTTTGGTTCGGAGGGTTCATAAACCAAAGCCCTTGCAGAAACGACTAAGTATCGTTCGGGGGGTTCGTAAACCAAATTGCTTCGGAAAAACGACCGTTTGGTTCGGAGGGTTCATAAACCAATGCCCTTGCAGAAACGACGTAGTATTGTTCGGGGGGTTCGTAAACCAAATTGCTTAGCAAAAACGACCGTTTGGTTCGGAGGGTTCATAAACCAAAGCCCTTGCAGAAACGACTAAGTATCGTTCGGGGGGTTCGTAAACCAAATTGCTTCGGAAAAACGACCGTTTGGTTCGCAGGGTTCATAAACCAAAGC